>JAULJL010000041.1:12566364-13166364 GCA_030761205.1 Fremontodendron californicum | reverse complement strand
ATCAATTATAATGAATATCAATTATTACGATCAATTATAATGAACACGTAACATAAAAAGTGTTACGTGTTCATGTCATATTTGATTCTTGGATTGAAACTTATGCCATGTGGACGTTGATATAATATATTTTGTTGAATTTTTAATTGTGACGGATTGAATGAATTTGAAATATTTTTAAAAATAAAATATTATACAAAATTACATATAATTGATGCATTTTACTCTTATAATGATCTAAAACTCTATAATTTATAAAGTAGGAAAAGGACATATTCTCTTTCACTCCTTATCAAAGTCTATTAGTCATCACCACCCTCCACCCCCACAAATCACCTTCTCTTTATTAAAAAAAAAACCCCATTTTTTTCACGTTCTCTTTCAGTCTATTTCAATACCCTCCACTTCCATACTCATCCCCCCATTACCCCTTTAAATTAACTACCATTCCTCAATACTCCCCCTCTCAAAAACCCATCTTTTTTTTTTCTTTCTTTTCTCTCTTTGTCTCTCAATTTATTGTTTTCAAAGTCTAAGGATTTTGCTTTGTTTTCATCGTATACTTTTCTTACAGGATCAACCTGGGAAGCTACACCCAACTAAAAAGACAGTTTTTTTTTTTTTTTTTCTTTCTGTTTTGTTTGTTTGTTTGTCATTATGAACAGTTTACAGGATTGGCCTGAACCAATAATCCGAGTCCAATCCTTATCCGAAAGTAGCCTAGCAAACATTCCAGAAAGATATATCAAGCCAGTTCCTGATAGACCTTCGTTAGAATCCGAAGGCGAAAATTACAGTGATGTAATTAATATTCCAATAATTGATCTTACAGGTTTATCAGGAGAGGGAAACAATCTTCTTCCTCAAACAACACTTGATCAAATTTCTTTAGCCTGTGGAGAGTGGGGATTTTTCCAGGTTGTTAACCATGGAGTTAGCCCTGGATTAATGGACCAAGCACGCGAAACTTGGCGTAGTTTTTTCCATTTACCTATGGAGATTAAGCAAGCTTATGCTAACTCACCCAAGACTTATGAAGGTTATGGTAGCAGATTAGGAATTGAAAAAGGTGCCATTCTTGATTGGAGTGATTATTACTTTCTTCACTATCTTCCATTAACTCTTAAGGACTATAACAAATGGCCTTCCTCTCCAGATTCTTGCAGGTAAGAATTAGAGTAAAGTTTCTTTCATTGGTCACCAGCTATGTTACTCCGACTTTTCATTTTTCTTGAAGTACTCGTGTCCGACGTCCGTGTATGGGGATATGATCCTCAAAGAACCCTCCAAATACATGAAAATCTTGGAAAAAGTTGAACATACCCGTGTCGGATACATACCCGTTTTCGACACTCACACCCGAGTCCGAGTAACATAGGTCACCAGTTAAGAATTATTTAATTACCATTAAAAAAAAAAATACATTTAATACATTAGTTTTATTGTATTAATTATACTTTTTTTTTTCTATATATATCATTTTAACCAGTGTCATTAGATACTTATTAATATTTCTCTTTTTCTATATATATTTGAAAAGAATTACGAATTGAATCCTAATTATTGAAATTAAGAGTTTAACTTATTCTTCAATGTATAAGCATTTGGTTATATTTTGGATTAAGTACCAGCTTTTGATTTGGCTTATTCAACGGCTGTTATACTATGCAAATTTGTCACTTCTTAGTCAACTGTCTAAAATGTCTCATACCTTTGCTGCCGGCTTCTCATAATTATCATTTACATTACATTATTATTTCATCAACCAATCATTTTGGACTTTACCTAGCCTAATTAGTATGATCTTCTTTAATTTATTCGAATTCGATTCGATTTAAATTCGAGCAAATGATTAAGAAAGGTTGATTATTTTTTATGAATGTAGGGAAGTAATTGATGAATATGGGAAGGAATTGGTGAAGTTATGTGGGAGAATAATGAAGGTTTTGTCAATAAACCTTGGATTGAAAGAGGAACAGCTCCAAAATGCATTTGGTGGGGAAAACTTTGGGGCATGTTTAAGGGTTAACTTTTATCCAAAGTGTCCACAGCCTGACCTAGCCCTCGGTTTGTCATCCCACTCGGATCCTGGTGGCTTAACCCTTCTCTTACCGGACCATCAAGTCCCCGGTCTTCAGGTCCGGAAAGATGGCAAGTGGATCACCGTGAAGCCTGCCCGGCACGCGTTTATCGTCAACATCGGTGACCAAATTCAGGTGAATTAATTTTTTTCTTCTCTCTCTGGATCATTTATCCGAACAAACTGAAATTGTTTGGCACATGGAGAGATCATCATGTTTTTGATAGGCTAATGAACCACATATTTAATTTTATCCGATCTTTTTCGAAAGAAGGATTCGAACTTTATTCTTTGAGTATGAGATTAAGCATTAACCACTAAATCGAATGTCAAGTTATTTTTTAAAATTGGCCAACTAGTTTTATACAATTAAGCTTTTCAAAACATTATAAAACACAAAATTTTTGATTTTTTTATTTAAAGACAGACAAAGTGGATAAACATGATAAGTTTTAAGGTTATGAGATAAGATCTTTGTAGGTGTTGGATTCACTGTTGATCTCCATCTCCACGTATTAGAGAAGTATTACATCTAAGTTTGTTGTCTTTGCCATTTTCCTCTTCTAACTTTCTAAAACACCCAATTTTTTAAGTATAATGTTATCAACAATAATTCAACAATGTGATAGCTAAGCTAATTACACCGACAATGACAACTTTTCCACTTAAATAGTTGCTTCATTTGTTTGATCAAGCCTCTTTTAATTAGTAATAAACGAAGAGAAATTATCAATTCATCGCTAGTAAAATTTTAAATTTCATAAGCGGGATTAGAAAAATGATACATAGAATTAAAAAACTTTACGACTAGCATATTAAAGACGAACTCATAAACTAATTTAACACACGGATATTTACACCTGTTTTTTTTTTTCACTCTTTTTTTTTTATTATTCTCTTGTTTATAAATACCAAATAATCTCGATCTTTCATCTCTGTGCTGATTTCTATTTTTAGAAATCTTGATCTTGAAGAATTGCTCGAAAACATCTTTAATGAGTAGGAATAAAAAGATTGATGATTTCAATTACGAAATTACAATTAAAATTAAAACTCATTGATTATATGGTTTCAATCATATAATTTGAGAAATAAACATATGTTGAATTTTTAATTTCAGTGATCAAAATTTTAATTCTTAAGAACCGATCAAATTATATATTAAAATATGTTTATTTTTATTTTGTTTTATAATGGATTTCAGGTCCTAAGCAATGCAAAGTACAAGAGTGTAGAGCACAGAGTAATAGTAAATTCAGGGATGGAAAGAGTATCATTGGCTTTCTTTTACAATCCAAAGAGTGATATGCCGATGAAACCGGTGGAAGAGTTGGTTTCAGCCGACAAACCTGCGTTGTATTCGCCAATGACATTCGATGAATATCGACTTTTTATCAGATTAAGGGGTCCCAAAGGCAAATCCCAAGTTGAATCTCTAAAGTCTCCTAGATGTGATTGAGAATATTAATTTTTTTTTTTTTTTTAGAAATTTCAATTCACAGCAGCGATTTAAATTATCATCGCGGACGTATTTTCGATCGCGTCGTATTTATCACGGTTACGAACGTAATGAATGTTACCGCAATCAATTGCGGTAAAAATCGGACGCGAATATCGTCGACGGAAAGAGCCGAAACCGCTAAATAACGACCGTAACGTCCCGTTGCGACCGCTATATAAATCCCTGAGTCACTGTAAATCACAAGCTAAAACAATTCCTTTTTTTTTTTTTAGTTTATATTTAACTATAAATTTTGTAATTTATCTTTAGTATATACAAAATAAAACTAGGAGTAAAAAAAATATTTAAAGAAAGAATAGGAAAAGAAAATTGATTATTTTGTGTTATTGTACTGTGATGGGAAATTAACTTTTTTTAGGGCCCTTGAAATTGATTTGATTGGAAATTTTGGAATTATATGAGATGACTAATATTTGTCCCACCATTTTGCCCCGTTGATTAAGGAAATATTATGGTTTAATATTAAATAATTGTCACATTCCTTGTAACAGAATTGCACGTTTTTAATTGATAATTAGACTTATAAAAAGTTTAGGCCTAGTATATATTCACATTTATTGTTTTCTTTTATCTCTATTAGTCTATTCATATTCAAAGTATTCTTTTTCATGAAAACAATGTAATACTATTACAATTTACAAATAAATCAAATCATACGATATTTGCAAATATTTGAATATCTATCCCGTAAACATTTATTTGTACAATTAAATACATAATTTTTTTCAAAAATTATTTTTCACAAAACAAACGAACCTTTAATATATAAAAAATTTCTTTTTTCAATGGAACCATATATCAACTAAATTATTTCTTTAATTTTGTAGCATAGTCTAGAAATTCATGGTTATTACATGTTAAATATGCTAATAATAAGTAGTGCAAAAAATACCAAAGAATCAATTCAAGGATTTTGAACCTTCATTATTTGAGTGATATTAACCACTAAATTAAGTTTGAATTGTTATCTTTTATATATATATATATATATTTATATATATATATAAATATATGCAAATATTTTGTATAATAAGCACTAATTCACCTTAACAAAAAAAAAAATCAGAATTTTCTTTTTCAATGAAGAGCTACTTAGCATTTATGGGTCAATGCCTTCCACTATCTCAAAAAAATTAAAAAAGAAAAATAAAGCCAATATTTATCTAATTAAATATAATCTACTATTATTTAGGATCATATAAAGTGCAAATGTATCCACTTTGCTCATTCTTTAGTAACCTTAGACTCGAAAAAGTTTTGGCTTTTGTTCAAATGTATCTAAGGTTTTAGAGCCACTTTTTTTAGTTTTCACTTATCCTATTCATGTCATTTGGACCTTTATCTCCCACTATTATTAGAAAAATACTGTATATATAAATTAAACAATCTAATCATCTTTGTTGGTTTTTTTTCCAAGTCATGACTCATGATCAATTAGATGTTAATTTTTTATTTATCAATTTAAAAACCATTGATTAAAGTCAATAGTGTCAATTATAAATAAAGGTTCTTCTCAAAGTAATATTAATTTAATCGTGTAAAATATGATCACATGCTTAATTATGATTATGTAGCTTTTGAGTGATATTTTTAAATATTAATTTTTAAAATGAATATTATAATTTCCTTGTAATGGCAAAAAGAGTTAGGGCAAGTTCTAACTTTTTTTAGAATAAAATTTAAGTTCAAAAATAATTTAGGGTTTACATCATTTTTCGATTAGTTTAGTTGGTTTGAATGGTTGTTTAGTATTGATTCATTATATAAATTGATAATGAAGCAATATTTGGTGGACTATGAAGAGTTGATGATGTATTGAAGCATTTAAATTTTCACAAAATCCATGAAAAAATCAAGGTTTAAATTCAGAATAAATAAACAAAATAAAAAAAAGGATTCAAAATTTATTGAGATGAAAACGATTAATATATTGATGATATAATATAAAAATAAATAAATAAATAGGTAAAAACATGTATTTCAATCTATTGCTTTAAAGGTGCATGATTTGATTCATAGGTAAAAAATTTTACTTTTTATTTTTTATGATTCATAGGCTTCAAGGATATATATTGCTGATTTGGTTGAGTGGCCTCTCCTAGTATTTCATTTGTATCATTATTTAAATAGATATTGATAAAGGTGTTTTTAATTAATAAAAAAGGTGTTTTAATTTTTTTATTATTATTTTCATCATATTTTATACTCTTTAATTAATGAGTTTTTGTTTGATACGCTGGTAGTAAAGTTTTTTAACTCACAAATGAAGTTAAGAGATTGCTACATATTTTCTTTTCTTAAAATTAATTTTTTATTTTTTTAATATTTTAAATAATATGTGTCATCTTGCTAAATTCGCTTGTGGAATTCAGAGATTCCACTGATGATAGATGAAATAATTTTTTTTAATTAATTGGTATTTCTTAATCCTTTACAGATATTTATTATCTCACAAACAAAAACACTAACTCTCAAATGTAAAAGCATCAAATTATTTAAACTAATGAGATTCCATTAACTGATCTCATATATAAATATATATATATATATATATATATATATATATATATATAATGTTAAAAATAAGATACAAAAATGCAAGAAAATAAACTTATTAAGCTTTCGGTTCCAACATCTTAATCATTCACGTGTTATTGGGGCCTTGGAATTTAAAACCAAAACTTCTTCAACAACAGAAATATCATCATGTCATATTCAACCAATGAATTTTGAGTTCATTTATGCAATTAAAAATTTTAAAAAAAATTTATAAGTCTACACACTCTAGATTAATGTCTCGTTTTATTATAAATCAATTGAAATTCAACAAAAATTGTAAGTATTTCCTTGACTTTGTAACAAATTATCCAATAAAAAAACAGCAAGTACCATGATTGTAGCCATTGCCAAAGTCTGTGTCCTTATCAATTAAAATCATCATAACTAAAACTTCAAAACCAGATTATTTTAATAATGTTGAATTAGTTTAGTTTTCAGACAGAGACTTATGAAAGAATCATAAAAAGTAAACAAGAAAAACATTGCCTCACAATCTATGGTCAAATTAATCATGAACCTTAAAGCATTTTAATCCTTATACTATAGAAATGAGTAATTTAATCCTTATACGTTTAAAATTGGTGCAAAGAAGTAAAATTAATAACAGTGTTAATGAAAAACCGTCTAAATGTTGACATAGACTTGTGAAACTGGCAGAAAAATGACTTGAAAAAAAAAATATGACGTGTCAACTTTGTTTACTCAAGCGAAATTTTAAAAAACATATTTTTTTTAATCCAAATCTCTCCCTTACCCATAAAAACATGTCAACATTTTTTTTCGAAGTCATCTATTCTGTCAGTTTTTAGATTTCACCTGAACAAAAAAATTTGACACGTTATCATTTTTTTTCAAGTCATCTTTTCTGTCAGTTTCACATGTCCACGTCAGCATTTAGACGGTTTTCCATTAATACTGTTACCAATTTTACTTCTTTGCACCAATTTCAAATGTACAAGGATTAAATTACTCATTTCTATAGTACAAAGACTAAAATGCATTTTTGACTATAGTACAAAGACTACCTAAATACTTTAACCAATTTTCTGCATGATAATCAAACCAAGGTAGTCAGGACCATACCGATGGGCATACCGTTTTTGTTCTGGTACTGGTATGTACTGGTACCGGTGTGTTTCAGCGTACCGTTTCGGGTTTACCAATATTTTTTAAATATTTTTTTTTATATATCTATATGTATAGTCTATTTTCAAGTTTTTTAATAAAATATATATTATATACATATGCAAATATACATCCATTACATATATATATATATATATATTTATACAAATATAAATTTTAAATATTTAATATCTAAAATTTTTAGTAAAATAAATATTAAAATGTTAAAAAATATATAGTAAATTATTATTAATTATGTTCAATAACCTAATTTAATGAACATATATATATATTTAAATATAATTATGAAAAAAATAAAAATGATCATGACATAAAAAATATTGAAATTGGTTTAAAAATTCAAATAAGTGAATTTTTAAATAAAATTATAAAAATCTTGTACCAACCGGTACGGACCGGTACTGACCGGTACTGACTGATATAGACCGGTACGACCGGTACCAAAAACGGAACGAGACTCGTACCGTTTCGCTTTATCTTAAAAACGGTACGTACCGGCCGTTAAAACCGGTACCGATACGGTACTGATAACCTTGAATAAACCCTTTAATTAATAAAAAAGTTTGGAGGGATTGGCTTTAATTTAGAATTAAGGAGATTAATTTTTTTTATCTAACAAGTGTCATCTAATTTTATTGATAATTAGTTACATTCAAACTTAGGTACATTATGTTATTATTATGGTGGTTGGATTTTGGCTCGGCATTCCACTTCCCTCAATTATAAGATTCTCTAATTTCAATTGTTGCACTCTTTTCATGTTACATGATTTTTATTTTTTAATAATTTGATAATACAAACACGTGTATCTTCAAGTTTTATTTGAATTTAACTTCATCGGCTTACATTTTCTTCCACTACATAGAAAATGAGATTTAAAATTTTTCTGTTTAATTTATTACGAATTTAAGCTGTTTTTTTTCATTGATTTATATATATATATATATATATAATTATCTAAGTTAATTTATCAATCTAAAGAATAATAAGAAACGAAAATATTTATTCAATCCATTTAACTTATTTTCTAAAACGAAAGAAATAAGAAAAATAAAAATTTATATTTCAATGAATCGCATTGTAGAAATATTGATTTTTTTCAATCTGAAATACTTCTCAGAATAGCCCAAATTGATAAAAATAATTGAAAATTTCTCCTCTTACTGATTGGACTAGCCTAGCCTTGTGGGTATGTTACATAATTTGTAATCATCATATCAAATGCTTCAGTTTTTTTTTTTTATTATTATTATTATTACAAGTGATAACACATATAATCAAAAAATTAAAGTACGTAATTTTTTCTGCCCTATGCATTTTACCTCTCATATATTAATTAAAAAGGTTTTGCTATCGACACTTTTTATAAGATTAATTAAATTATTATCTGAAGAAAATAAAAAATATATATATTTATATTGACATTTTGATCATGAACAGTGAGTTTATGGTTGATATTTTATTGGAAATGAAAGGAAATTAAAAAAGAAGAAATAGGCAGTGGACGAAAGAGGAGCTTTCATTCTCAAAATAATAATGCTTATTAATTATTATCATGACCTCGTGCCTCTAGGTGGGAACTCATCCTAGTCAATACCCACGTGCATCAAAATTTCTCCACGTTTTTTTTTTAAATAAAAAAGTTCATTGTAGTAGTTAAGATTCCATTTTTATAACAAATATTTCGAGAATAAAATCTTAAAAAATATAATTTTATTATTTTTATATAGAGGTGCTCATGGGCCGGGCCGGGCCGCGGCTCGGTTTTTTTTTTTTTTGCTCAGGTTCGCCCGTTTAGGCCCAAATCACTATTCATTATAATAAAAAAATAATTTTTTTATTTTTTTTAATTAAAATTAAATAAAATAATATTATTTTAATAAAAATCACTGTTCCGGGCCGGGCCGGCCCGGAACATAAATTATCCTGCCCAAGCCCGGACCGTATTGGACCAGGCCGGACGGGCTGCCCGGCCCGTGAGCAGGTCTATTTTTATACGAGAAAGTGCTGTCTTAAAATTATCTGATAAAGAAATTAATTTTAAGACAAAATTAAAAGACATCTTTAATCATATTACAAAAACAAAATTGGTTGAGAAGTTGTGGGTTCTTCCTCAGCACATCATTTTATTTGCTGCATAGGACACCACTAAGGACACCCACCATGCCTATGGCTCCTAGATCTGACAATTCGTATATTTATTTCGTATTCGTATATTTATCATATCATAATCGTGTTTAAAATATTTTATACTTATATAAATTTTGATACGTTAATAATTCGTATTATATAGATTTTGAGATATTCGTGTATTCAAGTCATATTTGTGTTCTTTTTTCATATCGTATCGTGTTCGTGTCGTGTTTTTAATTATTTTTTTTGTATCGTGTATTCATGTCGTATCCAATATTTTCAGGTCTACAATCCAACTTAAGCCTCCTTTCATACATTGCATTGTCAACTAAACAAACAAAATCATTATTTTATACACCGTCCAAACAAACATAATCATATAAAACTTTTATGAATAATACATAAGATGGTAAAATTTTAAAATTTCATAAGCATAAATTTAATGTATAAATAAATAATTTTTGAAAATGTAAACAATAAATTATTGCATCATTGTTGATGTTGGTTATTCTAAGAGTATTTCTTTAGAGAAACAGCCAAACATGATGACTAGAAATCAAATAAGATTTTTACCTTCTTTGAAAAGCACCCTCAAATCAAAAAAAAAAAATTGTTAAAGGTGATTCAAAATCATGTTAAATGCATAGTTGAAAAAACCGGACCAGACTGGTTCAACCGAGAACAGGAAACCTATCCAGTCCTGTGCTATATAGCTAAGTTACTCGGACTCGGGTGTGAGTGTCGGATACGGGTATGTGTTTATCATGAGTATATTCAAGTTTTTCTAAGTTTTTTCATGTATTTGGAAGGTTCTTGGAGGGTCATATCCTCATACCCATGTTCGAATATGTGTCGGACATGGGTACTTCACGAAAAATGAAAAGTCGAAGCAATATACAGAGATGGGTTTCAACCTACAAAATGAATAGTACTACCTTTATAAAGAGAAAAGAAACCTGGAGATTCAAAGGAAACTTTGATCAACATGTGAATTTGGATACCATAACAGAAGAACATAAGCACATGATTGAAAGGAAATGGAAATTTCAATAAGGGAAAAGAAAAGGTATTAACGGAACAGGATAGATGTTTCTCAAACATTAACCTAAATCCATTTGGTTACCTGATCAGCCATTAGGACTTAAAGAGCAACCAAGTATCCACTCGATTCCGAAATTCGAAAACTGGAAAACCGCATTCACTGCTGCCGAACACGAGTTAAAAAAAGTATTAATCTACACAAAGCCTATGCATCATCATCCATTTGTATGCCACTACATGTCATTCATGTATCCTAAAGAACCGAAGTAATCGGAAGGATTTTCCAGTACCAACAGAATTATGCATTCACTATAGCTGCTTTACAACAGCATCGGTGAATAAAACCGGTCAGGTTAGTACCTCCGTTGGCTGCTACTGCCTCGCGTTTTTTTGGCACGAAGGACATTTGTAAACCTTAATCATTACCGCCTTGGCGGGTGTTATCTTCACGCACTTTCCATGGTACCACTGTTCACAGTTGTCGCAACCGATCCAAAACTCATCGGAGTTGTATCCTCCCCCACAGCTCCCACAAAAGGTATCACCCTGCTCTTCTTCATCCTCCTCATAACTTTCATTAGCTAACTTAGGATTGCTTCTTGGCTGTCCATCAATTGACCTCTGAAAGGCAAGAGGCAAAAGGCAAATTATAAATACAAAACACAAGCAAGTTGAAAGAAAAAATGATGATACAAAGTTCACGTTTAACAGTTTGAATTGCTTTCATCATCTATGTTGCCTCTGACTTTTCATTTTTCTTGAAAGACCCGTGTCCGACACCCGTGTCAGATGCATATTCGGACATGTGTATGAGGATATAACCCTCCAAAGACCTTCCAAATAAAACTTAAAAAAACTGAACATACCCGTGTCGGACACATACCCGTATCCGACACTCACAACCAAGTCCGAGTAACATAGTTCATCATTCTCATGGATGGAGGGCTGGGTAAATTCACCTTTGTGCTGTTTCGTGATTTGCTTCCGCTCTCCACTGTGGGCTTGTCTTTCGCAGGCTTCCTTTCAGTGACAACTTCAAAGACAGTGGGAAGATCATTTATCATGCTAAATAAGCGCTTCCTGTTGAGTGAAAGGCACAAAACTCATGATCTATAGTCCTATCAGAAAGAAAAAAAATTCAAAAGAGAGCGAGAGAGCGTTGACTTCTATGAAACTGCAAAATACAACTTTACCCAAAGAAACAACAAAACCAGATCTAACACAACAGGCAGAGCCTGAACTAATTAACTGGGGAGAGCTAAGATTAAGATATTAATGAAAACTTAAGAGGGATAGGGTGGGGAGAGGGGGGTTGGCGATGCTGTATTAGGGGAAAAAATTGGGACAAATAATAGCCTTTAGTTTGTTAGCTTGTGACTTCCATTATGCCGTTGCCTTGGCCACCTATGTTGCTCCGACTCTTCATTTTTCTTTTAGTACCCGTGTCCGACGCCCGTATCCGACGCATATTCGGATATAGGTATGGGATATGATCCCCCAAGGACCCTCCAAATACATGGGAAAACTTAGAATAAATCAAACATACCCGTGTTGGGCATATACCCGTGTCCGACACTCACACCCGAGTCCGAGTAACATAGTTGGCCACAAACAGAACGGAGACAAAGAAAGAGGGAGGAGGAGGACGGGGGCAGGGTGATAAAAGAGGCTTATTATGACTTTCAGTTTATAGTTAAGAAAATAATCTCTCTTGCTCTTTTCTTTTATCATTGAAAGGAGCATTATATTAGGGAACCAAGAACTAGAGTAATGCCTACAATCTTGAACTAGCAAAGGGGAAAACCAAGAAACAAAAGGCACCAAAACATACTAAGTATAGGTATCTTAACCAATTAAAAGCGCAGTGAAGGTAAGGTAAATAGCATCAATCGTTTAAGTGTTAAGCATCTTAATTCAATTAAATTACTAGTCATAGCATGTGGCAATTATTGAAATATGAAGGCATTCTCAGATTAATTTGGAAAGGACCTTCAAAATAGCCTCCCCAGATTGAGGATAAAAGCATCATATAAAAAGGAGATAGTAGTCTCTAATTAAAGGATTCTTGATATTGAGGATAGAAGGCTATGTTACTCGGACTCGGGTACGAGTGTCGGGTACGGGTATGTGTCCGACACGGGTATGTTCAATTTTTCTAAGTTTTTCCATGTATTTGGAGGGTCCTTGGAGGGTCATATCCCCATACCCTTATCCGGATATGCTTCGGACACGGGTGTCGGACATGGGTACTTCAAGAAAAATGAAGAGTCGGAGCAACATAGATAGAAGGTATCAATCTCCAGATTCCCCATCTTACGATCCATAAACAGAGGAGTGGAAGTGGATAACTCCAGATTGAAGTAGAGAGAACCGGCAAAAGGTAGGAGTAAGGTCTTTAGCATTGCTTTGGTGGTGGATTTTGAAAATATAATGGCTAGAACAGAAAATCCACCTAGATTGCATGCATGCATGCATCCCAGAGTGTGCTTCGTCAAGGCTCCACAGTGAATAAAAGGATTTCTAGTCCGGTCTAAATGTGTCACTTTATAGTGAACTTAAAGTGCAATATAAAATTCTATCGGTTCCGACAACTAAATGCTGGCAGGGGACCTCCTTAAATGGCCATAAACCTCTCAATTCCAAACATGCAATCATCCATTTACCCCGACCCAACTGAAATTTCTTCTCGATTGTTTCACTCTCACCTCAAGTACAAATCAATATAGCACTCTCCCTCAATCCTAACAGAACTCTAAGACACCCTGAATTAACAACAAGCTAAATTTCAGTGAATGTAAACCACCTAAAAGACAATAGACAGTACCAGGGTTTTACAAACTGAAAATACCAAGGGAACAACATGGAATCAATCTATGTTACTCGGACTCGGGTGTGAGTGTCAGATACGGGTATGTGTCCGACACGAGCATGTTTAATTTTTTCAAAGTTTTTCCATGTATTTGGAGGGTCATATCCCCATACACATATCCGAATATGTGTCGGACACGGATACTTCAAGAAAAATGAAGAGTCGGAGCAACATAGGAATCAATAGCCTACAAATTTAAAAAATAAAATATGAAGTCCATAAGCACATAGAAATCACAAATTCATGGATTTATATCCAATAAACAAGAATCTGAAAAATTATAATATTCCAGTTTGTAGCATATGCTTTATCATTGTAGCAATCCCACATTCATTTGTCTAGTTAAAGGAGAAAATCATCAGAAACAACTTAATAAAATAATGACCCTGATAGAATAAATTCCACTCAATAAGGGAACACCATTTCTAAGAGTGGCCAATATATATCAAGTATTCCAACATCAATATACTGATGGTTAAGTTTTCGAATTTCAGCCCCACGCCAGTCCCCTTTCTCATTTTCTTTTATGTCAAGTCGTAGACATTCATATACCACTATGAATAAGATAAATAACTGTTTAGTGCAAGAGAATAGAGCACAGATCATAAACACAATATCGGTGAAAAGAAGAAAAAAAAAACATCAAAAACATTTGCAATTCAAGTTAAGAAAAAATAGATGCCAGACAATGTACCTCTCATTGCGATTAAGTCGAGCGCCAAAATAGAAAGTCACAGAGAGCAACCAACAATCACTATGCACAGCAACCAGTGAAAGCCAATCTTTACGACTCATCCCATCTCTTGCAAAATTAATACCCAAGGCTGGCTCAGGGAGCTCTGGTGGAACTTCCTCAGCCGGTAAAGCTACCTCCCATGCCTCATTTGGGTGCCCATACAAACACAAATTCTCCTTCTCTGAGCAGCAACAAATTAATATACATCAATAAAAAAAATTAAAAGCTGCAACAAAAAACACGAATTTTACAATCTATAAAAAGCATAACTTAGACATAGAAATTGCAGGAAAAATGTATTGCATATGAATAGATTCTCCATCTCTTCTCAGTACCCAAACAAAAATTCTAGCAGTCTCAAAGATGACAAGAAAATGACAATTCAAAGGCCTATAACAAAAAGATACGACATTAGAATAAAACTTTCCTCTATGATTTCCATCAACTTCCTATACTAAAAAAACAACTCATTTACAATTTTACTTAAAAAGAAAGTCAAGATAAAGATTGAAAACCCAAGGGCCTACAAAAAAGCAGAAACCTTGAAACAATTAAGGAAAATTGCATGCGAAGAAAGAAAAATCTAAGCAAAAACAAAAACTCAGTTTCAAAATCGAACCGGATTCGATTCTTCATCACCTAGAGACTACCTAGCTCACTCAAAGTTAAATGCATCACAAGCAAACAGAACTCCCATCTCTATTTTCCCGTCAACTTTCTCAGCAAACAAATATAAATAGAAAAACTGGCAAAAAAAGAAAAGAAAAGAACCCAAACTGACCTGGATCGCATTGCGAGTAGAAATCATCTACATCTGACCCAAAGTCCCAAACCACACGAAAACATTAGAAAAATGAATAAAACCAAAAATAGTAAATTCAATGAATGAAACTAGGTTTAAAGAAATAGGAAATTTACCATAAGTGAGAGCACGTACGAGAGCGGAGCGTCGAGCGCTATAGTCTTTGAAGATCTCTTCGACAGTGCGAGGACTAGAAGAAGCCATTTTTTCCCCAAATAAATATGTATAATTGATTAATTGTAAATGTATTTTTTTTTAAAAAAAAATTATGTGTAAAAAGAGTGTTTTATTTCAAAAAAAAATGGATCCATTGGTTCTTTACAGGAAGAGAGAGATTTTTTTTGGGGAGAAATCGTTAGTTTCGAAGAAGAAGAAAAAAATGAGTTTTTGAAGCTCAGGTGTACGGAAACAGACAAAGATATGAGAGAAACAAGGGAGATGAGATTTGTCAGTTTGGTGTTAGCAGATTTTCATGAAACTTAACAAGGCCTTGTTTGGTCATGGCTCAAACAATAAATAATAGGGCTCTGTTTGGTTTTAGCTCAAACTAGAATTACAGGGCCCTGTTTGGTCTTTGGCCCAAATCATAGGGCCTGTTTGGTTGTTAAAGGAAACATAATAAGATCTTACCTTATTAAGAGTATGATAATAAAATAAAATATAATATTTATTTTAAGGAAACTAGTTGAATTGTATTTATTGTTCTTTTTTATATTAAATTTTAAGTTTAAATTAAAAAAGAAAGGTGACATTTTTATTATTTTATCAATTTTTTAGAAGGCAAAATTGAAGTTGAATAATTAGGAATCATCATATGAGGGATGATTGGATATGTGATCAAAGTAACCATTAAATCTAAAATGTTTATTGAAACAATTATTCATGTTTTTATTAAGATTATTAAGAGATTACAATATATACATATTTATTTATTTTGGTTCGTGGATAAATTACTGAATAAGAAAATAAGTAGGCAAAATTAAAATTAACTTGAAAAATCTATCTAATTTCATCCCAATTTAATTTGACTTTAACCTGATTTGATTAAAAAAGAAGAAGTTAATAATTCAAATAAAAAATGATTCAAATCTAAAATTAACTCAAAAATTATCTGAAAGTGATTTAATTTTTAAATTTAATAATTTGAATTTAAATTAATCCAACTCCAAATAATTTGAGTGTGAACTTCAAATGACTAAAAATTTAATATAACTCAATTTTTTTTTTTTCAATTTAAAATGATTCGATCCAAACTAATTCAACACTTCCAATTAAAATTGTTTTTTCTTTTGGTGTTTGATATTGAGAGAAGTAATTATTTTTTAATCCTATTAATCAATTGGTTAAAAATTATTTATTTATCATTTTTAAAATATTTTTTATATTTAATACTTTATTTTTATTAAATTAAAAATAATTATACTTTTTTCCCAAATATCTTCTTAATCTTATTTTTTTTCATGACTTAGGATATACTTACAATTTAACTTGTTTACTCAAGTCAATTTAGACCAATACGTACACTCCAAACACCTCCCAAATTAGACGAAAAAGTTCGAAAAAAAGAAAAGAAAAAGAAATACTCACTCGCCTAACTCAGCGCGTGGGTCAGCATCACTGTCTCTCATTTCTCTCTCTAGACTTTCTCAATCACCAGTCCAAGACCACAAATCTGATAAAAACTGCTTAACTAATAGAGAGAAAATCCTCTTAAAACCAAAGAAGAAGAAAAAGATTTTGTCTGTCAAGTGTTAACCGTATTTAACGAACCGTTCCGGTGAACCCGTGCGCACGTTAGCAATCCCTCTTATCGAAAATCGTTTGTGTTTCGATGGCTGAGTTGACTCAGGCCGAGGTGTACTCGCCTCCGTCGATGCAAGTATGGAGAGCGCTTTTGAACTGGCTGGCTTTTTTCTTTCAGATCTTTGCTCAGATCATCAGAGCCGTCGGTCAATATCCTTTGCTTTCTTCGTCTTCTTCATCGTCGAATTTGACCCCAACGCAGCGTTTTAAGCCTTTGCCTGTCGTTGACTCGACCGAGATCGAGTCTCCCGCTACGGTCGAGATCGCTGCCGTTTTGGACTCACCTGTTCTCGCTGATGAAGACCGCATAAAAAAACTCACGGTAGGATTTTTTTTCAAATTTTCCCCTTTCTTTAAATTAAGCAATAATTTTTTTCTTTTTTTCTTTTTTAGGAATCGGAGCAATTTTATTATTTTGTTTCAGAATATATGCATTATTAAAGTTTAATTACTACTTAAAAAAGATTACTTTAAAAAATATATTTAAAATTAGGGGTTTAAATTATGTTAGAAATATAGTTTACTTTGTTAAACTTAATTTGCTTGAAATTAAGCTTTGTTAAGTTGTTTGAAGAAGCAGTTAAGCATTCATAAAGAAATTAAATTATAGTTCTATTCTATTTAAGCATGAAAAATAAATAGGGAATTTAAGTAATTGATTTTTTTGGTTTATTACTTTGGGAGATGTAGAAAAACATGAAACTGAAAAGTAGACTAAAAGAAGTTTTGAGAAAACATGAAAGTAACTTGACCCCATTTAGTTTTAGTTTTTATTTTATTTTTTTTTATTTTGGGTTGATAACCTATGTTAACCGGACTCGGGATAAGTGTGGGATACGGGTATTTGTATGATACGGGTTTATGCAATTTTTTCTTAGTTTTTCCATATATTTGGAAAATCATATTCCATACCTATGTCCAAATATGTGTCGGACATGGTACTTTAAGAAAAATGAAGAGTCCGGCTAAACATAGTTGATAACTACAAGTTTAAGTTTTTGATTTTGTATATATCAGCCAATTTTGGAATTTAGTCCATATACGGAAAGTTAATAACAAAAAAAAATTTCAGGTGTAGGTCTACAATTTATTTTAACCGTCTCTTATGCCTAATTTTCGGATTTCGAAGTTCTGTTTAGAAGCATAAACCCATGAGGGGATAAAGATGCCAACTTTGATTACTTTAAGGTAAGGTGTTCAAACCAGGTGAAAGTGTAAAATGAAAAATACTATGTATCATAAATATTTTTCTTATTTGTTTGGTATATCGTTGTTTGCCCGATGTTCTAGCTCTGATTCATGCTTCTGCAGGTAGTTCTTGACTTGGATGAAACTCTAGTATGCGCATATGAGACATCTAGTCTACCACCTGCCCTTCGTAATCAAGCAACGGATGCTGGATTGAAGTGGTTTGAGCTGGAATGTGTATCTTCGGACAAGGTTTGTTATGAATAATTGATTCTCTATTTTAGATGATGCTATTTATATGATAGTGGCACTTTGTCATTTGGATGCTTTTATCTTTAAAGGAATGTGAAGGAAAACCTAAGATCAGTTACGTTACGGTGTTTGAGCGCCCGGGGTTGCAAGAATTTTTAAATCGACTAAGTGAATTTGCTGAGCTTGTATTATTTACTGCTGGCCTTGAAGGTTTGCTCATTATTAAATATCGTTTTATTTTTTCAACTTATTACTTCATTATTCAATTTTCTACTTATATGTTCTTCCTCCCTACCCTCTTCATGCATTTTCTCATGAAGTTTAATGGCTGCTTATAGGTTATGCTAGACCACTTGTTGACAGAATTGATGCTGAAAATCGATTTAGTCTTCGACTTTATAGGCCTTCTACAATTAGTACGTAAGTACTTCTTCCTTTTTATATTCCTTTTATAATCTTCTGGCTTACTCTCTCTCTTATTTGTAGACGGAAAAATATTAAATCTTTTCATATTTTGTGCTACATATTTCTTGTCTGGGAAATTATACTGACACTGGTTCTTTATATTTCATTGCCGATTTCCATCTGGTCTTCTATTCTATTCTAAATGGACCTTGATCAAAGATACTTTCTGGGGATTCTTCTCCCCAGGAAATCCATGCATTAGGGCCAAAATCTATGCGTGTTGAACAATTTTTCTTGCCTTGAATCGTAAGCTGGTTCTTGGGTTACATGTATAAATTCCTCTTTTCCAGTTTATTTTGATGGAAGATGAACATCAAATTACTAGGCAATTTGAATCTCCAAAAGACGAAAAAATATATTCTTTTTGAGTTTTATGCAGGATTTCTTGGGTTTGTTTTAAGCAGTGTTAAGGTTTGTTTGCTTAATGTTTGTATTGACGTTTTTGTGTTAAAATTTTGGAAAACATTATTAAGTTGTTTCATTTCCTATCTAAAATATAAAGGGATTAGTTTAGGTCCAAAAACTCCCAACGTGCTTTGTTCCAGGCTTAGATGTTTTAGGGCAAATTTGCGCTTCCTTTGTGTTGGATGTTTAAGCAATCAACTTCTTGATGATCATTTATCTAATTCCACTGAAGATTTTGTTGTTTCATTTGGTAAACTTTTTCTTCTGACATAAACAGGGAGTATCGGGAGCATGTGAAAGACCTCTCCTGCCTATCTACGGATTTATGGCGAACTGTTATTGTGGACAACAATCCTTTCAGTTTCTTGTTGCAGCCACTAAATGGGATTCCATGCGTCCCATTTTCCGCAGGGCAGACACACGATACACAGGTACCCGGATTTGTATTATCTAAATCTTGTTTATCGTCATTCAATATCGATTTGTATAGCATGTCCGTTTACTTACCACTTCCTCATCTGGTTTTTTTTGTCGAAAAGCTTCTGGATGTTCTTCTTCCACTTCTCAAGCACCTTTCTCAGCAGAAAGATGTGAGACCTGTTCTTTATGACAGGTTCCGCATGCCTCAATGGTTTCAAAAGCAGGGTATCCCTGCTTCTAGTTGGTCGGTTTAGGAAAAAGATCGTAGACAAGGCCTTCGGTTTTTCCGGGTACTTTTTCTGCGAATCTCTATTTTCCCAAGGCAGCATCTTGTTATAGGGTTCATGACCTTTTGAATAGCATCTGAATTCTGGAGGTGTCAATGAAAGCCATCAGTGACTTGCAAAAGGATTAATCTGATGCTATACCTTATTTGATTAGGTAAACCATTTATGTATTTTATTAGATCCAATAAAAATTCTTGATTCTTAGTGTAACTCTGTTTATAAGCTTGCAATTCTGTTGATGTATCTTTTCAGAATTTTTGTAAATTTCTTCTCAATCAATGATTATTTGTAGTTTACATCCTTTACCATGTTGCTTGTATACTACTTTGTTATGTTGCTCGGGCTTTTCGTTTTTCTTGAAGTACCCGTGTCTGACACTCAAATCCAACGAAGATCTGCACATGGTATGGGGATATAAAATCACATTTCCAAAGTTGAGAAGTGTACGTTTAAGAATAAGCAAAGCGAACAAGAAATATCATTCTGGTGAACTCGGGATTTAGCGTAGTTAGTTCATGTAACCGGTTTTAAGAGAGACATTCAACAAGTTCGAATTCGAATCTAATGAACTTGGGATTTTTCTCATGATTTCTCACCCTATTATGCAGCAGGAAAAAAAACAAACAAACAAACAAACTTTGCAGATTGATGAAACTTGCAAGTGAAGATGATAAAACTATACAAATTCTGCACTGGAAAAACAAGTGTGATAATAGCAGATAAATATTATATATCAGACTATAGCTAATTACACAACTAGTGTAAGTTTCTTTGTCACATAATTATGTATTACAAATTACTAATATGGCTAATTACAAGCTGCAATGGTAGCGGCAATAAGAAAAAATGCAGAGCAGATGTTATTTTGCAGTATATATATCACACAGCAAACATGTAATAATAGATAACTGCAGTCTGCAAACAAGCTCACAAGTAGGATCAAACAATTTGAAGTTGGTTTCAGAAATGTGGAACTCGAACTCGAATTCGCCTTCGGGGGATTTAGACGAATTCGAAGCGCATAAGGAGCTTGACGGAATTGTACTTGTCACCCTTCCGGCTGTTGAGTGGAACTGCTCGGATCCCATTTCTAAGCTCCGAAATCGGTAGACATGTTTGGCCTCCGAAGTCATCTTTTTCGGACATGTCGTATTCGTGTACTTCGATCCGAAGTAGAGCCAATTCTGGGACAGTTAGAGGGAACTCAAATTCCTCATTCCAAGAAGGCAACCAGTTATCTTCTAAAGTCTTTGTTTTCTTCATCACTGAATCTGCTGGAACTCCAGCAATCCCCACCTGGTGAGAGACAGATTAATCAAATCTCAGGGTGAAGATCTCTATTCTATGTTACTTCGACTCTTCATTTTTTTCTGAAGTATCCGTGTCCGACACGCATGTCTGACACATATTTGGACATGGGTATGAGGGTACGATCCTTCAAATATATGGAAAAACTTTAAAAAAAATTGAACATACCCATATCGGACGCATACTCGCATCCGACATTCAACCCCGAGTTCGAGTAACATAGTCTCTATTTATACATTAACTGAGTTCTCTGTCAGGAATTGCCAGATATAAAGCTTGCTTGCATTACCGTGGGTAATTTACATTTCGGATCATTGAACTTAGTATCAATTTTCATATTGGTCACAAATTTTTAATTTTATCAAATTACATCATTGAACTTCTATTATTAATAAATTAGGTCACTTATGCTACTACTGTTAAGTAATTCTAACGAAAAAATTGACTCAGTATGCATACATAACTTATTAGGCAATTGAAACACTAATTTTCCTAATAATTTACTCAAATCGAAGCTTTGAGAAAACCCTTAAAAAAAATTTTGACCAACAAAACCATATGTTTTACTTTCTAAAATGAACCCCACAATGCCAACATGATTTTTTTTACCTAAAATGTCATATCTTGGTGAGATGTAAAAAATAAGCCATGTATGAATGCCGAGTCAGTTTTTTGTTAGAATTACTTAATTAAGTTAGCATAACTGACTTAATTTATTAATAATAAAAATTCAGTGATGTAATTTGATAAAATTAAAAATTTGTGACTTATATGAAAGTTGATGCTAAATTCAGTGATCCAAAATGTAAATTACCCCATTACCGTATATCAACTTACCCTTGCATAGAAGTTTGATGAAATTAAAATTTTGATATTTACATGAAAGTTGATGTTAAATTCAGTAACTCAAAATGTAAATTACCCCGTTACCGTATATCAACTTACCCTTGCATAGAAGTCCGGAGGCGAATACGCGTCAAAATGTGTGTGATGAAAATCATAAAACCATCCTTCCCCCATATACACAGTTACCTTTTTCAAAGCAAGAACAAGAAATCATAAATCATTAATTGGGTAAATTCAAAATCAGCAAGCACTGCAGGAAAAGAATAAAGAATTGGATCCCATTGGCAAATGAAACACCCACCTTCAAAGTTGTTTTCACTGGTAACTTGAGTTTGGGATCAAAGACTTCATTAGAGTTCAATAGGAAATCTGGTTTTTTCACATAACCACATCCCCCATTGGCTTTGAACATTCCATGCATCAACCATAAAGATCTTCCATGACCCTATCACACACCAACAAGAGAAAGATAAGAATCTTAGCATTTTGACTTATGTTGCTCCGACTCTTCAGTTTTCTTAAAGTATCCGTGTCCGACAACCGTGTCCAACGCATATCCGGATATGAGTATGAGAATAATATCCTCCAAGGACCCTCCAAATACATTGAAATCCCGTGTCAGACACTCACACCCAATACCGAGTAACATAGATTTTGGCAAAGAAACTAGCAAAAAATCAACTAAGCAAAGCATTCATCCAATTTCCTCTCTAATATCCATCAGACTATCATCTCTTACATGATGATGGAACAAAGCCACAGAATAGGCTCTGAAGCAGCTTTCCTATCTAATTGCTGGATCAAACATGAAGCCTAATATCAGTATAGGAAAAGGAATGCTATTCAATTAATTTCTCATTATCCACACAAAAAATTCTATGCAAGTATCATGCAATCTATGTTACTCGGACTCGGGTGTAAGTGTCGTACACGTGTATGATTGATTTATTCTAAGTTTTTTCATGTATTTGGAGGGTCCTTGGAGGATCATATCCCCATAATAATGTCTGAATATGCGTCGAACACGGGTACTTCAAGAAAAATGAAGAGTCGGAGCAACATAGCATGCAATTGATTGCTCCCCGAGCAACTCGATACTTTTTGTTACCAGTAGGAGAAGCTCAAGTTGCCCTCTTTGTCAATTGATCGGCATTTTAGGTTTTTGATAAAATTAAATAAGATGCATGGTTTAGTGAAAATTATAAGTGCTATTCATGCTTTTTTTTTTTTGCTGTGTTCTAATTATGGGGATCACAAATGAAATTGAACTGCACAAATAGCCCTCTCCCTGTGAAATTATAGGTTAGGATAATCTTTACAACTTTCATCTTAATATCTTTGAGCTATGCAAATCACTGTGCCTATCCATAACCAATTAAAGAAAGATATATTACCATACCTGAGACCTATGTTGCTCCGACTCTTCATTTTTAATGAAGTATCCGTGTCCAACACATATTCGAACATGAGTATGGGAATATGACACTCTTAAATATATGAAAAAATTTTAAAAAAAATTGAACATACCCGTGTCGGACACATACCCATATCCGACACTCACACCTGAGTCCGAGTAACATAACCTGACACTTTCATCTCAATATCTTTAAAACTTCTACCTTTTCATCCAAATATCAAATAAATATCTAGTGTAGAAATGACTTGTGAGAAAATATAGCTAAAGGGAAGGAAAAAAAAAACAATAAAAAAGGGGAGTTTGGTGTGTAAACCTGCATATTAAATGCAACCATTTGAGCTCCATGCATCCAGCCGATTAACGGGTTGTAATTCGAAGAATCAACACGTATACCTTTGGGATATACCCTAAGAATATTCCTCTGTGTAAACCTGTAGCAGTACAAACATCAGGAGGATGGAATTTTTGCAATTTAATAACCAGAATATACAATCAAACACATGATATAATGCACATCTATGTTGCTCCGACTCTTCATTTTTCTTAAACTACCTATGTCCGACACCCGTATCCGACGTATATCCGGACATGAGTATGGTTATGATCCTCCAAAAACCCTCTAAATACATGAAAATTTTGAAAAAAATTGAACATAACCGTATCCGACACTCACATCCGAGTTCGAGTAACAAAAATGCACATTTAAGGCAATTTTAGTATAACAGCATGTCAATACTTGCATAATAACATATGAAACATTGGATTGCCAATTGGACATATTTCCAACTAAAAATGAAAAAAAAATAAAAAAAAAATAGTATGCAATTGATCAAATAATTTGAACGATGTTCAAGAAGCCGGGACAGATATGTACTCTTTGTACAAATATCGGTTAAAGTACTTAAATAGTCCTTGTACTATAGTCAAAAGTGCATTTTAATCCTTGTACTATAGAAGTGAGTAATTTAATCTTTATACGTTTGAAATTTGTACAAAAAAGTAAAATTGGTAATAGTGTTAATGGGAAATCGTTTAAATGCTGACATCGATATGTGAAACTGACAGAAAAAATTATTTGAAAAAAAAAATGATGACATGTCAAATTTTTTTACTCAAGTGAAATCTAAAAAAACATAATTTTTTTATCCGAATCCCTCCCTTACCCGTAAAAACATATAATTTTTTTTCGAAGTCATCTATTATGTTAGTTTTTAAATTCCACCTGAGCAAAAAAATTGACACGTCATCATTTTTTTTCAAACCATCTATTATGTTAGTTTCACATGTCTATGTCAGCATTTAGACGATTTTTCATTAACATTGTTACCAATTTTACTTTTTTGCACCAATTTCAAACGTACAAGGATTAAATTACTCACTTCTATAGTATATGAATTAAAATACACTTTTGATTATAGTATAAGGACTTCCTAGACACTTTAACCTACAAATATCACCAAAAAGGGCTTATACTGTAAATAGAGAAAAAGAAAGGCTTATATATAAAATTGCCCCTTATACTATATCTCTTTTTCCATTTTGGTACCTAAAAAATTGTTGGCCCTGATTGGGTATCTATAATATAATTCCGTACACCGATTAGGTACCCGATTTGGACAAATAATTATATTATAGGTATCCGATTCGACCAAAAATTCTTTAGGTACCAAAATGAGAAAAGAGGTATAGTACAAGAGACAATTTTATATATAAGCCAAAAAGAAACTAGCAGCTTTATCTAATAACTAAGGATGATTTCTCTTAAAATGAAATTTGCCAAATCTTTTATAATACCTAACAATTTGTTTTCCATGAGTTACTGCAGCCTTTTCAAGTTGTTGCTCACTCATGCTAAGACGTCTCACTTTATCAGGATCCACCTTTAGAAACTCATCTAATCCACCCTTTGGCTTCCCAGCATGAATAGCAATTAAATGTTTATATTCCGGTGCTAGATTATGCTGCGACTTATCTCCATCATCGAGATCTTCCTCGTCTTCTTCATCCAAGTCATTCTGTCATAAGAGAGAGTAAAACAATAAGTGAAAATGTAAATTTTTACGGAAAACAGCTCGTAAATTATGTTACTTGGACTCAGTTGTGAGTGTCGGACACGGATATGTTTAAATATTTCTAAGATTTCCATGTATTTGGAGGGTCCTTGGAGGATCATATCCCCATAGGCATGTCCGAATATGCGTTGGATATGGGTGTCGGACACGGGTACTTCAAGAAAAATGAAGAGTCGGAACCAAGGTAGTCAGTACCGTACCGGTGGGCGTATCGTTTTTGTTCTGGTACTGGTACGTACCAGTACCAGTACCAGTGTGTTTCGGCATACCGTTTCGGGTTTACCGGTATTTTTCAAATATTTTTTCATATATCTATATGTATAACCTATTTTCAAATTTTTTAATAAAATATATGTTATATACACATGCAAATATACATCATCAATTACATGCATATATATGTTTTTATGCAAATATAAATTTTAAATATTTAATATCTAATATTTTTAAACATCAAATAGGTAAAATAAATATTAAAATATTAAAAAATATAGTAAATTATTATTAATTATGTTCAATAGCTTAATTTAATGAACATATTTTATTTTTAAATGTAATTATGAAAAAAATAAAAATGATCATGACACAAAAAATATTGAAACTGGTTTAAAAAATCAAATAAGTGAACTTTTTTTATAAAAAAATTTAAAAAATCAAAATCCTGTATCAACCGGTACAGACCAGAACGGGCCGGTACTAAAACCGGAACGAAACTAAAGGCTGTCTATACCGGTG
The DNA here is from genome assembly GCA_030761205.1 of Fremontodendron californicum. Classification (NCBI taxonomy): domain Eukaryota; kingdom Viridiplantae; phylum Streptophyta; class Magnoliopsida; order Malvales; family Malvaceae; genus Fremontodendron; species Fremontodendron californicum. Next base: position 13,140,278 of record JAULJL010000041.1, on the reverse strand, counting down.
TAGTTAAAAACTGGGACGTACCGGCTGGTACCATTAGTACTGAGACGTACTAGCCGGTACCACCAGTACCGGAACTGTACCGACCACCATAGTCGGAACAACATAGCTCATAAAATCAATTCGAAGTATAAATCACACTCAGACATCACCCGACACCTTGTAATCAGCTACATGACTGCCTTTAACGTCCGGAACTTCTTTTCCCCAAGCTTCTTCATCACTGGCCTTACCCCTCTCTGAATCTTTCTCTTTATCCTTACCTTCTTTCGCCTCAAGGTATTCCTTTGGTGGTTTGGTTGATATGATTATGCGTTTCTTCAATGATTCTGGAGAAGGGAATTCTTTTAAGCATTCTGAGCCAGGAGAAAACAGGATGTCTCCGAAAGTTTGAGTGACCATCTAGAAAATTAGTCATTAGAAGCGTAAATTATGGGAATATTAGACCTTTAAATTCCCATCAAAAGCACGATTCTATGTTACTTGGACTCGGGTGTGAATGTCGAATACGGGTACGTATCTGACATAGGTATGTTCAATTTTTTCCAAAATTTTCATGTATTTGAAGGGTTTTTGGAAGATCATATCCTCATACTCATGTCCGGATATGTGCCGGACATGAGTGTCGAACACGGATACTTCAAAAAGAATGAAGAGTCGGAGCAACATAGCCAAGACTTGCCTCAGCAACTTTAGCTTGAAGATCTGGGGTAAGATGGTCTTCTAGAGTTATTACAACTGGGTATTCTGAGGCAACAAAAGCATACTCCTTAATAGACCTCAAACATTTGATGAGCTCCACTGGAGTAGTCAGAGTCCTACATGAAGAAAAAAAATTCCTTATTCTCTCGGCAAAATTACTGACTAGGGATGGACTGTTATGATTAAAACTTAAAATAAATTATGTTACAGTAGAGGGAGGTCAAGTAGTAGTGGTTCTAGTGGAATCAATCTAACATACTCGGACTTGGATGTGAGTGTTGGATACGGTTATGTGTCCGAGACGGGTATATTCAATTTTTTCTAAATTTTTTCATGTATATGGAGGGTTCTTGGAGGGTCATATCCCCATACTCATGTCTGGATATACGTTGGACACGGGTACTTCAAGAAAAATAAAGAGTCGGAGCAACATAGGAATCAGCTATATCCTAGAGCAAGTGAAAAACTTGCAAAGTTATAGCATTAATGCAGAGTCATGTTTTTTCTTCAAAATTTTCCATGTATATGGAAGGTCTTTGGAGGGTCATATCCCCATACTCATGTCCGGATATGCGTCAGATACGGGTGTCAGACACGAATACTTCAAGAAAAATGAAGAGTCGGAGCAATATAGAAATCAGCTATATCCGAGAGCAAGTAAAAAACTTGCAAAGTTATAGCATTAATGCAGTCATGTTTTTTCATCAAAATTTTCCTCATACAATGTCAACTACAAGCTTACATGCAAGATGCCCGTTACATAAACAAACAACCATATTTTTTAATTTAATTACCTGGAAAAACAAATTAATACAGCCATGTCATGTACAATTCAATATTTCTTCTCCCTTTAGTTTTTCCTTTTGGTGGCAAGTACATGTATATATGTTCAAGACTATGCTACGACTCTTTATTTTTTCTAAAGTATCCGTGTCTGACATCTGTGTCCGACGCATATTCGGACATGGGTATGGAGATATGATCTCCAAGGACCCTCCAAATACATGAAAAAACTTAGAATAAATGAAACATACCCGTGTCGGACACATACCCATATCCGACACTCACATCCAAGTCCGAGTAACATAGGTTCAAGATACTAGCTGAAGTGAATAAGCAAATTGTTGTAATGAAAGTTATGACATTTTTCAGTAAATTATTTATCATCATTTAGCAAAAAGGAAAGATCCCATTCATGTAATAATTTGCACCTATGTTGCTCCGACTCTTCAATGTTTTTGAAGCACCCGTGTCCAACATCCTGTCCGAAGTATATCCGGACATGGGTATGGGGATATAATCTTCCAAAGACCCTCCAAATACATGGAGATCTTAGAAAAAATTGAACAAACCCGTGTCGGACACGTACCCGTGTCCGACACTCACACCCGAGTCCGAGTAACATAGATTTGCACTTCAAGAACATACCCTCCATGAAGAACATCAACATTATCTTTCGTCGAACTTGGCCATATATCCAATTCTATCACCCTCACACCTTTTTTAAGTGCATTTACAATGGGGACATCGCTGCAATCACTACTGAGTTGGTTCCCAGTAAGATAGGAATTATGACCAGTATATATGAAATAATGAGACAAAGGAGCACTCATTTCATGGTGTACCTGAAAATCAAAGAAATGAACATTATGACATAAACAACAATAGCACAAAGTTGTAGAAAATTGAACAATTTTGTTTTGGAAATCAAACTACAGAGCAAATTGTGAATAGCATATGAGTGAACAATACAAGCTAAACAGTTCAAAGGTAAAAGATACACTGAGATAAGTTAAAAAGCCTGCATAGAAAGCCTTTTCACACAAATCAGTATCATCAGAGCTATGTTACTCGGACTCGGAGCTGAGTGTCGGATACGGGCTATGTTACTCGGACTCGGGTCTGAGTGTCGGATAAGGGTATGTGTCCGACATGGGTATGTTCAATTTTTTCTAAGTTTTTCTATATATTTGGAGGATCCTTGGAGGGTCATATCCATGTCCAAATATGTGTCGGACATGGATGTCGGATACGGATACTTCAAGAAAAACGAAGAGTCCGTGCAACATAGGATACGGCTATGTTCAATTTTTTAAAAGTTTTTCCATATATTTGAAGGATCGTACCCTCATACCCATGTCCGAATATGTGTCGGACATAGGTGTCGGACACGGATACTTCAAAGAAAATGAAGAGTCGGAGTAACATAGCATCAAAGGACCATCCTCAAAGCTATGAGAACAACAAAGCAATCCAGCCGATATACATTAATTGATGAGCTGAAAAAAAAGTATTAGTTTGATTTAAATCCCATACAATTCAAGACCAAATTTTCCTAGTAAAAATATAAGGGAAAGAAAATTATCCATTTTTTAATTCAGTTGAATTTATTGCTGAAAAGGTGAAAACCCAAATAGGATCAAACTCAAAGATCATACCACTTTCCTCCCAAATTTCAACCTAACAAAAACATAAATCATCTAATTTGGAACTAAACCATTCAATCCCAATTAAAAAACCTAAAAAGGAAAAAGCCAATCCTAAGAGAGAGAAAATTATTACCCCAAGAGAAGCAAGAGGAGGATTAATATCACCAAAGAGATACTTAAAAAAAGCTTCAAGATTTAGACCCTTTCTATGAAAATGCTTAACACTATCAATAATCTTCTGAGCATCTTCTCTTGTAGCCTTATCTTCTTTCTGTACATCAATCAAGAACCTCTGCAGTCCATCAACGGTCATGATCCCATTCTCAGAGTACTGTTCAAACACCTTCTTGATCTCCTCTGGTGCCTCTGAAACTGCCAGCCTAAACCTCCTCCGGAAGCAGAAACAAACCCTGTAAGTTTGTTTGGACATTGGGTTTTTCCTATAATTTCCAAATACCTGGGAAAAAAAAAAAAGAAGAAGACAATCTCCAAATCTGCACTGTCTGAAAATTTAAGTTTTTAACTGCTTAGGTTGTTGTCGTTTTCAGCTTCGTTGATGATGATGATGATCTTTCATTTTCATTTCCAGAAAAGTTGGTTTAGCTGGTTTGTGGGACCCATATGTGAAAGTGAAATTAAAGATAACACTGAATCAAATATCTGTATTTTTTATACTATTTAAATTTGAATTCGTAAAATTATTTTAAAATTCGAATTTATAAATTATTCGTATTTAATTTGCATATTATTATCTAAATTCGAATTAAATAACATTATTCGTAGGATATCCGAATCTGCTAAAAATTCGAATTCAATAATTCAATTTTTTTTAAATAAAAATATAAAATCAAATAAAATTTATGTATTTTACAAATATATTCGAATCCGCAGAAGAAATGAAAATTCAGATAATAAATATCCGAGATTTCATATCCGTATCAGCTCTGAATCCGTTGCTGATAGTAATTATAATATCCGAATCTGATTTTTATCCGAATCTATAAAAAATAAATCGAATATCCGTGAATATCCGAATTCATATTTTAAATTACCATCGTATATAAAACTGGGTCCCACTCACATACTAACTAAACATGTGGATCCACATGTCTGTTTCCATTGGCATAGTTATGTCTGAAGGATCTCAGGATTTTGGCTTTGATCATCTTTATCTAATTGTCTTTAGAATGGAGAGCTGAAAAGTCAATGTGATAAGTTTTAGGCTTTTTTTCCTACTCCAATCATTGATTATATAGGGGGGACTGGCGAAATTCACTGTTAAAATATGATTATTTTCACTTTTTTTTTCTTAGGCAAGTAAAGAATGAAAGGTTCTTATTAATTTAATGAAGATTATAGAAAAGTGTAATTTGTTCATAAAAATATTCTTTTGTTTGTCTTTTTATGGAGGCTATGTCATTGCTGAGAATCCTTTTGCTTTTCCGAAAGTGCAAAGATGTATTTTTTTTTTTTTTTTTTATTGATACTAGATTTTATACCCTTTATCTGGTTCTTTTTATTTCTTCTTTTTTGTCAGAGAATATTTGGATTTTTATGAATTGGACTACTTGGGAAGCTTGGGAGTTTAGAAAAATGATAAGGAAAGCTTTTTATGATAAATTTTTTTGTAGATTTCATTATATATATATAATTTTTGTTATATTTATATATATAAATAAAATTATATATGTAATAAAAAATTATATTATTTAAAAAATTATATATAAACATGATAAATATGTCATGTTTATATGTAATTTATCATATTTATATGGAATTTGTCATATTTATATGTAATTGTCATGTTATATGTAATTTGTCATATTTATATATAATTTGTCATGTTTATATGTAAAAAAAAATTACATATGAACATGACAATTTTATGTAATTTATCATGTTTATATATAATTTTATCATATTTATATGTAATGGAGTTTATTTTAAGCTCAAATTTAAAATTTAATTCAATTGATTTATATCATCATTTTTAAAATAATATTTAATAAATTTAAATTTTGAATAATTTTTTAAAATTTTAAAATTAATTATTTTTTGTGTAAAAAATAAAACAGTAAAAATGAAGGTTAGATTTATGGTCTGAAAAATGCACTAATTAATGTTGGAACAGTTAACAGTTATCATATTTATTTCTTCCTGTCGGTAGGCTTTTTTTTTTTTTTTTTTTTTTCAATTTGCTCATCTTATCAAATAATGGAGATTTTATGATTTAGTCAAGCCTGTCATCTTCAACTTTTAATTTTGTATAATTTTATTAGAAAAAAGTTTGCAATTTTTTGGATAGGATATTTTTAGCATATACCCATCTCTGACATTGTCATTTGTCACTCCAAAATCCCAATTTAGAACAACAAAAATCACTAAAACCCCATCTTTGGCTTTGCATTTGGAAACTCAAATTTGCAATTAGACAAAAAAGAGAGTAGTAATTTAAAAGATTAAAAAAGTTTATTTGAAGCAAATGCAGTACATATTTGCTCTCCAAAGCAAAAACCCACTTGGAATTTTGATATATAAATGCTCGTCATTAAAAAAAAATAATCAATAATTATGTGTCCTGTTATTGAAGTACTGGCTTACTCCATTTTCCTTAAAATACACGTATTTGATATATATTCGAACATATGAAAATATAATCTTTTAAATATATAAAAAAAAAAAAAATTAAAATTTAAACATACTTGTGTCGAATACATATCCGTATTCGATACTCATCTCCAAGTCCGTATCAAGCATTTGCATCGAAACAAAAGCCATAGTAAACTAGGAATCATTATTCATCATAAAGAAGAAAAAATGGGACAACTGGGATTATGAAACAAAGCAAATCCTAGAATTTTATGCACTGAACCCCGAAAAACACTAATAGCATAACCTAATTCAAGTTCTGAGCCTCAGGTTAAGTCACTCAAACACTATATTAAGCAATTACTCTTGGTCTTATCAATAAAAGGGTCAAATAAATATTTAGGAGACTCAAAATTCCACAAATAAAAGTAGAGAAATCTAAGAATCTCTGTTTTGGAGTCCTGAAATGAACATCATATTCACATACATGTGTTACAAACATTTTTCATCCATTTCAGTCACATGCACACTATGGTGAATATGTTACCGTTATGCGAGTGACAATGAGGGTAGGTTTTGTTCGGATAATGTTTCATTACCGGCAGAAATCTAAGATTTCGTCATGAGATTACCGTGTTTGGTTCACAAACATTCTTCAATCTCGATAATATGATATTACCTATAGTGCCAAGATTCGGTAATATTGGGGGTAATGTCATACCCATCTCTTTCTGAGGTCATGTTACATTTCGTTCGAAATGTAACATTTGTGCCACTTTTGCCCCCCAATTTTAATGTTTTAGGTCCGTTTTACCCTTAAAACATAAAGAAATTACAACTTATACCAAGGGATCTTCAGGTTAGAATAGCATCTATTCAATTGGCTTCCTCTTCCTTCCAAGAACTGAAGCTCTTTGAAGCCTGGGGCCACCCATCCGCCATTTCTTAAAGGCTGCCATTGAAGATTGAGCCGCTTCATACACTACAAAATGCAGAAACATGATATATAGTAATCATTTATACATCTAAAGGAAGCACGGCAGTAAAAGAAATAAGATTAAACAAATAAAAGGACTCTCACGATTGGTTTCTTCTTTTGTTAGAAGGGTCAAGAACTTGGAAGTTGCTGTGTATGCTGCAGTATATGCCTTGGTCAAGATCTCCTTATACCTGATCTTGAATGCCGATAAGAGCAAGATTTCAACGGTTTTATCACCAACCCTATCCCACGAAAAAAAAAAAAAAAAATAGTGAAAGTCCATTTTGGTTTCCGCATGAAAACTGGTTAGCTACGTTACTCGGATTCGGGTGTGAGTGTCGGACACGGGTATGTTCAAAATTTTCCAAAATTCCCATGTATTTTGAGGGTCCTTGGAGGATCATATCTCCATACCCATGTCTGGATATGAGTAGGACACGGGTATCGAACACGGGTACTTCAAGAAAAATAAAGAATCGGAGCAACATAGCTGGTTAGGACTTGGGACAGATTATGCATCCTATGAGACCAACAATAGCTATTACCACCTATGTTACTCCAACTCTTCATTTTATTTGAAGTACTTGTGTTTGACACTCATATCCGACACATATTCGGACATGGGTATGGGGGTACGATTATGAAAAAATTTAGAAAAAATTGAGCATACCCGTATCGGACACATACCTGTATCCGATACTCATCCCCAAATCCGAATAACATAGATTACCACAAAGGTAATTAACAAAATTATCATTAGAAGATCAAATATAAAGGAAGATTGACCACCAGGCTAACTACCTTAAAGTAAGCAAATTGCGAACATGAACATGCATCTAATATCCATCATCTAATTTGGAACCCATTTAAGGCAGTCTCACTCACAATGATTATGGAGATGTTCTTAAAGATAGATAGAGAGAAAAGCCACAAAATAAAAACTTCTGAACTTTAAAATGAATAGCAATTCGTACAAGATACCTATGTTACTCGGACTCGGGGATGAGTGTCGGATATGGGTATGTGTCCGACACGGGTATGCGCAATTTTTTCTAAGTTTTTTCCTATATTTGGAGAATCATACCCCATACCCTTGTCTGAATGTGTCGGACATGGGTGTCGGACACAGATACTTTAGGGAAAATGAAGAGTCGGAGTAACATAGCAAGATACTACAAGGATCAGAGAAGAGACTCACAGTGGTGCTATCTTGCATCCAAATTCGTAGAAATATGGAGACCGAAATTTAAGATCCACGCAAGCTGCATCAGCTTGGATTTCCAGCCGTGTTCTGGCCATACAAAAAGAAAGCATCATCAATAACATACAAAGACAATTTTGCAAGCAAATAAATAAATCAGCAAGACATTAAAATCAGATGTTGGAAACCAAATAAGCTAACAACTATTCTTCCATTGCAACTACACACACACTTATGCAAGGATTAATAACCATTTACTGCTTTGTATAAAGTAGAACAAAATTCATTGAGAAATAAAATCAAACAGTTATCAGAACTACCAAACCAAATTCAAATTCAATTTAAAATCCCGAACTACCTAATAAGAAGAACAATACTTTTGAGAGCTATTTAGGGGGAAAAAAATTACTTTTGATTGAAACAGGCCGGAACGCTTATCGATATGGCTTGCCTTAAGTATAATTCTTGAGCAAGCCACAATGGCAACTCTACCTTTGCTCCTTGTTCAACCTAAGAACCAAACATCAGAAAAGTAACCATTTTTTTTTTTTAAATGGGATTAGACGGGAAAAGTTTGACAAAAACTTACGGAGTTTGTTTCGGAACTGGGATCAATTATAACTCCATTTGCAGCTTTATGAAAAACAACTGGAACGAACTGCAATGGGTTAAAAAAAAAAAGATGAAAATTTTAAGATCAGGGATTTGGGAATTTAAATGTAAGCAAATTGGGGGAAGAAGTTTTAAATCAACCTCTTCCTCTGTAAGAATATCATCGATATTGTAGTAATTTGCCATTTCCTTTTACAATTTCTCTCTGATTCGGGGAAGAAGGAAATGAGTTGAAGAAAAAGGGGGGAAAGAAAATTATGTGATAGTTTAGCTGATTTGTGGTTTTTGATTCCTTTTGAGAGGGAAAATTGAAGGGAAAAAGGAGGGAAAGGTCCAGAAAATGTGTAGAGGCCTAATGGGTGTTCTTCAGCCTATCAAATTCATCCTTCATAACAAGTGGAGCATACCCGAGCCCAACTTATAAACAGTTGTAATAATAAAATGAGGTTTTTGGATTCAACGATCCGGATCTTGAGAAGCAAATTTTTTTTGTTATTCGGATCGGATTCAATCTGATCCGATTCATGAATAGTTCTAGTTTCAATTGGATTCAACTGTCTCATAAAAAAAATAAATTAGAAAATAACAATGTTTCTCAGTTTGAAGCTCAAATCGAATCAAAAATTAGAAAATACAAGAATCAACTGCACTAAATTGAATTAAATTCATGATGGCTTTGCAAGAAGCAACTGTAGTACTAAAATGTTATAGCTCTCAGCCCTTTCTACAAACTCTGTTCATCTATATTACTTCATCCTTCAATTACAAATTGAACAGCTTTTAAATTCCATGGGGATTTGGGAATTCATGAACCTAAAGAGAAGAACTCTGAAGTTTAATCCCATTGAATCGCTCGATGAAATGTCCAGTCGGAGGGATTCAACGTTGTTTTCCCATCAGCAGCAACAAGATCATAAGGCGAATCGTCTGAGAATTCAGTTGGCATAGATTTCCAGTGTAGAGATGGCTTCCAGGAAGCTTCTTTGAGTACTTTTAGTATCTCTGCCACTACTATTTTGCTCCCCTCGGCAGATAGATGAACTCCATCTCTGATGAAAAACCATAAATTTTGAGATAAAAACTTCATTACAGTAAGTTGACTACAAAGTTTAATGTTTCACTTGTGAAATTTTGTAAAAGGACAAACTTTGAAAGATTAGTAACTATGCTGTTATAGTTATGGCAATTTTGGACCCGACATGAAAAACACGATACGATCATGACACGTTTAATAAACACGAAAATAATATTATAATCACGACATATTTAAAAATGATACGTTCATGGTTGAAAAAACCGGACCGGAAGTCAAACCGATGTGACCTCCAATGTTTGATTCAATCAGTTGGACCGATTGAACACTTTAAATAAGATTTTTAAATATTATAAAAATAATTTTAATGTTAAATATTAAATATAGTATATTAAAAATAGTTTAGCTTAGTGGTATAATTTTTAGTATAATTCTAAAAAGTTATGGGTTCAAATCTCATAACTTACAATTTTCTTTTAAAAAAAACGGTTTTTTCCAATTTTTTATATGTTTTTTACCGATTGAACCAATTTTTGGCCGGTTCGATTAAATTCAATTTTATTATACCCGTTGGACCGAATAGGTCACCGGTTCAACCGATCCAACCGATCGATCCGATTTTTTATTCAATGGATACGTTTAATATACGTATTATATTCGTATTTAGTATTTTAACACCCTAAGTGGAAAATAAAGCACTTGGATGATTCACAAATAAAGCCAATGACCTTCCAAAATGTGATTTGCATTAGAAAAAGATAAGATATGGAAATCGTAGATAAGCAAGCAAACTTACGTGAAGCAATCATTTGTCCAATTATCTCTTCGTTGAAATGCAGTAAAAAGATCGACCACCATCACATCCAATTCCTGGCACAGCTTTAAACAAGCTTCTGAATACTTCTGGCATAACTCATTTGTTCGAACAAGGTGGCTAAAAACTTCACTGATTTACCGAATGGGGGGCATCTTAGATTTGGCATTTTGCAATAAGAAATCAGGGAAATAAGGCATAGAAAACACATGCATTACATCACCTTGTGTTCTTATTTACTCTGGCTTCATCAACAGGAGGACATGTAAGAAAAATGAGGCGTGTTGAATCTGAAAGGCCCTGATTTTCAGACAAAGAAAAATGAAGTTAGAATCTATGTTATCCGGATTCTTTATTTTTCTTAAAGTACTCGTATTCGTGTCCGACACATATTCGGACATGGGTTTGGGAGCATGATCTTGTTATGACTCCACATTTCCACGTCATGTGGTATTGTCCGCGCCCAGACCCCTCACTCGTCTCTTGTCAATGTGAGATTTGCACGGGATTCAGCGTCTTTGTTGAGGTTTGCCCCACCACCGACCAGCAAGCACGGGGAGGTGACTCTGATACCATTTGTTATGGCCCCACACTTTCACGTCATGTGGTATTGTCCGCTTTGGCTCAGGAGAGCTGTACGGTTTTGTCCCAAAAGCGCACCACACTAGTGGAAGGGGAGCCACCTCTTATTAGCCCAGACCCCTCACCCGTCTCCTATCGATTTGAGATTTGCCTAGGGGTGTTACAGATCCTCCAAATATATGAAAAAATTAAAAAAAAAAATATACTATAATCGCGTCGAACACATACCCATATATGTTACTCACCCTGAATCCGAGTAACATAAGTTAGAATGAGCATCAAAATTTAGTCTCAGACAATGAAAAGAGCTGCTAGGTTGAGCTTATGGCTGCCCACTTCACAAATAGAAGCAAACAAAGGAAGAACTGAAAATTTTCAAAGCATTTGAAACCATTTTCTTCTCTCTGATTTGGTCCAAGCAATTAGGACATTTCTGGAACTTCATAAGAATGAATATTTTCTATTTCTCAGTTGCATTCAAGAATAGCCTCTCACTTTTGCTGTTAATTCCTTTCCCTATGAAATCATTTCCAGTAGTTGATTTGCATCTTTTTATTCTTGAAAACATTTTGGGCATATTTCTTAGTCTCCATTTCACATGATAAAGCTTTACATTTTACCTAAATAAAGAATAAGTTCATCTTTGCACTATCTCCAACATCCACATAATCAGCTGTCCATGCTTATGAGCTACAGACTTCATGCCATTTATTAAATCGGATAATCAATTATTCCAAAAGCTTAAACTAATAGGAAATGATCCAACTATATTTAAGTTAAAACGCCCCCTCACGTGCAAGCCGGATAAATAATTAATGGGCTTGCACGTGGACTCAAGTATAAAAGAAATGTGCAAGCTGAATAAGGATTAGAACAACAACAAACAACCCGATGGACAATAAAATATTGAGTGAAGAAATATTAAAGGAAAAAACGGTTGTAAGATTCGTACTTAAAAGTTCTGATACCCAATTAAATTGAGTGATCAATTATCCTAAAAGCTTAAACGGATAAAAAATGGTCCGACTATTATATTTAAGTTAACACCATAACTTGCAAGTATTGCTTCACAACTCCTAGATCGGTTTGTTTCTTCTTAAAGTTATAGAATGATGCATCAACCATAACTGAGAAATATATATATTGAGAAAGTACCTTGAGATGAATTGCTATTTTCCTCATGTTTTCAATATATTCAGGAAGTGGAACATGAGGGCCAAGGCCAGATGGATGAGGCCCCATTGAATCATTACCACCAAAATAAGTTATTATCAGAGAAGGCTGCATAGCAGCATCCTGTAATGCATAAAAGAACATAACTACAAATGTTAATATAAAAAAAAAAACCACTTTGAAGAGAAAATACCCCATAAAAATGAACCTGGAAATTAATACTTATATAATCGGACAGGGGTATGTATCCGACGGGTATTGCTCAATTTTTTTTTTAAAAAAATTCATATATTGAAAGATCATATCTCTATACTTAGCCCGAATATGTGTTAGATGTAAATGTCGGGTACGGATTAGGGATGGCAACAAGTCGAATATCTGTATTTTTTGTACTATCCGAATTCGCAAAACTGTTTTAAAATTCAAATCCGCAAATTATCCGCATTTAATCTGCATATTACTATCCGAATCCAAATCAGAATTAAATAACATTATCTGTTGGATATCCAAATCCGCTAAAAATCCGAATTCAATAAATCAATTTTTTAAAAAAAATAAAAATATAACATCAAACAAAATTTATGTGTTTTACAAATAAGCGGATTTAGATAATAGATATCCGAGATTTCATTTCCGAATCTGCTGCGGATAGTAATTATAATTTTCGAATCCGACTTTTATCCGAATCCGTATTTTAAATTGCCATCCCTAGTACGAATATTTTAAGAAAAATGAAGAGTCGGGATAACATAATTTTGAGGAATTTGATGTAATAAGTATCAAAAACTTTAATACCTTTGGGAAAACATGATCAAGCACCTGTATGGCACGCCTTGAATTCCATCCATAATATCCTCGTAAAAGTATGTCAGCCTGCAAGGGATTGCAAATAAAACAGATTTTCCCTTAGAACACAAACCAGTAACCACACACATAAAGGTAAGAGACTGAATATAAATGGCAAATTCTTTCACAGTAAATTAGAGAAGAATCATCACAGTGCAGTGATTGGCACAAGAACTTTCACCTAGGATTAGGAACATTACATTATGTCAATAGGAACCCTAGGTTTAGTCCGATTGATTCATACAACCGTTCTTAAGAGGTGACATCTAATACGTTTGAGATTCGAATCCAGCATTTACAACTCCTTTTCTTATCTCCCGACCGCGGCCTCTTTTGTAAAAAAGAAAAAAGAAATGCTAAATAATGAATGATTTCGGCTGTAATTAGAGAAGAATCATCATAGTACAGTGATTGGCTTGGCATAAGAACATGCACCTAGGATTAGGAACACTACATTATTTGTCTCTCTTTAAACAGCCAAAGAGTGAAATCAAATATTATTACAGGGCCAAATAATAGGAGGAAATCAAATTTCTTCCCATTTTTCTCTCTTTCCTGATTACTAAACAAGAACAGACATTAAAACAAGCAAACAAAGCAGATCACTCTTCCAAAACAAAACATAACAAAAAAACCCAACCTTTTTTTGAGAATCAAATCACCCAAATTATCATTTATCATAAAAACAACAACAATAACAACAAGAATGGATCAAACTAACAGTGATAACCTCGTATGGTAACAAAAACATAAGTGAAGATTGAAGAAAGAAATTGAAAATGAAAATGACCCAAAGAGAGAAAACAAAGAGAAAATACTTTGCGAGCATAGATGTCAGCTAGAATAGCACCCCATCCACCATTGCTGAAACTAAGTTGTACAATGGATGATCCAAAGAGAACGAATTGTGGCCTAACTGGTCCCACCATTTCTCTTTCTCTTTTTCTTTTTTCTCTCTCCCTTGAATGTGAATGGAAAGGGAAGTGAAGCCTAGATCAACCTTTACCCAACGTGCTTCTCTCTGCTATATATATTTATGATATATGTACGTTTTAGCTTTGGTTTGTAGTTTATATCATTATATAGGAAAGTTTTTCTTTTTACACAATAAATTATCAATATCTCAAGCTCTGTGTATGTTTAATCTCCTCTCTGATTAGCAGTGCTGTTGGTAAAGAACCCACCAAACTAGCAACCAAACTTTGCTCCACAATAAATGCAAATTCTAACACATTTCTTCCATAACAAAATTAAGAATAAGTCTTCCAATTATAAACTTAAGAATGAGTTTTCATCTATGTTATCCGGATTTGAGATGAATGTCGGATATAGATATATTTAATTTTTAAAATTTTTTTTTATATATATATTTAGAGAATAATATATGTTTACTCATGTCTGAATATGTATTTGACACAAATTTCGAACACAAATATTTTAAAAAGAATAAAAAAATCCAGATAACATAGGTCTTAATCCATTATTTTCTCGGTTCCATTTTACCATAAAAAATCCCCTTCATCCATTTCTAAAAAAAATTTATCCTTCATTTTCCACATCTATTTCACCTCCATGAAAGTTCCCCTTTTATTACTCATTTAAAAGCCAGCCAAATTTGGAAGTCTGGTTGTTTTGCTGCTGACCTTATCTTGAGAGAAAAATCTCTGCCAGCTCAATGGGGCCAAGGGTTTTTCCCTGATTGAACAGCTTTGGAAGGAGGGAAACAAGAGATGGAAAATAAGGTTTACCAGAAACCAACTAGAAATGCAGCAATGATTTATGAGTAATAAAGCCTAAGGATATTCTCAAAGGAAATATTATTAAAGATTTAAACATATGCAAGAAAACTGGTTGATTAGTCTATTTCTTTTGATAGCATTTAATTCTATTTTGCCTTTATATTGTCAGGAGTGGCATTTAATAAATTTGATATTCGAATCTCAACGTTTGCAATTCTTTTTCTATTTAAAATTACGGATTTTTTTCTAAAAAAAAAAAAAAAAAGTATATGAACATAATTAACATGTTCATTAATCAATAATCCTCTGCTTCTGTTTGTCATTGAAAAATGAAGTTTCTTACAGTTTACCACTCATGGGGTTTTACAACATTGAGTAAGTTCCGCAGGAGATGGGGTATTTTACGAAATCAAGAACAAAAAATTACATGAATTTATTACTTTCTTTGAAGAGATAAAGAATCAATCTGTCTGTCAATCCGAGCTCAAAACAACCTTTCATGGAGGTGGTCTGAACAAGGGAGGCAAGAAAATGTATGTTGGGGCCTAAATGCGTAATTTGAGATGAGAAACTGCTTTCGAAACTGAATCTATGTCCAATTCAATGCTTTCCTAACTTGTAAAAGCCACAAGGCCACGAGCTTCCAAAAAGTGCGGATGCGGTTGCGGTGTCGCGGTTGAGGGTGTCGCGAGCATTACGTAACGCGTCGCGGTTGTCGCGGACGTGAATTTAATAGTGTTTCAATGAATTTGATAATATCGCGGACATTACGTAACGAATAAAATATGATGCAAAACTCTCCATTTCTGTTACGTCTCGTAACGGCCGCTTTTGAGTACTATTTAACCAACAAAATAAGGATTTCTTCTACATTCATCTTTGCCTCAAAAACTGCTTCAGAAGAAACTTTTCCGATGTTCAGAAATGTCTCCAAATGCAAAGCATGCAGCAGTTAAATACCTATGTTACCCGGACTCTTCGTTTTTCCGGAAATACCTTTGTCCGATACATATTTGAACATGAATATGACCTATATATGTTAATAAGGTACATCATTTCTCTACCAGATTCAGCTATGCTTGGAAGAGATCCAATTGCTTTCACCAAAAACTGACAGAATAATACTTTAGCTTACTGAGGATAGTTAAAAAAAAAAAAAAAAAAGATTTAACATAAACTCTTCCTAATTGCAACTAGTTAAGAACTACCAGAGACATTCTCAAATGATCTCAACATAAAAGAGAAACCCTCACCAAAAATGCTTTTTTTGCGAATCCGATAAATTAAACGCTAAACATAAAGAAAAATGGTTATCAATTTTTTTTTTAATTAAGTGTAATTGATCATTTATTAAATCTATCATCATAAAAAAATCCTAAACTTAATTAAGGTTTGTTTTAAAAAAAAAAGGTTTTGACAAATGTTCTTTAAAAGAAATCCTAGACAGTGTTATTTTCCTACAAGTCTACAACTACAACGTGTCATATTTGAGACCTTTGCTCCTTCACTAAACCCTTACCACCAAAATTTAGAGAAAACTAATTAAAAAGTGAGCTATATATACCTACTCAAATGCACAATCTGATATTTGGTAGTAAGAACAAATTTTATTGATATATTTAATTTACCAACTTTTATTGTATTTTTTTTATAAAGGAAGTCGCAAATTGAAGATAAGAGAAGGGATTGCAAATACTGAAATTCGAATTCCAAACATGTTAGATGTCACTTCTTAAAATGATTACATAAATCAACTGAGCTGAACTCCGAATTCAATTTTGATTGTATTTACTATTAATGGCTGCATTTTTTTTAATATCATTTTATGTTTCAGTAATTTAAGATCTGTTTGAGAATCCAACCAATATCGAGATGAAAGGAAATCGCAACTTGAAGATAAGAAAAGGGGTTACAAACACTAAGATTCGAATTCTAAACCTGCTGGATGCCACTTTTTAAAATGACTGTATAAATCAACTAAGCTAAACTCTGAATTCAATTTTGATTGTATTTACTATTAAAGGCTGCATTTTTTTTAATATCATTTTAAGTTTCAGTAATTTAAGATGTGTTTGAGAATCCAAACCAATATCGAGATGCATTGGTCGCGCTCCCAAACGGACACTTAAACTATGAGCTTTGGCAGTTAGCCAAAAAAATAAGAGCTTTGGCAGCTAAAAGCATGGGAATATAAACATTCAAGAGACTTTTTGGACAAAGCATGAAATATTATTCAAACCTTAAAATAATAAACATGTTTTTAAATAAACTTTAAGATGTTGTATACTGCACGACCAGAAATTCTTCTATGGGGAATGTCAATCAGCAAGACCAAAAAAAAAAAAGCCAGGAGATCATAGAAATCTATTACAGCAAGCTCAGGTAATCAGTACTCAGTAGTATATTTGAGTTAAGTTCTTAGATTTTCCTACTTCACATAAGCAAGAAAACATCTTCTATTTTGCTCACCAAGAGATTTGCTAGAGAATGAAACCACCAAGCCATTAGAAAGAATCTGGATAATAAGATCAACTCTTTATGTCGTTATGGCTGGTCCTCAACTGCTCGAGTCAGCCGAGTATTGGAAAACCTTCAGTATCATAGTAACGGCGAAGTGTGTTCTTGATTTCCGATTGTTTCTCATTCTTACTGTGATGAGTTGAATTCTTCTGAAGTATGCAGTCAAAAATCAAGGTTCCCGGTCTTGGAGGAACCGGAACAACTACCTGATGTGCCATACGAAGTTCCACTTGAACCATCGACAGGGGCCTGATTTAGGCATTCTAAAACCAAATACCTACGCTTTTGCAACTTGATTGAAAAGGTTGTTGCTTCAAGAATAACAGGAACCTGATTACATTGTGGACAAATAAGGTGTATAATTGAGTAGTAAAACTGTGCAAGATATGAGGAAAAACTGGCAAATACATTGTTATAGAACTCTAAGTAAGGAACCGATTAAGCTGTACAAGACTAGGATGAAGGCTAATGCTAATGAGCCCTATGGTACTTGGACTCGGGTGTGAGTGTCGGACACAGGTATGTGTCCGACACGGGTATGTTTGATTTATTCTAAGTTTTTCCATGTATTTGGAGGATCCTTGAGGGATCATATCTCCATACCCATGTCCTAATATGCGTTGGACACGGGTGTCGGACATGGGTACTTCAAAAAAAATGAAAAGTCGGAGCAACATAGAATGAACCTGTGTGTTGATGCGTGCCACTTTGTGCACATTCAGAAAGCCAACCATATCTTGGTAACCAGTGAGGAGTTGTGCCAATTCCTTGTCTTCATCTGACAGAAGCATCCAATGAGATCAATACGTCAAGATACATTTGAAATCAATAACGCGTAGTCGCATACCATAAGCACAAGATATAGACTGATAATAAACCTTGAATTGCTTTGACAGAAAGCAATGTGTCTGCCATGTGCTGCCATCTTTTACAGAAGGATGGTGAAAGAAGGGAAGGTGGAAAGGTTACTATGGCAACTGAATTTGAAGATCTAACCATGCTTTTGAGCGATCTAATAAATGAAAGCATATCCCACTCCTGCAATAGTTTATATTAACAGAAATAATGGATTACAACTTTAAAATTGGCATATCATCAAAGTGACTTCTAAAACTACAACTTCTACAGTCCGAAAGCTGCAAAAACATTTTAAAAAATTCTTCACTTACAAAAGAACTTTTCAAAGAAGGAAAAGAAACAGGAATTTATAATAGTTCACACAAATCTTAAAAACTTGCCACTAACCATGTTGGAATACGGACATTGAGGAGCACAAAATGATTGGACAGCGATACGAGCAGCACATGAAATGCTGCCATCATTTCTATGAGATAGCCAAAATAGAGCAAGAAATGACCAATAAATATACCAAAATGGAAAGAAAGAAAAAGAATATAAGATAATGGCAATTTAGTTGAGACACAAAAAATAAGACTTTGGAACTTCATACAATATTCTTCATGGAGCTGTAAGGGAGATGACATAACAGGTAATAAAAAAATCAAACTTTGACAAATATGGCAGCATGATCAAATGTTTCCAAAGTCATGAATATATGACTAAGAAAGCGAATGATGATACCGTGGAAACTGAGATAAAAATGTCGCACAACGGTCTCGAAGGGCAGAAAGATCAGGAGAATCTTGGATGCTAACACAATCTACACGCTGCCCATTGAGGAAGTGCCTCTCTAGGGGCTTCCGCAAGTCAAACTCATTAGAGTACTCATGTTTACCATCTGCACCATGTTGGCATAAAGAGATATGAGTATAGAACTTCCAAGGAGAGAATAGCATGAACATAGGTTAAGAACAGTGCACTTTCAAACAAACACCTGATAATGCATTAAGTTTTAACTGAAAAGTGATAAAGTGTTATGAGTTGACAGAATAACTATTTTCTTAACCTTACTTAAGAAACAAAAGCAAGCTGCATTAACTTTTGTTAACCCCACAAGTGAAATGAAATAAAGAATAAAACCAGGGATAAACTACCTCTTTGGCCATCAAAATTGAGCTGATTTTCACCAAAATACTTCTTATACTGCCAAGCAATTCTCAGACCTTTCTCCTGCAAGTTTTTAGAATATGCCATTCACATTCTTAGCATTCACACATATGAGATTTCAAACAAACTGAAGAAGAAACCAAAGAAAAAAGGGGGTCGAAGATGAAAGGACCTGATCTGGATCACGTTCCCGGGATTTGTCATCTTTGGATGCAGCAGGACTGGGCAAAGTACCTAAAAACCCCCTTGGGTCTCTGGCTGGACTAGCATAGAGAAGAGGTTGGTTGTGAACAAGTCCCTGAGCCATGAAATTCCTCAACAAAAGCATGTGATGAGGTGCTTCTGCATCTTCCATCACCATAACTAGGCTTCCCAAAGGGAACCCACCACCCAGTATCTCTGCATAGGAAGTAAAAACTATTCAATAAGAGCACAAATCACATCAAAGAACTGAGAGAAAGAAAGGCCAAAAGAGAATGTTATGCAGTGATAAGAATGAGAGAGTGTAGGCCATTACTGTCAAGGTCGGGTATCCCAGAAGATAGAAAGACCGTGCCATTTGGTCCACACTTAAGTCCAGGGCCTTGAGATGGGGCTGCAGTGGAAAGGTTCCGAGAGAAGCTACTTGTCCGAGTCTTGGCCGCAGCCATAGCAGTAGCAACAGTCAAGAATCAAGACACAACACAATGCAGTGGTTCTAAGACTTTCCTGGTTCAAGTCCAGCAAGTTTGTTCAAGCAATACCCAGTTTCACACTTGGTCAAAACAAACTCTAAAAAACCAATAATAAGTATCACTGAGGGTCTCGCAATCATATAAAATAAAAAGCATAATTCTCATAACCCCATGATTAAAATTAAAAATATTATATTTAACTCAAATTTGAGCTCTTTCAGTTCAAAGCTTTATCTGTAAGCATTCAAAAGCATGTATCTGGAACTACACATCTTTGCTAAAATCAATAAACATGAAAAAGTATAATTTTTCTTCAAGAACCCAAATTTTGTTAAGAACTTTTTATTCTATTTGTTAATATGATATCTTTTCTCTTTTCATTCAAGCCTTTTATCAAAGAACTGGTGTGCAGTTCTTTAATAAACTTTACCAAACATTAAAAAGCTCAAAAGTGTGTGTTTTTCTTTTGCTTTCCTTGGATTTTCTAAGTAACAAAACAGAGTAGAATCAAATTCTCACCGTGGCTCCCTTTGAATTGTTTCAACGAAGGAAGTTATGGCAACTTCTTTAAACTCTTCGCTTCAAGTTTCCTGCTTCAAAGTTCAGCCGTTTTCAGAGCAATTAAGTGCGTTTACTTTCTCTTATATTCAACTTTAATTTAATTTATATAGTTTGGGTTTAGCCCATTACTCATCTTAATTGGCCAATATTGGGCTAGTTTTAGGTCTAAACCAAAAAACTTGACCCTAGGACTATAGCCAGTGATCTCTTCTTAATGGGCCATTTTCTATCAAGCTTTGCTTTCTTATTCATAATTTATAGGCTAAAACTAAACTTAATAATTTTGAACACGATACGAGAAAAATAATTAAAACATGATAAGATATGAATATATGAATATGTAAAAATTTATATAACACGAATTATAAATATTTCATAAATTTATATAAATATATAACACATTAAATACGATTATAACATAAAAAAAATATATATATATATATATAATAGAATACTCGAATTATCAAGTCTAGCTAAAATTACTTAAAAGATGTTTCTCCACCCAATATATATTTTTGAGGTTATTTAGGGATATTTTAAATTTAATAGTTAATTTACCCAAAATTTAGGGATATTTCAAATTCAATTTTTTATCGTTAAAAAAAAAGTTCGATATACAAAAAACAAAATGTATATTTCATTATTGAAATCTATACAAATACCTAAGGCTTATGGGTATATAATATCAAACCCAAACGATAATTAATTAAAAAGAAAAAAGAAAAAGCAAAACTTCTTTATTTTTTTTGAATTGAAAGGTCACATCTTACTTGACTCATAAGTTCCATAGGTGACACAAATTGGTTATCAATTGTCTTCAATTTTATCTTTTTTTAATACATAAAAATTTAAGTGAGAAGAAGTTACTCAGTTCAGAGTCCAAGCATATCACAAGCTTAAGAAAAGGTTAATAATGATAATTACAATCACTAATTAAATAAGATTATTGACTAAAAAAATTTTACCAAAACACTAAAAAATACTCAATCAACTAAATCAACCCACATTTATTCCAATTTTCTTAACTAAAAAAAGTTTGTGTTGCAATCTTTTGCCACACCAAATCTAAAATGTGCAACATGTCATAAAATCCCCCTCTTAGTTTCAACTTTCAACAAAAGTTTTAATATGAAAACAATTACATCACATTCCAATGGCCTAATCTTCCCCCATGGGCAGGACACCTATAAACCTTGATTTTTTTATATGAAAATCGAGGCCTTACACTTCATTCATACCAAAAAAAAAAAAAAAAGAAAAAAAAAAGCAAAGCAAAGAGCCCACAATTTTTATTTTAATCCGATAATTTGTATATTCGTATTGTATTCATATTATTTTTTTGTATTCTAATAATATTTAAAGTATTATATTTATTTATTATATTATTTTTTATTATCGTATCGTATTTTGTATAATATTTTAATATTTTCTCATATTATATTTGTGTTATGTCCGAAATTATCAATAATTTAATAAAGATAGTTTTTATTTTGTTTTCTTGTTTGGATCTAAGTCAATTTTTTATGGGAAATTATCTGAGTTAGGTGGTCCATTCTAGGAAGAAGAAACCATTAATTCACCAACAATACTAAGATATGAAAAAAAAAAATGAGATTATTAAATAACTATGTATATATCAAAAGGATTAGGAGAGGAAAGGTGAGAGTAAGATAAATATTGTATGTTCGATCCATGTAAATAAAGAATTAAGATTTTATAATTCTCAGATTTAGTATTGCGTCATCAAATATTTTAAATATAAATTATGTTATTGGAAATATTTTAGCTTTTTAGGTTTATGAGTACATTAATATCTCGATTATTATATTAATACGAAAGGATTAAAAGGAAAATGTATATAAAAAATTGAAAGGATTAAGGCCTTGGTGATGGGAAAGTTCATCTTGAACTTTAAGAACTAAAGGAGCTCACATCTTGGATGACTTAATAAGTGACAAAAATAAATTTTTGTAGTCAATTTTCAAGCTAAAAAGTGTGTTGCAAGCCTTGCAAAAGTTGCAAATCCAAACTCACAAGGATTAGTTCAAAAAAATAAAAAAGATGAGCTCTTTTTTATCAATTTAGGTTTGATTTTTGTTTTTTATATAAAAAAGATCGCAGTCTAAGATAAAAGAGAGCTTGTAATTATTTTTAAGAGGTGGTATTTAGTTTTTTTTTTATACAAAAAAGATTATAGTATGAGATAAAGGAAGGATTACAAATATTGAAATTCGAACATCAGATTTGTTGGATGCTATCTCTTAAAAGTGATTAAATGAACCAACTGAGTTAAATCTCAATTTCATTTAAGTTCGATCTTTATGAAAATATTTTGAAAATAAATTTTTAAATGCATCATATCGATGTAAAGAACTAAAACCTTAAAATTACTCGTCCATTGAAAATTAAAACTAGACAAAATCTATAATATCCTAAGGACCTAACCTTATTAAAAAAGTTGCAAATATACAAAGAAAAATTTGTTCAATAATCATGCAAAGAGCCCCACTTGCTTTCTAGAAAGCAAATTATATAATAATAATATATCAAAACAAAATCCATCATATTCTAAAATAACCCTATTTTCTCTCCGTGTATAAGACGTGTGCATCTTCCTCATCAATTATCCAATGCCTTTAGCCTTAAACTTCATTCATAAGGAAACACAAGGAGCCACAATTTTTTAGTAGTAGTATTTTCTAGAGCAAGCTTGAAGAATGCTTCACGCTATCACTTAGCATATAGACAAATATATATATATATATATATAGAAATATGGATAAATTAATTTAATTAAATTTTGATGAAATTGATATTCATAAATGATCTGTCTTGATTCCATTTTGAAGCTTGCCAAGTAATTTCTTACATTGCAATTCTTTTTTTACAAAGAAAATCATAGTTTGAAAATAAAAAATATAATTATAGATGTTCGGATTCGAAATTCAAACCTGCTGAATATCACTTTTTAAAAGTAATTACATGAACCAATTTGGTTAAGCCATCGGTTTTGCAACAGCTTCTATTAATATAAAAGATTGATCTATGTTGTTGAATGTTGGGACAATTGCTTAAGTGATTGTAGTCCAAAAATAACTGACCCAAAAATTAATAATAATTCAAACCAAAGAACTTTGAACTAGACCTGCTCATGGGTTGGGTTGGGCTGGGTCGAGGCTCGAAATTTTTTGAACTTCTTTGCCCAAGTCCGATCCTAAGCGGGTCAAGGCCAGCCCGCGGGCCTGAATACACTGTTCACAATATATATATTTTTTAAATTATTTTTATAATTAAATTTTAAAAAAATAATATTTTTTTATTATGTGAACAGTGATCCGGCGCGAGCTGGCCCGGCCCAGACCATACAAATACTCACCTAGGCCCGGCCTAATACTGACCGAGTCTGCCGGGCGAGCTGCTCGGCCCTTGAACATGTCTACTTTGAACTAGCCAATGAGACAAAGACTTGTAGTTTAATTTCTAGATTAATGTTTGTTAATGCAAAATGAAAATTTCTTTTTTGTTGCACAATTTCATGGCTATAATTTGTTAAATTGTGCAAGTATGTAGGTCAACTTGTAGCTTAAGTAATAAGTACAAGCATATAGAGTAATTATTTTGAAACACTTAGGCTAAGGGCAATCAACAATCTTTAGAGGAAATTTCACTTTTAACTCCTCTCAATGTCTTGTTCATCCTTTTACTTACAAATGATCATGGCTAAAGCAATAGATTTGAAAAAGAAAAAAAAAATCATGGGGAAAGCAATAGATTTGAATATATATAAGAATTAGAAAAATAGTAGAAGGTTTGATGTACTGATTTTTATCTCACAATTTTAGGAAGTGGAAGATATAATAGATCTATCCCAGAGTCGAGTTATTCGTTCGATTTGACAAATTCAATTCAAATTGAGTTGAGCATGATATATGATATTTTAAATTTGAGTTAATTTGAATTACTATTTAAATAATAAAAAAATTATATTTAAATTTAATTATAAAAATATAAAATATTTTAATATATTTTAAACAACAAAATAACTTTTTCGAGTCTAACAAGTCAAGCCTCGGACAAATAAATTTTTTACTATCCAAACTTAATTGAGTCTAATCCATCAACAAATTTACGATATAATCTAATGATTCAGTTATCTCGTAGGTGCTTTTGATACTTCTAATAGAAAAACGAGTTCAATTTCTCTCTATTACTTTTTTATACAACTTTTTTTTTTATTCCGTAAATTAATCATTGGATGATAATTTTCCTTTTCTCTTTTCATTCTCGGTCAGAGGAGATGAAACCATAAGTCTTAAGATGAAATATCAATCTATCCTACTAAAAAGGAAAAAAAAAAAAAGGAAAGAAATGTAAAAATAGAAAATTATTAAAGGATTAAGGTAAGTCAAATGACAAAAATCAAGTCATCAACAATTTAAAATAATAATACAATATCAAATTAGGTGTAATTGCAACTTTGTTCTCATTATGGGGAGATTTATAAGCATAGAAATTATTAGAAAATTAGTAAGTTAATCAAACTCATAACATAACATGAAAGGCAACTGAATTCGAGATTTAGTCCGATTAATTCATGCAGTTATTTTTAAAAAGTAACATTGAACAGGTCTAAAGTTCGAGCTTAGTATTTATAATCTTTTTCTCTATCAGACCAGCTTTTTTTATAAAAAAAAAAAAAAAAAAAACTTAAAAGACAACTAATTTTGGCTTGGAAATTAAGATAGTAATTGAGGGGGGGGGGAAACACTATACCAAAATACTATCAATAAATCCAACTCAACCAATATTCATAATCCACCAAGTAGTCAAATAATTCTTTAACTAGAACATGGTCATTTCTCTTTTTTTTTTGCAACTTAAGGGATTTTCTCCTCAAAAGCAAAATATAACAGATTCTAAATCAAACTGAAAATAATTTAATATTAATTACCTGTCATAAAAAGGGTATATAATATAGCTGTAATAACCAATTTTCGTCCGGGTCGGATCCGAATCCGACCCGGGCCAAGTGCGAACCGGGCCTGCTATTCAGCAGGCCCAATCTACAAGCCTAGCCCAATTTGGGCCCAAACCCAAACACAGGAACAATCAGGCCCAAGCACAAGGCCCAATTTTCAGGCCCAATTTTCGGGCCTGCCTACTAGCTCATCTCCCAACCCAAACCCTACCCCTGAAACCCTAAACCAAACCCCTCAACCCCCAAACCAGGCCCAATTTTCGGGCCCTTTTCAACCAACAGCAAACCTACCACCCCCAAAACCCTAGCCCCTGCCACCAGCCACCATCACCCCTGACAGCCACCCTCCCCACACTCAAGCCTCTGCCACCAGCCTGCCACACGCCACCAGCCTACCTGCAACACTCAACCCAAGCCCCCACGCAACCCCTCCATAAAACAAACCCCAGATCAGAAAAAAAAAGAAAAAAAAAAGGAAGGAGGAGGAGACCCCACCGATTCGGACCCTTCCCGGAGGCCCCCAGATCCGAACCAACAGGGAGGGCCGAAGCCCCTCAGAGGAGGAGGCCCCTCAGCCAGCCGCAAATCGACACCCAAAAATCCAGATCTGGGGTCCGAAACCCAGATCTGGATACCCCCCCTTTCGAAACAAAATCACCAAACAAAAACAGATCGGCCCCCCCTCTCCGAACCAACCCGCTCAAAAAAGAAAAAAACCTGCAAAAAAAAAAACCACAAACCAAACACCAAAAAAAAACCAAACAGAAACAAAAAAAAAAAAAAGAGAGAGAAAGTCGAAAAGTTTTTCCTAGATCTAGGGTGGTGGACTCTGATTCGGGCAAAACGGAGCCCAGAATCGGAGAGAGGAGACCGACGCGGTTCCAGAGGAGGTGATTTGGAGTACGCCGGCAGCCGGCGAGCTGCGGCCGGCGACGGTGGACGGCGGCCGGCGCGGTGGCCAGCGCCGGAATCTGGGTTCTGTATGGTTTCTGATGAAGAGAGAGAGAAAAGAGAGGAGAGAGAAGAGAAGAAAAAAAAAGGAAAGAAAATGGAAAAAAAAGGGGTTTGGGGTATAAATACGGTGCCAAAACGGCACCGTTCCTGGGGGGCGGGTCGAGGTGACCCGCGCGTCGACCCGCGGGTCGACCCGGGGTCCGCGCGGGTCACCCGCTCCATTTTTTTAAAAAAAAACTCCGGCGTAAAAACGACGCCGTTCGGACCCAGGGTCCGCGCGTGGACCCGCGGGTCGACCCGGGGTCCGCGCGCCCGACCCGGGTCTGTTAAAAAAAAAAAAAAAAGCAAGGGCGCAAAACGACGACGTTTTGGCCCCTGGAAGCGGGTCCACAGGACCCGCGCGCGGACCCACGGGTCGACCCGGGGTCCGCGCACCCGACCCGTTTCGGGCCACCAAATAAAAAAAAAAAAGAAAAAGGAAGGCCTGGACCGGATCCGGCCCAAACCGGATCCGGTCCGCGCCGAACCAGGCCCAAATGGCCTGGCCTCAGCAGGCCAAGCCTGGTTTTGGGCCCAGCAGCCCAAAACCAGGAGTTTTGGGCCAAAAAAAAAAAAGAAAAAGAAAGAAAAAAAGAAGGAAAAAAAAAATAAAAAAATAATAATAATAGTAATTTAAAAAAAATAATAATAATATAAAAAATTAAAAATCAAAAAAATTAAAAATTAAAAAAAATAATGATACATAAAAAATAAAATCAAAAATTAAAAATTAAAAAAAGAAAAAAATATAAACCAAAAAATTTTCACGATTATCGATTTTGATTTTGTTATTTTTGATTTTATTCAGGTAGTCGAGTACGAGCAAAGAGTTTTGTGAAGATAAAGTCCGGCATTTTAAATTTCGGATTCTCGACATTTGACAGGTATGATTTTAATTTTCTTATTTATTTTCATTACTATTTGTATTTATTTATTTTCGTCCGGCATTCGATATATTTTTATTATTCTGTTTCAATTTTAAAATATTAAAATAATAATTCTTGTAATACATGTCTTTTAAAATTATTTTCGATAAATAAAATTTTCTAAAAACGGATTTCTTTCTCGGGATGGTCGGAGTATCAATCGTTCTTTGAAATGGTCCGAGTAAGAATAATAATCGAAACATTATCGAAAGTATCGGAATGGTTCGAGAATTATTCTTACATAGATAATTTCTTTTATTTCGGAAATAATTATTAAAAGCATTTTAATTTAACTTTAAAAAAAAAAAAAGACTTTTAATAAATGCGAATAACCGACGACGGAATTCGAAGGACGTCACGGTAGTGATTCCTAAGATATCTTGAGGTGCGAGAATTTCGTTAAATATCACCACGAGTGGTGGGAGTATTTAGCGACATGCTCGATACAAAAGTTCGTTTTCGTTTTTAAAAAAAAAAATGGAAATAATCAATACAAAAAAATGAATAAAGAGCGAATGTTTATTGCGCTCGATATTTTGCCACGCTCGTATTTTTAATATTATGATTTGCATGTTTGAATTTTATAGTTATATGCTAAGTCGTATGCGTCCGACATTTAAATATTCGCATCATACGCATGAATAAAAAATGGATGTAAATTGCCGACGACGGAATTCGAAGGATCACGGTTGTGATTCCTAAGATGTCTTGAGGTGAGAAGATCTCGTTAAATACCACCGAGAGTGTCGGGAATATTTAATGAGTATTTTCGATAATAAATTTATGTTCACTTTCGATTTTTTAAAAAAATAAAAAAAAGTTCAAGAAAATCCAAAAAATAATAAACATGTTTTTTTTTTATATAAAATAAAATAAAAGGAAAAGAGAATTAGTTTTAAATACCGATGTTAAATCCATTAAATCGAGATTTAAGATAACACGTGACCAAGTGGTACCGTTTTTTAAACGGGCGTTGCGGGGGTGCTAATCCTTCCCCGCACGTAACCGACTCCCGAACCTAATTATGTTTTTCTCTCTGGTTCAAAGCGCGGACTTCGAAATTGGTTTTACAAAATGTTTTAATTAATTTTAAAATACTTTTCTAAAACCGATTTTAATAGGTGGCCAATCACACCTAGCAAAAAAGATTGGTGGCGACTCCATTTTTTGTGTTTTCATAAAATTCGTCGTAGCGGTCCGAAAAAACCGTTATGACAGCTTGGCGACTCCACTGGGGACCCTTTGAGAGTCGAGCCACAAATTGATCATGTGTTGTTTTAAAATCTCGAATTAATGGATTTAATCGTTATTTAATTTTAATTCTCTTTACTTTCTTTCTTTCTTTATTTTTATTTTGCTTGCAATTACACTTTGATATTCGTTAAATCCTGATTCATATTTTTTTTTTTTATGTCGTTTATTTTTTTTAAATCGTGGAATGTTTAGAATAAAGAGTCGTAGACAAATAGTCGAAGGTTTGCTTGTTCCTTCTCACACACGAGCACGTACATTTCATACATAAGCTCTGTACCCGAGCTTTATCTTTTTAGGTGGAAGTAAAGTACCTACGCTCTCGAGAGGCAATAACCTCCGCATGGGCTAGCGAAACACTTTCGGAGTAATAAAGTACCTACGCTTTCGAGAGGCAATAACCTCCGCATAAGCCTGGAAAATATACTCCAACAAATTGAACCCGTTTTAAATCGGGATGCCTTACTAGCCTTCACGGGCGACAGTAAGGAGCAATTTGGAGCCTTTTAGAACCTAACTCAACCTCATGTAGTGAACTTGAGTAGAGCCATATCGAATTTCCGATCGGATATCCTCGAAATTTGGAAGGAACATGGTGATCTTTCGCTATTTGTTTACACTCCGAACAAGAACTGTAAATCGGGTAATGATGAACGCACATCGTGCTACCCGCAATAAGTTTCATTTTTCGCTCCGACGGCACCGTGATTCTTGAATAAGTTGATACTGTCAGAGCAAATGTTCGTTAACTTTTTGAGTTTGTAAATATGAAAATTTTTCTTTTCGTACATCTCGTACATTTCATGCATTGATGCACTTGTAAATAAAGCATTTACATTTATAATTGTATTTTTGATTTCACGGTGACAATAATCTCATTTGACAAACCGCATAGACACTTGTTGTTGATTAAATGAGGATTGCAAACCGGTAGTGTTGAATAAATACTCGGACATTTGTGCCATAATAAGACCCACTACCACAAAAATTTTCGATAGAAATTGATTTGTGAAAATAATATTTTGATTTTTTTTTTTTTTTTTACGAAAAAAAAAAGAAAACATTTTTCAAAAACAAAAAAACAAAAAAATTTGGCGGATTGAATTTGGAGATCAAAGTTTGTGCAATAAAATTGTTGAAATGATCAAGTTCAGTCCAAATCATGAATAGTTTTCTGTATATATTCGTGCGTTAATTTGTTTACTCTTTAGACAAATCAAAATTAGCATCATTTTGCACTCATGACATGCATGGTCATTCATTGTAGATATTAGTGACATCCATGATCGTTCTCTGTATATACCAGTATATCATTTTATTTATTCTGCACATGCATCATATCGACATCGTGATTGCATTCATTACAATAAGGTCTTGCATTCGTGACATACATGGTCACTCATTGTACATACTCATGCATTAATTTGTTTATTCTTTACATGCGTCATATGGGCATCGTGTTACATTCACGGCATTCATAGCTCATGCATCATGAAACACACTTGGAGAATAAAAAATAAGTCGGTTTAGCTTTGCAAGGATTTCTCTTCAAAATCAGAGGTATAAGAATCACTGCATACCTCTATGACACAGGCCGGAACCATGGAGGATGAACAAAATAGACTGGATAGAGTGGAAAGAGAACAGAGAGAATTACAAGAACAGTTAGCCAGATCTCAGCAAGAAATACGAGAACAGATAGCAAAATCTCAAGAGGAGTCACGCGAGCAAATAGACAAGATGATTGAAATGATGACTAGACTGACCCGAGGAAAATGGGTTGCTGAAGAATCGATCATAAGGGGAGAACCTCGACCTCGAGCAAATGACAACAAAGATCCGATTACCTAGCGAGTCAACAAGGCCAAGGACAATTTCAAGTGAACTCGGAATTTCACCACTCAGACTCAGTTGTCATTCCAAACCAAGATGGTTCACCAGGACAAGAAAAGCTGAAAAAACGTGTGGCAAAGCAAGTGGAAGACACAGAAGTGCAACAGAAGTATGATCTGTTTGAAAGGAGACTCAAAGCCATAGAAGGAATAGACATTTTCGGGAATACGGATCCAAATGAGCTCAGCTTGGTCCCGGATTTGTTGATTCCGCCAAAATTCAAGGTCCCTCAATTTGAAAAGTATGACGGATCGAAATGTCCATCAATCCACATCATGATGTTTTGTCGGAGAATGGTTGGCTACACCAACAATGACAAGCTGTTAATCCACTGCTTCCAAGACAGTCTAACAGGGCCAGCTGCAAGATGGTATAATCAGTTAGATCGGGACCATATCCGTTCTTGGAAAGATTTGGCAAAAGCTTTCAAGACTCAGTATAAGCACATGATCGACATGGCACCGGATAGGTTGACCTTGCAAAATATGGGGAAAGAGGCCACTGAGAGCTTCAAAGAATATGCTCAGAGGTGGATGGACATGGCCACCCAAGTACGACCGGCTCTGATTCAAAAGGAAATTACTGTCCTTTTTGTGAGTACACTACACGCTCCGTACTATGATAGACTCGTTGGCAATGCCACAAAGAATTTTGCAGATATGGTAACCTCAGGAGAGATGATTGAAAATGCTATCAAGAACGGAAAACTCGAAGGAGATGAGATATCCAATGCCGAGGGAAACGAGACACCTGAAAGGAAGGAGGAACATGTCCAGGCTATGGGAGAATTCACTCCGTATCCCCGGGTCTCTCCATATCAATCGTGTTACTCTACCAATGTCTCTTCAAGTCATTATCCTTACCTTCCAGATATTCAAACACATCATCCTATGCCAGCCTTTGCAACTAGGCTCGCTTCCCAAAAACGGCCGAGGGGCAACCAAGAGAAGTTTTCAATCCCAATCTCCGACTTGTTGCAATTACTAATGAGGAACCAATACCTCACCCCTGTGCCTTTGAAAACGGCTCCAAACCCATCGGCAAGGAGTTATGACCCGAACAGCAAGTGTGAGTATCACATGGGGGCAATCGGACATTCAACTGAAAAATGCAGACGACTGAAGGAAAAAATTGAAGGTCTTGTCCACAACGGCATTTTGACTCCAGAGCTAGTCGAACGTTGGAAATCCGCATTGCCATAAATCGGTTTCTTCGCCACGGGTTTGGAGGATGAGAATGGTTACCTCTAAAAGCATGTCAACAAGCATCGAGGAATATGCATGTAGTTCTATGCCTCATCATGAAAGCACTTGTCTTATGTTGACATCATGAAATAAATAATTTTTGAATTTCAAAAGCTTTGTGTTTGTTGTGCTTTAACTTGAATTTGCAAAAACAAACATTAAAGAAATTCTTGATTTTTGAAGAGCGCATTCTTAAAAGAAAAAATCTTTCTTCACGTTAAGAAATGATGAGATATCTTGAGATTATTGATGATCATTGTTAGGAATGACCCAACATCCTTCCATCTCTCTTTCGGACTTGCCCATGCTTGAATCTTTTGAGTTTGAAAAAACCAATGCTTGCAGTAATATATGGTTGAATTTCAGAAACCATAGTCAGTGCAACAAGGAAAATGCAGATCCTAGTTTAGGTTATGAGCAATGGAACAAACTTTTTGAAAAAAAATCCGAGCTTTTTGTGTGTCAAACAAGTGAAACCTTTTTCAAGAATCTGGATTATGGTAAATTGATGTGTGTCAAGGTTATTCCAAAACCATTCCCATTCTTTTCCGTAACCACAAAACAAGAGTTGCCCAGACGTCCCTTCATGATAAACGTCTCGGGTAACAATGATTAAACCTGATTTTCTCGTGTTTCTAGAAAAAAGCTGTTTTCGAGCCATATTCTTTCTTGTCCCTTCGGAGAGCAAAAAAGACTCGAGGTGTTCCTTGTTATGATACGAATTCTCATGACCAATCAAATGGTGCATCATTTGTAGATACGGAGGACACGTGATGGATAAAGATGAAGTAATTTTCGGAGCATGCATCAAAAAAAAGAAAAAATGAAAGAAAAAAAAAAGAGAAAAATGAAAAATGAGTGTGACATCATGCATTTATGAAATTCAAGACGGTTTCAGAAAAGAAAAAAACCTTTTCCTCTAAGGAATGACTCTTCAATTTACGTGCTTGTGTTTGAGATGAAAAATGGCCATCTTTCATCATCCTTTCACAAAATAGAAAATATCCTTTTGCTACCCCTTTTGAGCCTAATGAATACTTTCGTTCTTTCAACCCCGATCAAGGATCACCCTCCACGCTAGGAGGCAAATGCGGGGAAGGATCTCTTCGAAGGTCACAGATAATGAAGTATTGATTCAAAGACGAAAGAAGAATGCCGTGAATCAAAGAAAAATCTGAGCTTCCAAACAATTACGGGCTCACCTCGTCAAAATGAAAGAAAAAAAGGAGATAAAAAGAAAATTGAAAGCAAAAAAACAGAAAAGGAAGAAAAGAACGGATGAAAATCATCGAATAAAGAGAAGGCTCAGAAAAGACGAATGTTTTGAAAAGAATCCTCCTCATGAAATGATCCTTGATTTGATCACCTTAAACACATGTTTGGGCATATTTATCTTTTCTTTCAGAACCTCGAACCTTGGCCTACGTTACGTACCTGGAAAAGACCATTTCGATCGAGCATGGTCATTTAAATTGATGAGTCTATTCTTAGAGAAATGCATGAGACTTCGGTCTCTTTTCTGGTTAAAAATCTTTTTTGGATAAGTCTTGATTTCTTGAATGCATGGTGAAACATTTAAAAAAAAATGAAATGAAAAATGGAAAGAAGGAGACTCTAGGGTGAAAACCCGACATGGGCAGTCTAGAGTAAAATGGGAGAATTTCGGTGTTGCTTATGGTATCGTCGAGGCCATAACAAAAGAAGAAGTCATTTTGAAGAAGTTAAGGAACATCTGAGAATTCCAAAATGTCCCAAAACTGTCAACTCTCGTTTGGAGGATTGACTTTAAAAAACTGAGACCGCTTTCCTTTCCAGGACTAATTCTCCAGTTTGAACATTCCAGCTAGCCTTGACGTTTGTCAAAACGCCATGATTTGGAAACTAAAAGAAGGTTGAATTTGTTTGAGTCCAAAAAAATCATGTTCTATAAAATCTGTTCTATTTGTGAATCTAGAAAGGATATACATTTTTCCTGTTGCGAAGTCTCCTTGGATCGACCAAAATCTTGTGGTATCAAGCCTTCCGACTCAATTTGAAAAAAATCCGAATCGACACTCAGAAAAACTTCTAACAGTGATCATCAATCTTCAAGAGATCTGGATATCAGACGATGACATTTTTAGCTCAAGAGTTTTTAACAAATAAGCAAACATTTTTAAAAAAAAAAAAGCAAGCAAAAGCAGATAAATGAAAATATTTTTGGAAGAAACCATTTCCGATGTTGGCATAAGACGAAGGTTCTTCTGGGCCAGAGGTATGGAACTATTGAGGTAAAAGAAA
Organism: Fremontodendron californicum; assembly: GCA_030761205.1. NCBI lineage: Eukaryota > Viridiplantae > Streptophyta > Magnoliopsida > Malvales > Malvaceae > Fremontodendron > Fremontodendron californicum. Next base: position 13,106,255 of record JAULJL010000041.1, on the reverse strand, counting down.
TGAACATTTGGCTCGGACTCCAGTTGATAAAATTTTGAAAAACTATCGGGGCAAAGGGATAGTTCCAAAGTGAAGAAAAAGGTTGATCTCTTACGAGGCACGAGCGTTGCAGGATACACTCTGCTTCGAAGAGGAAAAAAAATTTGGAAAAGCTAAACCAAGATCAGAAAAAAAACAATTGGGGGCATTCGCATCATTCGTGAACATTCGCATATTTATTAAGTTTTGCATCTACATCGTGTCGTAAAATGTGTACAGTATCCGAAGGTACTTGCACATGCATCATCAGGGGCATACGCATTGACATCGCATGACATTCACATTTCATGCATGGCATTGATTATTTGAAATTTTGACATTTGAATTCGAACATTCAGTGAGATTTTCTTCCAAGATATGATCTTCAGGTATGATCACCAAGACCTCCGGGCACCTCTTTTAAAACCTCCGGGTTTCCTCTTTTAAGTCCTCCGGGCACAGGAAAAGCAATTTATTTTCAAAGTTGTGGAGCCTCTGATGAGATGAGCAATTTATTTTCAAAGTTGTGGAGCCTCTGATTAGAGGAGCAATTTATTTTTCAAAGTGATGGAAAATTAAAAAAGAAGACCTCCGGGCATCCGTTTTAAAAAACCTCCGGGTTACATTTTTTAAGACCTCCGGGCACAGCAAAAGAAAAAGGAAATAAAAAAAAGATACGGGTTACCTCTTTTAAGTCCTCCGGGCACAGGAAAAGAGTTTATTTTCAAAGTCGTAGAGCCTCTGATGAGAGGAGCAATTTATTTTCGAAGTTGTGGAGCCTCTGATGAGAGGAGCAATTTATTTTCAAAGTTGTGGAGCCTCTGATTAGAGGAGCAATTTATTTTTCAAAATGATAGAAAATTAAAAAAAAGAAGACCTCCGGGTATCTGTTTTAAAACCTCCGGGTTACATTTTTAAGATCTCCGGGCACTAGTATCAAAAATCCATGGATAAGACCTCCGGGCGCCATTTTCAATGAAAAGACATTTTTACAGACCTCCAGGCACCTCTTTTAAGACCTCCGGGCACCATTTTCAAAGAAAAGATAATTTTCATAAGACCTCCGGGCATCTGTTCTCAAGACCTCCGGGCACTATTCTCAAAAATCACGGATAAGACCTCCGGGCACCATTTTCAAAGAAAAGACATTCTTAAAAAAAAGACGTCCGGGCACATGTTTCAGACCTCCGGGCATTATTCGAAAAAAATCATGGATAAGACCTCCGGGCGCCATTTTCAAAATGACATTTTTCAAAACCTCCGGGTACCATTTTCAATTCTTGCAAAGTCAAACTCAAAGGTCGAGCCTCGGTATGATTAGTCGAGTGGCGATATCCGAAGAATCTGACAAGGAATTTCAAAACTAAACGAGAAAGAGATGGGATATCCAGAATGAGTCTTAACTTTCGTAAGACTAAGGTAGTAAGTAATGTGATGATCTAAGTTGCGTTAAAACTCATTGTCAAAAATTCGAAGTTCGTTTTTAAATTTCAAAGTCGTGGAGCCTCTGATGAGAGGAGCAATTTATTTTCCAAGTGATAGAGCCTCTGATTAGAGGAGCAATTTATTTTTCAAGTGATGGAGCCTCTGATTAGAGGAGCAATTTATTTTCAAAGTCGTGGAGCCTCTGATAAGAGGAGCAATTTAAATTTCAAAGTTGTCGAGCCTCTGATGAGAGGAGCAATTTATTTTCTAAGTGGTGCAGCCTCTGATTAGAGGAGCAATTTATTTTTTTTCAAGTGATAGAGCCTCTGATTAGAGGAGCAATTTATTTTCAAAGTTGTGGAGCCTCTGATGAGAGGAGCAATTTAATTTCAAAGTTGTCGAGCCTCTGATGAGAGGAGCAATTTATTTTCAAAGTTGTTGAACCTCTGATTAGAGGAGCAATAGGAGTAATTTATTTTTCCAAGTGATAGAGCCTCTGATGAGAGGAGCAATTTATTTTTCCAAGTGATAGAGCCTCTGATTAGAGGAGCAATTTATCTTTCCAAGTGATAGAGCCTCTGTTTAGAGGAGCAATTTATTTTGAAAGTGAAGGAGCCTCTGATTAGAGGAGCAATTTATTTTTCAAGTAATAGAGCCTCTGATGAGAGGAGCAATTTAAATTTCAAAGTTGTGGAGCCTCTGATGAGAGGAGCAATTTATTTTCAAAGTTGTGGAGCCTCTGATGAGAGGAGCAATTTATTTTCCAAGTGATAGAGCCTCTGATTAGAGGAGCAATTTATTTTCAAAGTGATAGAGCCTCTGATGAGAGGAGCAATTTATTTTTCAAAGTGATAGAGCCTCTGATTAGAGGAGCAATTTATTTTCAAAGTGATAGAGCCTCTGATGAGAGGAGCAATTTATTTTTCCAAGTGATAGAGCCTCAGATTAGAGGAGCAATTTATTTTCAAAGTGATAGAGCCTCTGATGAGAGGAGCCATTTATTTTTCCAAGTGATAGAGCCTCTGATTAGAGGAGCAATTTATTTTCAAAGTGATAGAGCCTCTCATGAGAGGATCCATTTATTTCCCAAGTGATAGAGCCTCTGATTAGAGGAGCAATTTATTTTTTAAGTGAAAGAGCCTCTGATTAGAGGATCAATTTATTTTTCAAGTGATAAGCCTCTGATTAGAGGAGCAATTTATTTTCCAAATGATAGAGCCTCACTAAAAATGGATCTCTATAACGGGACAAAATTGGTTATACTGTCTTTGCCCTATTCCTGATTCTCAGCAATGTGCAAAGAGGGGCAGCTGTAATAACCAATTTTCGTCCGGGTCGGATCCGAATCCGACCCGGGCCAAGTGCGAACCGAGCCTGCTATTCAGCAGGCCCAATCTACAAGCCCAACCCAATTTGGGCCCAAACCCAAACACAGGAACAATCAGGCCCAAGCACAAGGCCCAATTTTCAGGCCCAATTTTCGGGCCTGCCTACTAGCTCATCTCCCAACCCAAACCCTACCCCTGAAACCCTAAACCAAACCCCTCAACCCCCAAACCAGGCCCAATTTTCGGGCCCTTTTCAACCAAGCCCAAACCAACAGCAAACATACCACCCCCAAAACCCTAGCCCCTGCCACCAGCCACCATCACCCCTGACAGCCACCCTCCCCACACTCAAGCCTCTGCCACCAGCCTGCCACACGCCACCAGCCTACCTGCAACACTCAACCCAAGCCCCCACGCAACCCCTCCATAAAACAAACACCAGATCAGAAAAAAAAAAGAAAAAAAGAAGGAAGGAGGAGGAGACCCCACCGATTCGGACCCCTCCCGGAGGCCCCCAGATCCGAACCAACAGGGAGGGCCGAAGCCCCTCAGAGGAGGAGGCCCCTCAGCCAGCCGCAAATCGACACCCAAAAATCCAGATCTGGGGTCCGAAACCCAGATCTGGATACCCCCCCTTTCGAAACAAAATCACCAAACAAAAACAGATCGACCCCCCCTCTCCGAACCAACCCGCTCAAAAAAGAAAAAAACCTGCAAAAAAAAAACCACAAACCAAACACCAAAAAAAAAAAAAACAGAAACAAAAAAAAAAAAAGAGAGAGAGAGAGAAAGTCAAAAAGTTTTTCGTAGATCTAGGGTGGTGGACTCCGATTCGGGCAAAACGGAGCCCAGAATCGGAGAGAGGAGACCGACGCGGTTCCAGAGGAGGTGATTTGGAGTACGTCGGCAGCCGGCGAGCGGCGGCCGACGACGGTGGACGGCGGCCGGCGCGGTGGCCAGCGCCGGAATCTGGGTTCTGTATGGTTTTTGATGAAGAGAGAGAGAAAAGAGAGGAGAGAGAAGAGAAGAAAAAAAAAGGAAAGAAAATGGAAAAAAAAAGGGTTTGGGGTATAAATACGGTGCCAAAACGGCACCGTTCCTGGGGGGCGGGTCGAGGTGACCCGCGCGTCGACCCGGGGTCCGCGCGGGTCACCCGCTCCATTTTTAAAAAAAAAAACTTCGGCGTAAAAACGACGCCGTTCGGACCCAGGGTCCGCGCGTGGACCCGCGGGTCGACTCGGGGTCCGCGCGCCCGACCCGGGTCTGTTAAAAAAAAAAAAAAAAGCAAGGGCGCAAAACGACGACGTTTTGGTCCCTGGAAGTGGGTCCACAGGACCCGCGCGCGGACCCACGGGTCGACCCGGGGTCCGCGCACCCGACCCGTTTCGGGCCACCAAATAAAAAAAAAAAGAAAAAGGAAGGCCTGGACCGGATCCGGTCCGCGCCGAACCAGGCCCAAATGGCCTGGCCTCAGCAGGCCAAGCCTGGTTTTGGGCCCAGCAGCCCAAAACCAGGAGTTTTGGGCCAAAAAAAAAAAGAAAAAAAAAGAAAGAAAAAAAAGAAGGAAAAGAAAAAAAAATAAAAAAATAATAATAATAGTAATTTAAAAAAAATAATAATAATATAAAAAAATTAAAATCAAAAAAATTAAAAATTTAAAAAAAATAATGATACATAAAAAATAAAATCAAAAATTAAAAATTAAAAAAAGAAAAAAATATAAACAAAAAAAATTTCACGATTATCGATTTTGATTTTGTTATTTTTGATTTTATTCAGGTAGTCGAGTACGAGCAAAGAGTTTTGTGAAGATAAAGTCCGGCATTTTAAATTTCGGATTCTCGACATTTGACAGGTATGATTTTAATTTTCTTATTTATTTTCATTACTATTTGTATTTATTTATTTTCGTCCGGCATTCGATATATTTTTATTATTCTGTTTCAATTTTAAAATATTAAAATAATAATTCTTGTAATACATGTCTTTTAAAATTATTTTCGATAAATAAAATTTTCTAAAAACGGATTTCTTTCTCGGGATGGTCGGAGTATCAATCGTTCTTTGAAATGGTCCGAGTAAGAATAATAATCGAAACATTATCGAAAGTATCGGAATGGTTCGAGAATTATTCTTACATAGATAATTTCTTTTATTTCGGAAATAATTATTAAAAGCATTTTAATTTAACTTTTAAAAAAAAAAGGACTTTTAATAAATGCGAATAACCGACGACGGAATTCGAAGGACGTCACGGTAGTGATTCCTAAGATATCTTGAGGTGCGAGAATTTCGTTAAATATCACCACGAGTGGTGGGAGTATTTAGCGACATGCTCGATAGAAAAGTTCGTTTTCGTTTTTTAAAAAAAAAATGGAAATAATCAATACAAAAAAATGAATAAAGAGCGAATGTTTATTGCGCTCGATATTTTGCCACGCTCGTATTTTTAATATTATGATTTGCATGTTTGAATTTTATAGTTATATGCTAAGTCGTATGCGTCCGACATTTAAATATTCGCATCATACGCATGAATAAAAAATGGATGTAAATTGCCGACGACGGAATTCGAAGGATCACGGTTGTGATTCCTAAGATGTCTTGAGGTGAGAAGATCTCGTTAAATACCACCGAGAGTGTCGGGAATATTTAATGAGTATTTTCGATAATAAATTTATGTTCACTTTCGATTTTTTAAAAAAATAAAAAAAAAAGTTCAAGAAAATCCAAAAAATAATAAACATGTTTTTTTTTTTATAAAATAAAATAAAAGGAAAAGAGAATTAGTTTTAAATACCGATGTTAAATCCATTAAACCGAGATTTAAGATAACACGTGACCAAGTGGTACCGTTTTTTAAACGGGCGTTGCAGGGGTGCTAATCCTTCCCCGCACGTAACCGACTCCCGAACCTAATTATGTTTTTCTCTCTGGTTCAAAGAACGGACTTCGAAATTGGTTTTACAAAATGTTTTAATTAATTTTAAAATACTTTTCTAAAACCGGTTTTAATAGGTGGCCAATCACACCTAGCAAAAAAGATTGGTGGCGACTCCATTTTTTGTGTTTTCATAAAATTCGTCGTAGCGGTCCGAAAAAAACCGTTATGACAATAGCTATTAAGTAAACCAGATAATATTGGATACGATACGAACACCACACAAAAATAATAATTAAAACACGACATGAATACACGAACATGTCAAAATCTATATAACATAAATTATTAACACGTCAAAATTTATATAAATATAAAATACCTTAAACACGATTATGACACGAGAAAATATACGAACACGACATGAATACACGATTTAGTAAGTCTACTATTAAGCCAAGAAGCATCATGATTAGTTTACTAAATAAAATTTTAATAAGATTAAGGTCAAAATTTCCACTAAATTATGATTTAGTATTGACTTTTACCATTACATTTTAAACATTTTAATTTTGTTGAACTTTACCACTATATTTTTAATTTCGTCAATTTTTGGATAAAAATAATAAAATTGGAGTATTTCACGAAATATTTCAGTAACGCAAATGGATATTTTCCTTGAATTTCATTAAAAAAAATTTAATCAACAAAATTTAAAATAAAAAATCAATAAAATTGAAGAAAGCGGCAAAATTCAACATCGACCCCAATTTTAATTGATAAATTATCATGTAAAATGCGATCATTAAAAAAATCAATATAGTATCTTTCTAATTTTTTTTTTTTTAATTACTTTTAGGTTTCGTTTGATAAGAAAGAAAAATAAAGTTATAATTTAATTGTTGAATTACAAAATAACATAGATTATTAACAGTTCAACCAATAGATTAGAACATTTTCTTTTCTTTTCTACCAAACAGAATGTTAGAGACAGATTCAGATGATTCTCTTTTAGGCCTCATTGTCCATGTGTTTGTCTATTGAGATCAAGAAAATAGGAAGTTTTGGAGAAATTTGACTGTTAGCCTGGCCAAGGGCGACTTTCATAGGCAATTTACTTGACTACTTGTTCAATAAGGAATTAAATCTCTCTCTAAAAATAATTAAAACCAAATATATCAACTCATCTATTTGGATTTTGACCAAACCATTTAAAAAATTAAGAAAAGGCTGCTTGGCTATTCCAGCTAAGAAAAAAAAAGGAAATTCCTTACTTAAATATACATTTCCTTGGTCAAATTAAACATATAATTTACAAAAAAAAAAAAGGGTCTGATTCTGTTTATATTGGAAATTTCATAGGGTATGAAGGTGTTTATTACCATATGATTTTTCTCATACAAAGCATGAATTTTTTATAATATTTTTAATGAAATTACATGTATCAACATTTAATTATAGGAAATATATCTCTGATGGCTGATGAGACTTGAATATAAAATTTAAAGGTTGCAAGGCATTTTCTTTATCATTGAGACAAGACCTTATTGGTAATTCATATTGTGTTTACTTTTCTAAAACAAAAACAAGTAAATTTTAATTTAAACAATGGGTAATTGGAGGATTATAAATCTAATAAATTTAAAAAAATTAAAATGGAAATTACCCAATTTATTGGACAATTATATATCCCAATAGTGAAGTGTCCATGTGAAGCAAACGTGTCTCCACCTACTCAAAAAAGGGTAATTTTCAGAAATTCTTTTCTTTTCTTTTCTTTGGTTCTTTTGTCTTTGTTTAGAGATATTAAAAAGGTTTTGAATTTTTACCATATAGTACAAAGAGCATCTTTAAATGAAAGAAAAAGAAAAAAGTAGTAGTTATGGAAACATTGCACATTCATTACCCATCAATGGCCAAATACTACCACCAAATGGAACAATGGGAAACACGTTTGCATTGTCTTATCCTAACTATTCTATCCAATTTCCAAACAACAATCAAGGAAGGAAGAAAAAGGTTATACAACTTTTATATATTTAAATTATTAAAATTAAAAGTTGAATATTCTACTAACAGATTATATAATTATCGATAATTAAATTACTAAGTTCGAGTAATAATTTTATTTTGATATATCATATCGAATGAATTGCAAAATCGATCATATTGAATTTGAGGTTTAGTCTAGTTGGTTCAATGCAGTCACTCGTAAGAGGTGACATCCAGCGGATCTAAGATTCAAATCCCAACATCTGTAACTTTTTCTTTTATCTCAGGCTACGACTTTTTTTATATAAAAAAAAAAACGATCATATTTTTTGTAAAGTCTTTTTGTTACTAAAAAAATGTTATTTTATTATATATGAAAATGTGAAAAGGATATGGTAAAAAACATTGATAATATTGGTGGAAGCATGATTAATGGTTGGAAAACACCATGTACATAAAAAAAGAAATAATCTAATACATGAATAAATAAAGATTGTGCAATTAATTAGAAATGATTTTGTGCAAGTTTACTTTGAAATAATTATAAGTAATTCAATTTCAAACAAATGTTAAAAGCTTTATATAGTCATCAAGATGTGCTCAACCAGGTGAAAAATTCAAACTTTCCCATGTCAAAAAATTATATGCAAAGTCCAGTTTATGAACCTTAAAAGGGTTATATCAAATTAATATATGTATCGAACTTATGAACCTTAAAAGGGTTATATCAAATTAATATATGTATCGAATCAAAAGTTTAATCTAGTTGTAATCACATTTAAGAGAAAAAATATTACAAATATTAAAAAAAGCTAATTTCATTTTGGGTATTTTAAATTGTTGTTAAATTAAAAAAAGAAAAGAAAATTAATACCCTTTAAGAAAATTCATTGCCAATGATCACAAATCATTGAATATTTACAAAATACAAAATGGTTTCAAAGAATTTGCAAAATCTTGACTGCCAGAGAATCCAACCACAATACCTTTATATAATAACTATAACTTATAATTCAAAATCAGATTCTTTGAAATTATGATTTTTTTAAAAGATTAAAATAAAAACATCTGAGATTCTCAAGGACAAAATTTTGCATGTGATCACATGGTCCTAAACGGTCGGTTCCACCATACCCGCCTTATTGGTTATAAATTATAATACATAGTTTTAATTTATGTTATTTGAATTTGAGTGAATATTGGATACGGATATGTATATGACATAAAGAGATTCAATTTTTTTTAAAAAAATTTCATATATTTGGAGGACCATTCTCATATACTCATATTCGAATATGTGTCGGACACGAATATTTTTTAAAAAAAATGAAAAATCCGGGTAACATAGATTTTAATAACGTAATCCAAAAATCATTTGATGAATAAACACTCAAAAAAGAAGTTAGTTAAAAACTTTTTATTTTATCCATCAAGCGTCAATGAGTTTTTAAATTTTACAAGCGAAATTAACAGAGTGATATATATATCTTAAGATATATTTAAAATAATGAAGAAAATTAATTTTTGTAAAAAATAAAACATCGTTTATGAAATTAATTTTTTTTTACTAGAAAAAATGTTACTAACTAATTAAATCATTAAATAAACATTGATAATAATAAATGCAGACAGCTACCAAGATCTTCATCAAAGAACCAAAATTTCTTTGTCTTTTCCCTCTTTTATTCTTCAAATTGTATTGAGGTAAAAAGAATCTAAAGCATATGTTTATGAAACAACATGCTTTCCACATAAAAATAATTGCATTTATCATCATAATTATTATCCAATTTTAACAAATGAATTTATTTGTTGGAATTTGACTCCCTAATCCATTTTACCAAAGAGAAACTCAAATTAGAAAATGAAAAACATTAGGGTTAAAACCTTGAAATGTATTTTTTTTGCCTTAAATTACTCCTCATATCAAACCTTATAAAATTTTTGATTTGATAAAAAGAAGATAAAGTTAGATGACAAAATTACTTTCACAAATGACTGAAATGCATAGATAACTAAAATTAAATTTTAATAAAATTTACTCGAAAATGAATAACAATTAATTGTAAGTGATATAAATGAAGTACTACTAAAATTTAACGATGTTTTCTATATCGGTGAAAAGTATTTCGTAAGTAAAATTCTGAATGTATCATATTGATATAAGAGAGTTGGATTTTTGTAAGAATATTTCGGAAGTAAAATTTTGAATGTATCATCTCGATGTGAGAAGGATTCGATTTTTATAAAGATCATTTGGAAAGTAAAATTATGAATGTATAGATTAATATAAAAAAGATTCAATTTTTACAAAAACATTTCAAAAATAAAATACTGAATGCATTAGTTCAACGTAATATAATGTGTTATTACATCGACGTGGGAAGGATTCGATCCTTATAAAAGATCATTTCAAAAATAAAATATTTAATGTAAATATAATAAAAAATTTAATTTTATAAAAATATTTTAAAAATAAAATACAGATGGGTTCTTACAACCATTAAAATCTGTATATAGGTATTTCCGTTAACAAGACTCTTCCCTCCAAACCAAATGACCGGTTGCTTCCAAAGTCTTTATCATTACTTCCCCTTCCAATCAAAACATTGAACCTTCATTGCCATTTCTTTTTTAAGCTCTAATTTTCCTTCTCTTCTTCTTCCTCTTAACTTTCAAGCCTTTTTCTTTGTACATAAACTCTGGTTTTTCTAACCCAAAACCCCCCAAAACAAAAAAAAAAATTGAAAAAAAAAAGAGAGATGGGTTTTTCAAAGGAAGAGAAATCAAGAAGAATTTTGAGAGGTGTTAAAACTGTGTTTTTCTTAATAACTATGGTGATTTCTTTTCTTATATTTTCTGCACCAGTTTTTCTTGTTATTGCTGATACCCTTTTGCCTTCTGCTTTGCTTTCTGCTTCTTCTTCTTTATCATTCAAAACCCTCTCTTCCCATTTCAGTAATTATGATTTTAGATATTCTCTCATAGATATCCCTCTCATATCCATCACCAGATCAGCTGTTATAATCTGTAAGTACATAAAATTAAAAAAAGTAAAAAAACCCAAACCAAATACTATGATTTTATTTTTCACTGTTTCTTTTCAGGCAAAGTTTTAACTTTTTTGATTGATTTTTGTTGTTGTTTTTGTTAGGTGTTTATAGCTTTTGTGATGGGCCAAAACTTTCAAGGGGACCTTACCTTGGAATTACAATGATTTGTTCAGTTTTATCTTTGATTTTTGTTTCATTAAAAGCTTCATTTGTGTTCAGTTCTTCGAGTATTCTTAGAGAAGCTGGGTATGTTACAGCCATGGAAACTGCTATTTTTATTTGTTCATTGGCTTTGGCAATTGCACATATAATTGTGGCTTATAGAACAAGTTGCAGAGAAAGAAGAAAACTCCTTGTCTATAAAATTGACATTGAAGCTGTAAGTTCTCTCTCTCTCTATCTATTTCCAGAACAGTAATTACTTGCAGATTAGATTAATTAATCTAATATATTTGAAGGAAACTCATCAATTAATTAAATAAAGTAGTAAATTAAATCAATTTCGATTTAATTCAATTGATTCAGGTAATAACTTTTAAAAAATGACATTCAATAGATTTGAGTTTTGAATTTCAGTATCTACAAATTTTTTTTTTTTTTTCAAATTACGACCTCTTTATATAAAAAATTATAAATTAAATAATACAATTAAAGATTTTGCTAATAAATGTTCTAAAAACATTTTTTAAGGTTATTAGATATAATAATATCTTTATTCAATGTATTGAAAATGATAAATAAAATTATCAGACTACTTCATTTAATATAATATTATTATTATAAATAATATATTAATTAACCTTAAATTAAAAAATCCCCTAAAACTTAAGAGCATCCGTTAACAAAATCTTACAATCAATTATAATTTACAGAAAAAGTTTCATAGGAAAATCAGGACCGTTAATTGTCCTGACCTAGATGCTTATAGTGAAAGAACAAGGAAACTTCAATTGGTCCACCAATTTACACCAAAACTATTGAAAGCTGAAATTTTGTGCTTCTAGAAAGTCAAATGTTTAATTAATTTATTTATTTATTTAATCTCATTGGGTAGTGCCTAATTTTAGGATATCTTGTATAGGAAAGCTAAAAATTGTGAGTGACCTCATAAATTTGTTAGCTGAGGTTAATGCCAAACCCACTTGTGGTTCTGGATGCACCTATTTGCAGTTTTGAAGCTGACTGCTTAAAAACATCGCAATTTAAAAAAATATTGCAATTTAAAAAAAAAAAAATCGTAAATATCGGGATTCAAATTTTAAATTTACTGGATACCAATTTTTAAAAATGATTATATGAATCAATTGAATTAAATTTCGAATATATATATTTTTTGGCACATGAATACATGCTATATTTGACCACATGGCATGTGCCATTTGCAACTGTGCCCACATTCATCCTATGTTTACATCAGAAATTTATGAATGTTTATAGATCATTTTCAAAATCGAAAACAAAATTCATCCTCTGGTTTAAGTCCTTCACATGGTTTTCTTCCTAAATTTGGAAGTAGAAGCCATGTGAAGTAAAGTTGCTCAATCATTAAAGCTCATTTCTACATACCTTTTCCAAATTAAATTGAATTCCAGCTATATATTTATTCTACTCACATGGCAAAGAAACAAAAACATTTGTAAAGGAAAGATATTTTGAGGGATAATCCATATGCTATCCTTTGGAAAAGCAACTTTTGTATGTCTAGTGTTCACATTAACAAGTAATTATAAGAATAACCCCTTAATTAGAAGCTTTAGCCTATGTTGCTTGGACGATTTTTTTTTTTTAGTATTCGTGTTTTACATATATCCGATGGATTTGGATATAAAAGTTTTATTTTTCAAATACATGAAAAAACTTATTTGAAAAAAACTTACTCATGTCGGACACGTATCAAATCCGATACTTAATTAGGTATCTAGTCTTTCAATCTTTCAAATAGATAAGGATGATTTAAGCAAATAAAGATGTTAATGTAATAAACTGAATTATAATTTTATGAATGATTTTCCTATTGTGTACAGATTTCAGCTTGCAAGAATGGGTTTCCAAGGTATCAGAAGATTCTCCAAGAAGAAAGAGTGAAGTAAAAATACTATACTACTAACAATTAATGAAAGGATTTCCACTTGAGAAATCTACCTTTTCCTCCCCTTTTGGCTCATCACATTCTTCTATGCCTGGTTTCAGGTAATTAACTTACTACCCATTTTGTCTCCAAAAAAAAAAGTGCAAAATCCTTTTTGTCTTGTTGCAAACCCCATATGCTCATCTGTTAGTTGATGGGCAATGATGTGGAAGCCATGAACCAACAACATTAAATAAATCAAAACCAGAAACCAAACCAGCTTGATTCTTCATTTGTTTATTATTATTATTATTATTATTATATATATATATATATATATATATATATTTGGTACAAATAAATGACCGCGGTCTGAAAATAAGAGAATAAATTATAAATGTTGGAATTCGAATTTTAAATTTATTAGGGCTAAACCCTAAATTTTTTTGTTTATTATATTTAATGACATCATATAACTAACTCAACCTTTTTCATTCTGTTTCTTTCTTTTTTTTTTTGGCTCTTGCAGATTTATCCAGAACAAATCAGTCACTTGAAAATCAAAGAAGTTAACAAGCAGATAGGCAGGAGCATTATAAAACCCTTACAAATAGATGAAAATGATTTCCTGCATATAGATAGCTATGATGATTGTGTAATCAGTAAATAGAGGCTAAGATTTTGAGGATAGATCCAACATTCTTTTCATGATTTTGAGTGTACAGTTTGTATTACATATAAAATATATGTTAAAGAGAAAGAAATGGGCCAAAGGCCTTTTCATGTGTCATGAACTTTCTTGTGTGAATATATATTCAATACCCCAAATTCAATGGCATCCTTAGCAGTACAGGTTAGAGGTATTTCATGAAATTCATGATTGTATTCGTCTACGTTGCTTCGACTCTTCATTTTTTTTTAAATATTCGTGTCTGACACCTATGTCCGATATATATATGGACATAAGTACGGGAATATGACCATAGTGGTCCGTTCTGTTCCGGTACCAGTGGTACCGGCCGGAACGTCCCACTTTTCAACTAAACTGGTATACTCAATCTTTAATTCCATTTCGGTTGTGGTTTCGCCCTGTACCACTCGTACCGGTAGATACCGGTCTGTACCAATCAATACTGGTCCATATCAGTATGTACCGCTTTGTACAAGATTTTGATTTTTTTTAATTCTTTTTTTTTTAATTCACTTATTTGATTTTTTTAAACCAGTTTTAATATTTTTTGTGTCATGATCATTTTTATTTTTTTATAATTATATTTAAAAATAAAACATGTTCATTAAATTAGACTAGTGAACATAATTAATAATAATTTACTATATTTTTTAATATTTTAATATTTATTTTACAATTTGATGTTTAAAAATTTTAGATATTAAATATTTAAAATTTATATTTGCATAAAAACATATATATGCATGTAAAGGATGTATATATAATATATATTTTATTAAGAAATTTGAAAATAGATTATACATATAGATATATGAAAAAATATTTGAAAAATACCGATAAACCCGAAACGATACACTGAAACAGACCGATACGGGTACGTACCAGTAACAGTACAAAAACGGTATGCCCACCAGTACGGAACTGACTACCTTGGATATGACCCTCAAAGGAGCCTCCAAATACATGGAAAAACTTAGAAAAATTGAACATATATATCCGTGTAAGACACATACTCGTATCCGACACTCACACCCGAATCCGAGTAACATACGAATTCATAGGCTCTATCCAAAGTTAGCAATAGTTAATCACATGATTAATCACTTCAAAGATCTAATCTATACAATAACTAGAAAAAAGGAAAATAGAAAAATACTGTAAACTGAAGAGAATCGACTAAGTATCTACAATAACAAGAAATTTGATTGATCTTGACGAAACTCCTCTAGTCAGGACTCAGGAGCTTCCAAAGTATCTATGGTCAAGCTCTTAAGTTAGGCCAGCACATTTATCGAAGAAAAGACTTTCAAGTTTTGGGCAGTTTGGAGAACAATTTAGAGATCAATTTGCCATGCTTAAACAGAACTTTCTCATCAAGGTGTATGGTCTTAAGTTCAGGTAAACAGATTGAAGCAAAAAGTTCCAAGACTTTCTCCATTAAACTTCAGTTTCAATATCACCGAAGTTGTGCAGTTGGAGAGGCCCGGCGTAACCAGAGAAAAGATCCTACGAAGTGGGGAACCAAACAAAGTTAAAAACTGGTCCTGAACTATGTTGCTCGGATTCGGGTGTGAATGTGTCCGACACGGGTATGTTTGATTTATTTTAAGTTTTTTCATATATTTGGAGGGTCTTCGGGGATCATATCTCCGTACCCATCTCCTAATATGCGTCGGACACGGGTGACAGACACAAATACTTTAAGAAAAATAAAGAATCGGAGCAATATAGGTCCTGACCAAGTTGTAGTCACCGTCTGGCATATGGCTGAAAGTTTTGACTAAGAGAGAGGGAATGACTTTCAATCCTTCATATAACTCTTCATTCCCTCTGTAAATCTTTTATTTAAAGTACCTATATAGTTAAACTTTTGTCACTGGTTTTACCACAAGTTTCCATGTTTCTTTATGACTTATTTTTTTAATGTTTACTACAATCTGAGCTTATTTCTGCATATTTGAAAGTTTTTGGAGCTGTAAGTTTCTACTTGATTTGAACTGACATAGTCTTATAATTAACCACATGAAACTTGGTAAAAAGCAAAAGAAAAAGGCAAAATAAGGTTTTTTAAGGATCAGCAAAGAGCCAAAGACTACTACTGGTATAAATGGATGGAGCAGCGTATAATATACTCGTGTCCTATGACAATAAATATGGAGATCCGTATTCAACTTGCGAGGTATTATCCGGTTTAACCCAAAAGTTGTCCCACAAAAAACGCCTTTTGTGAGACTTTCAAGTCAAATTGAATAATACCTCCCAAGTTGAGTGCGAGACTCCACAAAACGAGGGCTAAAAAACCCAGTGTTCAATGGCTATTACCAGCAAGAACTGTTAAAACTTAAAACCCCTGAAACAAAGGGTTTTTAAAGAGTCAATCAACAAGAAGCTTGGTATTCAAGTAGAAACTCTTACGAAAATAAGGATTTATTTAAGTCGATCAAAAATGGCTCACTTTGTCTAAAACATATGGCTGCATCAAGAAATACTTAGCTTACCTTCAGTGCAGACTCTAAACAAATATTGCTCCATTTGAGATCAGTGGATTCAACTATGCATCTCTTAAGAATAAAATCCATTAAAGAATGAAACTATAAAAAGAGAAAAATTAAAAAATAATAATAATCATGAGTTACTGATCCAATCCACAGTGCACTAGCTGAAGAATTGGATCCTATTCCATATTTAGACTTAACTCCATCGGTCTGTCACTTGGTAATTTGCCAGGCAAAGCTGAGGTATAATACAGAGTTTTTTTTTTTATATCATGGTTCATTTTCAGGACTAAATCATGTTGTTCTTTTGTCCTATGTTACTCCGATTCTTCATTTTTCTTAAAGTATTCGTATCCGAAACTCATGTCTGACATATATTCGGACATGGGTATGGAGTATGATCCTCAAATATACGAAAAAACTTAGAAAATTTTGAATATACCCGTGTCCGATACATATCCAACACTCACCCCGAATTCGAATAACATAGTTTTTGTCATTCTATGTTATTTTCATGGTTCAAAAATACTATAGGCCCCCTCTCTCTGTCAGCTGAGTAATATTTATCTTTTCAATTTTATTCTGCCTTTCTCTCTGATTCATTTCTTTCCTGTAGAATTACGCAAATATGTATATTTTGTCCATTTGATTTGTTATTCATAAGGGAAATGTCATGAATATTAGTATTCAATATGTAATTTTACTCATCTATCTTATCTTATAGGTTTTTCATTGTTTATTATTCAAAATGTCATGAAATGGTATACTAATTGTTTATTTTACTTGTTTGTTGAAATGAAATGTTAGTAATTATGCTACCATCATTGAATATTTTTGTATAAACAACACCAACAATTAAAATTAAGAATATAATTAAATAAGATTTTGAAGTTTCGAAAAAAGAAAAAAGAAATCCAATTTTATCACTCACTTCCAATTCAATTTTTTTTTATACAAAAGAGAACGTAATTTTAGAAAAGAATAAAATATTTTAGATGTTGAAATTCAGAATTCAAATTTATTAAATTTTATTTTTTTAAAATGATTATATAAATTAACTAGGCTAAATCCCAAATTCTAATTCAGCTTCTATGAGAACAAACATGATAGAACCTAAAAAATAGTTGTAATTTCCTTCACCATTGATGAGAGTAATATAGACACAGATGAAAATACTTGGGGAATTTTCCTTCTGTAATTTTTTTTAGTTTATTGCTTCAATCTTGAGCACAGAACAAAGGGTTTTCCATTAAAAACAATCCTATTGAATGTTTGGTTAAAAGGAAGCCTTAAATCTGTGATGGAAAATGACAGAACAGTCCTAAAAAAATCCCACAAAATAAGAAATTGGTCAAGAAAAATAATAAAAAAAATAATAAGGTGAAGAAGCCATCAACAATCCAACCTCACCCACAAATTGATAAGGTAGAAATAAGGGCCCTAAAATTCTCATTCACATCCATCAATTTCATAAAAAAGAATAGAAAAAAAAAAACAATAATTTGAGAAGAAAACAAAAGGGCATAAATTAACATTAATTGTCAATACATACACAGTATATATTATACAAACTTGGTCTACTTGTAGACCCAAGACCTCTCTATCTAGTACTCAACCAGCACCACCGCCTTAGTCCTTAGCCATGGCCACCGCCACCACCGCAGCCGCCGCCTTCGTGACCACCCGTATCCACAATCCTAACACAAAATCTGGTAGGATCCAAGCTAGGTTTGGCTTTAGTATACCCAAATTTGGCACCAAGAAAGCACCACCAGCACCCAAAAAAGCAGCCCCAAAACCACCATCTGACCGCCTTGTTTGGTTCCCCAGTGCAAAACCACCGGAATGGCTGGACGGGACAATGATCGGAGACCGAGGGTTTGACCCTTTTGGCTTTGGTAAACCAGCTGAATACTTGCAGTTTGATTTGGACTCGTTGGACCAGAACTTGGCCAAAAATGAGGCTGGTGAGATTATAGGGGTGATTAACGAGACGGCGGAGCTGAAACCGACACCGTTTCAGCCGTACACGGAGGTGTTTGGGTTGCAAAGGTTCAGAGAGTGTGAGCTGATTCATGGGAGATGGGCAATGTTGGGAAGTCTTGGTGCTATTGCTGTTGAGGCACTCACCGGAGTTGCATGGCAAGACGCAGGAAAGGTATGTCGTATAATCATAGTACTAAAATACGACCATTACGCAGCGTAATGGCCGCAACATAACAGAAATTGAGATATTCGTATCGTATTTTGTCTGTTAAGTAACACCCGCGATATTATCAAAAATTTTAAACCATTATCAAATTCACGTCTGCGTTGCGACATACGCATCCGCGACGAAATCCGCGACTGCGATTTAGAACTATGCGTATAATGTACCATGTTGCATGCAATTTCACGTATATTATACGGGTTTATATTTAATGCATTGTAAGTGTAAATAAAATTAAAAATTAAAAATTCTTAAAAATAAATAAAATAACTATATTTTTTAAAAAGTGATATCATGTGGTTCACTGTCAGTGTATAGATCTATACACTGACAGTGTATCAAATATAAATCCATATTATACAAGGATTTTGCTAACAAATGTCCTAAGGTCACTCTTTAAGGTTACTATATATAATAATATTTTCATCTAATGCATTAAAAATGATGAATAAAATTGTCAATTACTAAATTTAATATAATAATATTATTATAATTAGTATATTAATTAACATTAAACAGTGTTCTAAAGGCACCTGTTAGTAAAAACCCTTAGTACAATTTAGATTATATTATGAGCATCTTAAAATCTAGATTTTTAATTAAATCTAAAATATATACCTGATTAATTCAAATTTATTAGATGCATAAATTAGGGGCATATATAAGTTGACAACAATACTTTCTATTTGGTGGGTTTATTATATGTAAAATATATGTTATTGTGTCTTTTTTTGAACATTAGGCTTTGAAATGTATGTGATTGTGTGTTGCTTTATATGAACTATATATTAGCAAGAAAGTGGATAATTCCTATGTTACTTAAATTTGTCAAAAAAATTTATTACTATTTCTTTAATTAGTTAATCTGGTCTTAAGTTTATTTTACTTTTAGATGGCAAATTCATTAATTAGGTAATTAGTGATTGGGAATAATACATAAACAAATGGTATACATGGACTCTTCAACATAATTTATTATTATTATAATTTGATACACTAATTATGTGGGTTAAAAAATAATATATTTTTGAAAAAAAATTATAAATAAAAAATGGATATTTTTTTTTGTGTGGAAAAATTGGATAATTTTTTAAAAACAAATAGGTAATTTTTTAAATATATATATATATACAATTTTGAAAGATATAAATATAAATATTTTATTTTTAATATTATGATTATGTTTGGGTTTTTTTATATTTTCACTAACTGAATTTGTGTCACTTAATTCGTAACATTAAATTCAATTAGACACCTTATAAATAATATATGTAAATGCAACCTAGACATGTAAATTTATTGTTACATTGGGAGTAAAATGTTTTATAGCTTGAGAGTAGGTGAGATGAGTGGAGGAAAAAGATTGATGTGCATACAATATTATTGATCCAAATTACTTAATTTACAATTTAAAACCCAAAAAATCTACCATTTGGAGGGATATAAATGGATCACTTTCCTTCATGAAGGAAAATATGATCTTTTTTGGACCATTTGAAAATGGCTGGATTGCCACAAATTTTTTTTTTCCCTTTCTTCGATATATGTGTCTTCTTGTGATCCAAGCAAAATTTTATGATTGCATTTGCTGATGATGACAAATGTTGATGTTGATATCCATGGCCATACTAAGATGACAAAGTTATGTATTTAAATGCTTATTTTGTTCCTTTTCCTTTCTGTTTTATTGACTTTAAGGTTAAAAAAATTGAATCAAAAGCTGAACGTAAGGTCAGATTTATGATTTTCAATCAATCAATTGAATCGATTGATTTGATGTAGTTTTTTTTAATATTTAAATATTAAATAAATATTAAATATAATTAATAATTAATAAAAATATGTATTTGTTTTAATTGTAAAATTTTTACTATAAAATTAAGAGTTTAAATATTCAAATCTTATTAATTACAAATAAAATTTTAAAAAAATTTTAAAAATATATATAATCAATTGTTTACCCGTTCAGTCTCTTTTTTTATCAGTTTTTAGCTGATTGAATTGATTTTGTACCGGTTTGATTAATTTTCGATTTTAATAGACTCGTCGAATCAGACAAGCCATCGATTTTCGACCGACCGGTCGATCCGATTTTTTAATCATTGATTGACTCTGAATTTTATTTTTATTATTATTATTATTATTTTTTTTTTTTTTTTGTAGGTTGAGTTAGTTGAAGGATCATCTTACCTTGGCCAACCACTTCCATTTTCCTTGACCACATTAATATGGATAGAAGTCCTTGTAATTGGTTACATTGAGTTTCAAAGGAATGCTGAGCTTGACCCTGAGAAAAGGCTTTACCCTGGTGGCTACTTTGATCCCCTTGGGTTAGCCTCTGATCCTGACAAACTTGACAACCTTAAACTGGCTGAAATCAAGCATTCTAGGCTTGCCATGGTTGCTTTCCTCATCTTTGGAATCCAGGCTGCAATTACTGGAAAAGGTCCTATCAGTTTCATTGCTAGCTTTAACATTTGATGGTTAATTAGTTTTGGGGAATCATTTAATTGTATGTTATTTAAAACAAAAAACAAAAACTAAGATACTTTTACTTTCATTATTGCTGGAGAAATTTTATTTGTATGGCATTTCTTTACATTTGTTGATTATTCCATCAAATTGAATAGAATATTTCAATTGAATTATGAGCAACAAAAGCCAAGAAAAAGACCTAATTAGCATGAACTAATTTAGAAAATTAAAATGGGCCAAACACAATAAGGATTTATATGAGCTAGCTCCTTGGGCAATCATCCTTGGATTTCTTGTCCCATTTTAGAAGAAAATAATGATGCAGGAAGACTCTAGAGAGAGCCCTAATGCTATGGAATTAAGTCATATCCATTTTAACTTTTTAGCCACTAAAATGTAGGAGTAGGTTTTGTGAATAGACCTATTCATGGATCGAACCGTAGTTCGAAATTTTTTTTACTTCTTTATCTAGGTCTGATCCGTTGGCCTGGATAAAAAGTAAATTCTATTTTAAAAAATTATTTTTATATATTTTTATAATTACATTTTTAAAAAATAATATTATTTTAATATATAAACAGTGATCAAGACTGGGCCGAATTAGCCCGGATCATAAATATTTTTATTCAGGCTCGACCCAATACGATGTCTATTTGTGAACAAGAAATTAAGATATGAAATTCATATTCACAACAACCTATATCCATAACTTTTTAGCCACTAAAATTCTTTTCTTGACGATTAGGGTTTGATCAAGTATTTTAAAAATAAAATTTTAAATGCATAAGTGAGCTTAAGAAAATATACTCTTAAAATTGCTAGAAAATTAGACTCCAACAAAATTTGAAAACCCTAATTGCATTATAAAAAAACCCATGTATCCTGTTATATATCCCACCCTACTTATTACTTTTGCTAAATGATTCACTTGGATTAAAAATTAATTAAGGATACAATTGGTGAGTGGCAACACTTTTACTTTTTCTAAGGTATTTTTAATTATAAAAAATTAGCAACAATGGAACCATCAATAATAAGCAAAATTCTTAGTTTTACTTAAAAGCAAATTTTTTTTTTTAAATAAAAACAAAAACAAAACCAAAAATAAAAATAAAAATAAAAACAAAGACAAAAGCCTATACCAAATCTAATCAAACTTATGAAACAAACGTTTCACATCTTGCATTATTGTTAAATATCACGACTTCACGAGTCAATCATCATAATTATGCAGGATTAATGGGTTTGGACGGCTTCAAACTTCAAATTCAAGTTTTTTCATTTTTTTCATTTGAGTTTATTTTATCACCTCTAAATTTATAAGGTTGGTGGGTTAAGTTGCAATAGGACAAAGACTAAATTGGGTTGAAAAAGTGTCCAACCCAAGTAGTAAACCATAGAGGTGTCCATGGTGAGGTCGGGTCGGGTTTGGACTGAGTTCATATATGATATCAACACTATATTTGTTTGTTTAAATCCGGTCCGATCCGAAATATAGGTGTCAAATTTTGTTCAAACCCGTCCATATTTGTAAATGGATAGCCTAAGCCAGCCCATATTATTTTTTTTCTATTTTTTTAAAATATTATTTTTTATTTAATATTTAGTAATTTTATATATTTTTTTTATTAAGTTCTTAAACATGGATAACTTAACATATTTTTTAATGTTTACACTATAATATTATATATATTTAATATTTATATGATATAAATTATATAATACATATAAAAATAAAATATTATTTAATTAGAAAACGGATCGGACCTAGCTCGGGCTTTGAATGTTAGAATCAAAACCCGGCCAATTTTTTAAACGGTCCTTATTTTTTTGCCTAAACTCATTTTTCGGACCTAATATTTTTGTCCAAGCCCTCCTAAATATGGGCTGACCTTCAGATTTTGACGGATAGTCCTACCCTTGGACAGATCTAATAAACCATATATATATATATATATATATATATATATATATATATATATATATATATAAAGTAAGCAAGCAATCAACAAGGTGAGCTCGTTGAGAAAAAACCAAAACTTGTCCCATCCAAAATGCAAGTTTAATTCTTTTTTTTTTTGAAAGAAAAAAATTCAGATCCAACTCTTTGAGCATGACAACACAGTTTAATCCTCTTAACTTTTCCGTGACATGAAATTTATTTTATCTTATCCAAATATATAGTTAATGGTAAATGAATGAGTTCATATGAAATGTACAAAAAAAATTGTGGAGTTCATCAAAATAGACAATAGTTATGTTTAGTTTAAGTAAAAGGCAAAAAGTCAAAAAAAAAAAAAATCCTAGAAAAGTGGGCATGTGAATTCAATCTCAACTTTTAATCAACTTGCAAAATATTTTACAATTGAAATCTAAATTTAATTAAAATAATTATCTTTAGAAATGATATTTAATAGATTTGATTTTAAATTCAAACACTTATAATTTTTTTTTCTTATCCTCAATGTACTATTACATTTTTGTCAAATAATTCTTTAAAGCAATCAATTATTTTCTTTACTTGTTGTCAATTGACTCTTTCAATTTGTAAGTGCATAATTGGGAAGTATGACACCACCCAAAAGAACAACTTATTCTTTAAGACATCGATTATTAGGTTCCTTTTTATATTAAGAGAATAAAAAAAAATTTTAACTCCTCGAATAGAATTTTTATTCAGAGATCGTCACATATTTAATTTTTTTAGTTATTTTTATTTTTATTTTTTTACTATACTTTAAAAATATGTGTTATTTTTTTAATCGTATTTGTGAAATCTAAAAATTATATTAACAGTGTAATGTATAAAATAATTTCTCTTGATTATTAATCTTAAAAAAACATGATTAATCAAATAAACATTCACCCAAAAAATATATATAAAAAAAAAAACTGGGGATTAGCGTGTTTAGATGAAATAGTTTATCCACCTCTATTATGGATTTCCATTAAGGTTGAAGTTCAATCTACATTACTTACAAATTCTTCTTTAAATTTTTTCTTAGATTTTGTTTTGTTTTGTTTTTTTTTTTTTAAATACAGTTATGACATTCATAATTAACTATTTCATTACTAAAACTTAATTATCTTCATTACTCATTAGTAGACCTCTCCAAAGAACGAGTTATCTATCCAAGCCCGAAGGTTCGTCCATATTTGGGAGGACTTGGACAAAAATATTAAGTCAGAAAAATGGGCTTGAGCAAAAAAATAAGGCTCGTTTAAAAAATGGGCCGGACTTTGGCTCCAACATTCAAGGCCCGAGCCTAGTCCGGTCCGTTTTTTAATTAAATAATATATTATTTTTATTTATATATATTATGTAATTTATGTCATATAAAAATTAAATATATATAATATTATAGTATAAACATTAAAAAATATGTTAAGTTGTTCATGTTTAAAAACTTAATAAAAAAAAAATATAAAATTACTAAAGATTAATTAATAAAAATATATATATGGCCGGGTCTAAACGGGCTTGGACTATCCGTTTACAAATATGGACGGACTTAAACAAGCAAATATAATGTTAATACCATACATGAGCCCTATCCGACCATGAACACCTCTACTCATTAGCAAAAATCTTGTAGTAAAGATAAAAAAAAACCATCTTCTAGTTCTACAAAAGAAATTGGAAATCTAGCATAAAAAAGAAGAAGAAAAAAATGGGAAATCTTTTGTTTTTGGTAGTAAATAAAGTGCAAAGCAAACTAGTAACCCGTAGAATACACGTCTTGTACTCTTGGCAGGTTCAACTTTACAGAAAAGAAAAAAAAAAAAGGTAAGATAAATGAAACTAATTCAATACATCAAAGCCTTCGCAAAAACATAGACAAAGAGAAAGAAGCCAAGCCAGCAAAGGCAATAAAAATAAAATAAAATTATACCAAGTCCAAAGTTTTATCTTCCCTTCTTTTCCTTTTCTTTCTTCTCTGTGCACTTATAATTTGTTTTTTTTCTTTCTTTTCTTTCACGTGCAATCCATTCATTTTCTTCAATTCTAACTACCCTTTTCGTCAATCATCAATCTTTTGTTTCTTTTTTTGTGATTAAAATCATATCTTGGTACTCAAAGTTCTCATTTTTTTTTCCTTTCGATATACAAAAATAGATTCTTTCTTTTTAATTTTTTTCTGTGTTTTGTAAAGATCTGGTGTGTGGTGGATAGATGGGGAGGTTATTTGTGGTGAATCTTGAAGGGAAGGTTTATAGCTGCAAGCACTGCAAAACCCATCTTGCTCTTGTTGAGGATATTGTTTCCAAGGTTGTTCTTTTTTTCTTTTTCTTAAATTTGATTCCTTTGACTTTTGTCTGGTATTCTTGTGAAATCTTCATCTGTTTTTTTTTTTTTATAAAAAAATTGTTTGGTTGATCTTTGTTTATGTAATGATGGTTTTAATTATGAGTAGAGTATATCTAATGTTCCATCATTCTATTATTGCATAGCATTTATTATTAGGAGTAGTATTTAATACACATTTTCTTTTTGGATGAACTTTATAATTAATGGGACTCCATGATTGATTAGATTGAAATTTTGTTCTATTATTAAACTAGGAATTTGGATAATCCATGTTGGTCTTTCTGGAATTATGTGCTTTGTTTTTGAATGTATATTCAATGGTTCTTCTATGTTAACATATCAAGGATAAATTGGATGCTGGGAGGATCTTAATTTATGTTGTTATTGTTGTCTCTTTTTAAGCATAGATGTTAGTTTGGTGTCTTTTAAAAGGGCTTAGCACTTTATGATGATGGCAAATTGTTGGTCTTTAGGACAAATATGATGTTAAACATATTTTCTTTTGTATTTGAAAGGACTTGTGCTAGACATTAAACCTGGTATGTGGAAATGAATTGAAATCTTATATACCTTTTATTGTGGTATGGCCTACAATCTATGTTACTCGGACTCAGGTGTGAGTGCCGGATACGGATATGTGTCCGACAAGGGTATGTTCAGTTTTTCTAAGTTTTTCCATGTATTTGGAGGGTCCTTAGAGGGTCATATACGCAAATCTATATCTAAATATGCGCCGGACACGGGTACTTAAAGAAAAGTGAAGAGTCGGAGCAACATAGCCTACAATCATAGTATAGAAACCCAGGTTAACACAAAAAAACTAATTCTCAATCCGAAAGTAGTTGGATCAGCTGTTTGAGTTCTTTCCTCTCGTTCATCCCTAATTGAGGGCTATATCCTCCAAAAGATGCAGGGTTGCCAAGTGTTTCGTTTACTACAAAAAAATGAACTCTGATCTGTATGTTTCACTTCATTTGCATCTATGATATGACCTAAAAATATGAATGTTAGATTTTGGATATTTGTTTCTGTGATAATTGACACTTTATACTAACAAACAAGTCTGAAAGCCATGCTACTGTGAAGAAGATGGTGACCCATCTTATGCACTGAAGTCAATCACTTGAAAGTTAAAATGCATTTACCTGACTTAGGAGCATCTTAGTGGATGATAATTATGGTAATTCAGATTGCTTAACTGCTAAAGTGCTAACTAATTTACTTTTAGTTTCTAGATGAGAATTGGGCTATTATATATTTCATATGCATATTGGTGTAGTTCATTGTTTTAGAGTTTTTTTTTTTCTTCCACATTGTGTTAACAATTTTCATGATGTCCCAAAAAATTTGGTTCTTAGAAGCTTAGTTTCTAACTATGTGTTTTGCCTGTGTTCTTCTGTTCAGTCCTTCCAGAGCAGGCATGGGAAAGCATATCTCTTCAGTAAGGTGTAAGTTTTCTTGATTTTAGGCACCTAATCATTATGTATGAATACCAAATCTGTCTAGAATTACTCTGAACAGGACCAACAACTCTAATACTTGCCTACTATGTTACTTGGACTTGGGTGTGAGTGTCGGACACGGATATGTGTCCGACACGGGTATGTTCAATTTTTTTCCAAGATTTTCATGTATTTGGAGGGTTCTTGGAGGATCATATTCCCATACCCATGTCCGGATATGCGTCGGACACAGGTACTTAAAGAAAAATGAAAAGTTGGAGCAACATAGCTTGCCTATGCCATAAGGTGCTGATTACTTCTATTATGATACAATTAACCAGGGGGTTGTCAAACTATGCTCTGCTCGTAATGTCTTGCTTAACGCATTAGAAAAATTCTGCTTCTTGAATTCATTGTTGATTCTAACAGTTTGTTTAGTTCACTTAGAGCAAGGTAATAATAGCCTTCAATTGCTCAAAAGCATAAGGTTTTTTTACCCCTCTTATGTTTGTCATTTTTAGCCTTTTGAATACAAGACATGGATTGCAGGTATCTTATTTTAAAGGGCTTAACCTATGTTGCTCCAACTCTTCATTGTTCTTGAAGTACTTGTGTCCGACATCTGTATTCGACGCATATCCGGACATGGGTATGGGGATATGATCTTCCAAAGACTTTCCAAATACATGGAGATCTTAGAAAAAATAGAACATACCCGTCTCGGACACATACCCGTGTCCGACACTCACACCCGAGTCCGAGTAACATAGGGCTTTACAGTGAACTAGGATAGTCAAGGATGGACTTCATGGAAATCCCGCTTACATGATCTTTTGAGAAAATGAGGTTTGAAGTTATCTGCAATTTTCGTTTTCATAGATAAATTCGATCTCCCATTATTTCACAGAGTGAATGTTTCTGCTGGGGAGAAGGAAGATAGAATGATGATGACGGGGTTGCACACTGTAGCTGACATCTTCTGCGTTGCGTGCGGATCAATTGTGGGGTGGAAATATGTAAGCTTTAGTGTTTACATATTCAAAATTCAATGGTTTATGTGTTCTTTACTTGTTGCTGTTAGTTACATGGATAGTTTCTTTCAGGAAACTGCCTTTGAGAAGAACCAGAAGTACAAGGAAGGAAAATCCGTCCTCGAACGGTGAGTAAATAATCGGAAAATATGGAAAGAACTTTAGATTCTGATTAAGGGGGGATCAGGGATTATGTTGTTCCAACTTTTTATTTTTCTTGAAGTATCCGCGTTCGACACCCGTGTCCGACGCATATCTGGACATGGGTATGGGGATATGATCCTTCAAAAACCCTTCAAATACATGAAAATCTTGAAAAAAATTGAATATACCCGTGTCGGACACATACCCGTGTCCGACACTCATACCCGAGCCCGAGTAACATAGATCAGGGATGTTCTTAACAAAGATTTTTTCTGGATCATGCTGAACAGGTATATGGTGTCTGGTCCTGATGGAAGCAATTATTGGGTTAGCCATGAAACACATGTGGGTGGAAGTGATGCAGATGATGTTTGATTAACAATGGATTCTGGTCAAATTCCAATTTGTACATTCTTTAAACCCCTTATTCTCATTTCAGCTCATTTGAATCCTTAAAACTGGGCATTCCTTATTCAAGCAGCTTGTTCCAACTTGCTATGAATAACATTGGAAACATTGAAATGTTGATTCTGATTTAGCTAATGTGTTGCAATTTGCAAAATTGAAGTTTCAGATGTTGATATTGAACTCATAATAGGATTTCTGTTGTTAGTTGTTACCCAGAATGCTATAACTTCCATTCTTTTTAACTATGTTGCAATCCGACTCTTTATTTTTCTTGAAGTATCCGTTTCCAACACTCGTGTTCGACGCATATTCGGACATGGGTATAGAGACATGACCCTTCAAGGACCTTCCAAATACATAAAAAAATTTAGAAAAAATTAAACATATCTGTGTCGGGCATATACCCGTATCCGACATTTACATTCCAATCCGAGTAACATAGCTTTTTAATGCTATAATTGGCCAATGATCCGAAAGGTCAACTCTTCTATTTTTTGGTAAATTGTTGAAGTCATTTTTTTTAATTATGTTGCTTCGACTTTTCATTTTTCTTGAAGTATCTATATCCGACACTTGTGTTCGACGCATAATCGGACATGGGTGTGAAGGATATGACCTTTCAAGGACCTTTCAAATACGTAAAAAAATTTAGAAAAAATTAAACATAACCGAGTCGGATACATACCCATCTCTGACATTTACACTAAAGTCCGAGTTACATAGCTTTTTAATGCTATCATTGGCCAATGATCTGAAAGTTCAACTCTTCTATTTTTTGGTACATGAGCCATTGTTGAAGTCATTGATCAAACTTTAGTAATTTTGCTATCTGAAATTTCTGTTTCTTAAGATGTTCAATTCAGGTGTTCACATTTGTAGCTAAAATGAACATATTTCTTGAACCAAAAAAAAAGAAAAAAAAAAAAAAGAACATATTTGATGCTAGCTTCATCATATTCAAGACCTAGTTTGGGTTGAGCTTTTATCAAGAATTCCAGCCAATTAATACTGAAAATAGAAGGGAAAAAAGGAAGGGAAAAAAAAAAGTTTCTTTCATGGATGGTTAATTGTTTGCGTGACATACACCATTAACTTGAATAAGTTGGATTTTGCCACTGTTATCAATCAATTCATATTTGTCAGTTGGATAGATATGTAAATTGATCTAGAAATATACAAATTTTTAATGATTTAGAATTTAAAAAAAAAAGAAATTATAATAAAATATTTGAAATTGTATTTCGTCAACAGATTAACTCAAAACTAACGTTGTTAAATAAAATGTTGACATAATATAATTGATCAAAACGAGTTCCAAGATAAACCTGCTCATGGGTTGATCCATGAGTTTAAATTTATTGTTCATCTTTAATAAAAAATATATTTTTTATATATTTTTATAATTAAATTTAAATAAAAATATTTTTTATTTTATGAACAATGATCCAAATCAAATCGGACTGACTCAAATGAAAAAAAACCTGTTTAAACCTAATTTAGTACAGACTGAATCCATCAGGTCGGACGAACTACCCGGTCCTAGAACAAATTTATTCCAAGGGCATAGATGAAAAAAAAATAATAAAAACCCATTTCCCAAAAAAGAAACAGAAAATATTTTTAAAAAGAGGGTATTATCGTGATTATCCCTCCCATCCACCTAAATGCAAAAATCTGAAAACGTAGCCTTTAAGTGAGAGAAAACCACGAGAGCTCTAGTTTACACTTACAGTTGTACCGTCATTCAAGATTTCCTTTCTCTTCCCGTTTCACCCTTCCCTCCATCCCCTTATTTACACTCCTCGCCACTCTCCGCCATTGTCGTTTTCCTCTTCCCCATGTCGTTTCGCCATTTCCAGCTCCGAAGCTCAACCTAAGTCTTTCGAACGTTGCGTTTAGAGCTGAAAAAGAAAGGCTTATTTGATCTGCGAGGAGTAAATTTGAGGAGGTGAAAGATGAATCGGAGCTTTAGAGCTCAGCAAGAAACGGCAATGCAAGCGGCGGTGTTGAAACAACGGCAACAATTAAGAGCTTCGATGATGAAAGAAAAAGAGGAAGAGCTCGCATTGTTTCTCGAGATGCGAAAACGTGAGAAAGAACAGAGTAATCTTCTTCTTTTTAATCACTCCTCTGAAGACTTCGATGCTCCTTTAGGTGAAGTTTTAAAATTTTCTTTAACTTTTGAACTTTTTTTTTTTAATCTTTATTTGTGGTAATTTGGTAATTTTTTGGAAATTGCAGGATCTAAACCTGGAACTTCACCAATATTTAATCTTTCGGCATCGAAAACTATTCCGGCGAGAAATACGGGCGGTGCTGCTGATGATTTTCTCAATTCTGATAGTGATAAAAATGACTATGACTGGTAATTTGTTTGTTTATTCTTCTAATTTAATTTAAGGTATTGTTTGACTGAAAGCAAAATGCAAAAAAGCGCCTTTCAATTTAGAAGTGAATACAAATTTTGAAGAATTAAAAATGTAATCTTTTTTTTTTTTGAAATTGGAATAATAATGTTAGAATTGGCTTTACAATTTAGTTATTTCTTTATTTTTAATTAATTTTAATATTGATTTATTGTAGCTTTTTAAGAAGTATAAAGATTAATTATTACCAAAAAGGCAAAAGCATTAGCAACAACCAAACAGAGCCTTGATTTTATAAATCATATTCATGCTTAGCTTAGTTTTGCTATCAGTTATTGGTAGGTTTAGTTGAATTTACTTAAACTTGGCCAAAGGATTAATAAGGCAATAGGAAGAGAAAGGAAAGAAAACAAGAAAGAAGGATAGTAATTATTGATGGCATGTGTGATTGATTAAAGTTAATAATTTGATGGTTGTGATGGGCATTTTTAACATGTTCCCTGGGGTCACTAGCAGCAACTAGAGCATTTATATCTAAACTTTGGTGGCTGCTTCGAAGTAAAGCTATGTTACTCGGACTCGGGTGTGAGTGTTGGACACGGGTATGTGTCCGACACGGGTATGTTTGATTTATTCTAAGTTTTTCCATGTATTTGGAGAGTCGTTGGGGGTTCATATCCCTATACCATGTCTGAATATGCATCGGGCACGAGTGTCAGACACGGGTACTTCAAGAGAAATGAAGAGTCGGAGCAGCATAGAAGTAAAGTATTGATGATGACTTCTTGTTGTTTCTTTTGATGAATTGCTTGCAGTCTTGTACTGGGAACTCAAACTTCACTTTCCTAGCTCTTTTGAATTGAGGTGAATTATATTTCATTGTTAAAAATTTGATTCCATTCGTTTCTCATGGTTCTATCTCCTTTTCCTGTCCAATTTGATCAGATTCAGATGTCATGTTTTATCAATCCTATCATATTCCTTTTATACGTTGCTTTTCCTTTGTTTATGGAAAAGAAGTTAGAAAGTTTGTGGATTGTAGCTGCTACTTTGTGGACAAATCTAGGCTAGTTGCCTTAAAATGTTAAATTCCAGATTTCCAAACAAGCCAAATGTTCTATATCAACGCCAAAGCTTTAGTAACAATTTTGTAGATTATTTTTGTAATTAGCTTTGAATGCTTTGATATTAATAGAGAAATGGTCCCAAGATAAGGACTGGATTGGGAACTTCTTGTATTGGTGGGGCTGTAAGCTCACAGTGAGGACGGAAAGAACGGATACTTGGTGGCTTTTGTGAATCCAGGTCTAGCCAAAATATGATAACTTCACTAAGCTTTTACTCATTTTGCTTCGAAGTCTGAAGCTCTGATATCTATTATATTGTTGGTCTGTTAGGAATATTGAACTTGTAAATTGTAATAAGTTCAGGAGAAAATCTTAATTTATTGATACTTTGAAAAAGTAAAATTTTGTTCACTACACGTTTTTCTTATTTCACGGTCAGATTCTTAGCTTCAGGATACGTTTTGTGGTTCATGTTGTGAATCTTAAGATATGCATATCATTGATGTTAAGAATGGTAAAGGATTTTGAAATATGGGTTTTGATTCCAAAATCTTTTAGTTGGTAAAATTTTTTGGATGAATTCCTGCCATCTATTGAAAGATGTGTTAAGGTCTTACACTTGCTTCAGCTTTTTACTAATCCTTTCTTTTTCCCACATGAATGTAACTAAGTTAAATTATTTTCTTTTAATATAACGGTATTAACAGGAATTCTCTTCCATTTCAGGCTTTTAACGCCTCCTGGTACTCCTCTTTTTCCTTCCTTGGAGATGGAGTCGCAAAAGACTGTAATGAGTCAGATTGGTACTCCTCTTTTTCCTTCCTTGGAGATGGAGTCGCAAAAGACTGTAATGAGTCAGATTGGTACTCCTAAGGCTCGTCCGACTGCCCTGAAATCTAGAGTATGAAATTTTTTCTTAATGCTATAATATGGATTTCACACCTTTTGAGAAGTTTGGATTATTTAAGTACATGATATAGTAATTTCTGGAAATAGGAAGTTATCCCATCTCACATTTATTAAATGAGAGTCTGATTTCCTTGTAGGCCTTGTTCTGAACAAAACTTAGCCCCGTCTTGACCATTTCGCTGTGAAATTTGATTATTTCCCACCAAGCTTTTAGATCTGAGTACGGTCAGGAATCAGCAAAACTGAAAGGCTCATTTTTTATCTACATTAAAGAGCCTTTTTTTAACTAGGAACCAACAAGGATGACTGCCTGTTATCTTGGAACTAATTAATCTTTCTCTATGCTTGTTACTGACTTGCCATTAAAATGAATTACTACTTTTTTGCACCTTAGCTGGAATAACTATCATTAGTGCCCAAATTTAAAAAGTATTTTGAAGTGTTAAAATCTTTGTGTACCTGTTAAATTATTATGGATGACCCGTATTTTTGAAAAGTTTTTTGTATTTTAAAATCCGAAAAAGGTTATTTCCATGGTTTTGTTATGTTTTTGGACCTTTAGGTGTTCTGATGATTGTTTTAATGAACTTATTGGCTATCAATTTTTGTTCATCGTGTTTATAGCTAGCAAATCCCCAGCTAGAGTCTACTGCCAGGGGCAACTTAGCACCGAATCAACCAGCTTTGTCACCCGGATTGAATTCTACGGGGATTCGGAGGCCCTCATCATCAGGGGGTCCAGGTTCAAGACCAGCAACACCCACCGGACGCCCTACATTGACTGGAGCATCTAAACCTACGAGATCATCTACACCAACATCTCGGGCCACATTACAGTCAACTAAACCCTCAATTTCTGCAACTAAGCCTGTAACATCTGCTGCAAAGCCTGTAATATCTGCAACTAAGCCTGCAACAAAACCTGTAACGTCCTCAACTAAGCCCATAGTTTCTGCAGCCAAGACGCCTTCTTCTGCAACTAAACCCACAGTTACTGCAAGATCCTCCACACCGACAAGGTCCACAGCTAGGTCTTCAACACCAACTGCAAGACCTTCTATACCTTCATCCAAACCTGTATCAAGAGCAGCCACACCAACTCGTCGACCATCAACTCCATCAAATGCTCCTAATATATCTGCTCCAATTAAATCATCTCCTTCTGTTACAAAGCCAACTCCTGCAGCATCCAGAAATTCTGTACCATCACGTGGTGCCTCTCCGACTGTAGCATCTAGACCATGGAAGCCTTCTGAGATGCCTGGTTTCTCACTTGATGCTCCACCAAATTTAAGAACAACACTACCTGATAGACCACTTTCGGCCACAAGAGGTAGGCCTGGAGCACCAAGTTCTCGATCTTCTTCTGTTGAACCAGGTCCTACTGGTAGACCAAGAAGACAGTCGTGCTCTCCTTCAAGAGGACGTCCTCCTAATGGTGCTATGCTGCATGCCAGTGGGAGCTCCGTTCCTGCAGTAAGGCGTGGATATTCCAAAGTTAGTGACAACTTGATCCCTGTTGTAATTGGTACTAAAATGGTTGAGAGGGTGATAAACATGCGGAAACTGGCACCACCCAAGCAAGATGATAAACATTCTCCTCATGGTAACTTGTCTGGGAAGTCTGCATCACCAGATAGTTCAGGCTTTGGAAGAACACTTTCAAAGAAATCACTGGATATGGCTATAAGGCATATGGTAAGTATCTCCTAAAATTTTCTTATATTGCTCAAATTAGGATCCATTACATGAGAGTACAACAATCTAAATATGTTGTTATCAAGGTATCCCAAATCCTCTAGTTAATAGTCATATTTGTAGGTGGATGACATGGTTACATCCCTCATTTGTTCGCGTCTGTCTCAACTTTTGGGTCTCATGGTCCGATACACTAGGAAATTGAAGGTTGAGGGGAAAAAATTAAAAGTTAATTCTTTCTCTAATTTGAATATTGTCTTGAGCAGGATATAAGGCGAAGAATTCCTGGTAATTTACGGCCATTGATGACGAATATTCCAGCATCATCTATGTACAGTGTGAGATCAGGTCCTACACGAAGCAGAACTATTAGTGTCTCAGATTCCCCTCTCGCGACAAGCAGTAATGCTAGTTCGGAGCTTAGTGTGAATAACAATGGCATTTGTTTAGATGGGAACGAAGTAGAAGATGATATCGGCTTTGAGAGAGGTGGTCGATCCCCTGCCGGTGTTCATGCCAGATGATGATCAGGGTGTACAACCATGAGATATGGCCATACATTATTGCTTAAATTCTACGAGATTTAACATTTGGTGGAAAGAATCTATTTCCAGAATCATTATTCTAATATCAATGTAAAGCTAATTTAGATTTGTTTACTGTTCTGTTATTAGGGCAACCCAGGTAGATGCTAAACATCTTTCTTCTCCAAATTCTACACGGTGAGTTGTTTTAAACTAGCTCTGAAATGGTGAAAGCTTTGTCAATTGAAAACTAGAGATCAGCTTATCTCCCTTCTCAACTGTTCCCAATTGGAATGAATTTATTTTTGACATAAAATTGAAGCTCATAAAAGTTGCAAATACCCACCAATTATGTGATTAAATATTAGAATCACAATCAAATAACCAAGTCCTTAATGATAATACTTCATCAAGTTGTTTGCAATGTTGTTGTTATGTCATAAAAAGCTTGAAATATGGTTGAAAACTTTTAGCATGTGAGCAGACTCTTTCAGATTCCCCAATTTGGAACATAAATTCAAAGGCTTGCAGCTGTATTATTGCCTTGCAAGACTATTCAGAAAGAGGCATTCCACTTGGTTTCGAATAGATCTGACAATTCGTGTTGTGTTTATGTATTTTTTCGTATTATAATTGTGTTTAAGATATTTTATATTTATATAAATTTAAACGTATTAATAATGACTTAATTAGTGTTATATAAATTTTGACATGTTTGTGTTTTCGTATCTGTGTTTTTTTTCGTATCATATTTCGTATCGTGTTTTAGTTATTTTTTTTCGTATTGTGTCTAATATTATCAGGTCTAATCTCGAAAGTGATTACAGACAAAACTATCCAGTTCCAAAGGGTAGATAAAAAAAGGTTGGCCCCTCATGTAAGAGAATATTTCTATGTATGGCAGATGGACCACATCCAACCACCCATCTATTGTTTTTGCAGTTTGTATAGAAAGGATTGCAAAAAGAATAGTACTAAAACTTTGAATCAGGGCATTCATCAAAACTTGTGGGCCATAATTCTCCATAATATCAAAGATTTCTTCAGCAGAAATCTACAAAAGAATTGTTTGGTGGCTTCATTCCAAAGGAGAGAAACAAATTAAAAGGTTGTCTTGAACCTTCAAACACTTGAAGATCTCTAAACAAGCTAAGTGATGGATATAGTTAGATTAGATCAAGTCTTCCCAAGGTTTGACAATATGTGTATTTATTTTGTATTTATGTTATTTTTTCGTATCATAACCGTGTTTAATATATTATATATTTATATAAATTTTGACACAGTTAATAATTCGTGTTATATAGATTTTGACATGTTCGTATATTTAGATCGTATTTTTGTTAGTTTTTCATATTATATCGTGTTTTAATTATTTTTCTTGTGTCGTATAATCGTAAGGAAACCGTTGGGTCCATTAGGTTGATTGTTGTAGTTCCCTTGCAAGGAACTGGTCCAAGATTCCAAGTCCTTGGATCATTCCCAAGCAATGGGACATGAACATTTGCATGAGACCTGACAATATTGAACACGATACGATTATAAGATACGAATACGACATGAATGTCTCAAAATCTATATACACATTATTAACATATCAAAATTTATATAAATATAAAATACTTTAAACACGATTATAACACAATAAAATATACGAACACGACGCGGATACATGAATTGCTAAATCCTTAAATGGAGAAAAGAAAGAGGAAAAAGCGAAAGAGTTATGGGCTGGAAACCCAGAATGAAATTCTATAAACAAAATAACATAGGGTTAATATGAAAAACAT
This sequence comes from Fremontodendron californicum, assembly GCA_030761205.1. Taxonomy (NCBI): domain Eukaryota; kingdom Viridiplantae; phylum Streptophyta; class Magnoliopsida; order Malvales; family Malvaceae; genus Fremontodendron; species Fremontodendron californicum. Next base: position 13,069,932 of record JAULJL010000041.1, on the reverse strand, counting down.
GCACTCTATTAGGAGTTATTGTGAAATGGTATAATGAATAAAAATTATTTGAAAAAGAGAAATGAATAATTAAAAATTGTTATAAAGAATATTGTAAAGACAAAATTATCCTTGATAAAAAAATCTTCTCTTTTTTATTTTATTTTTAATTTACTTTTTAATTAAAAAATAAATATTCTGAAAATAAATATTTTTTAATTTTAAAAAATAAATATTTAAAATTTTTATTTACTTTTTTTAATTAAAAAATTAAAAATAATAAAAATAATATACCTAAAATTAATTTTTTTAAATTTTAAAAAATATATATATTTAAATATTTTATTTTTTAAATTTATTTTCAATTAAAATTTTAAAAAAATAATATTTTCTTAATAAAAAAAAATAATAATAATTTTTTTCATTAAGAGTAATTTTGTCTTTACAATATCCTTTATAATAATTTCTAATTATTCATTTCTCTTTTTCAAATAACTTTTATTCTTTATACAATTTCACAATAATTTCTTATTGAATGCATGTTTTTCATATTTTCCCAATAACATATCTTGGGTGTACATTCCATCTGAATGACAAAGTTTCATGCATAGAGAAACCCTAATTTATAAACTCATACAACCAACTATACCCTACTGGTGATAATGACCAGCTAAACATCATCATTCTAGTAACAACAAGATTCTCTTAGATAGTTTTTATTACAGAAGCTGACAAATGTTAAAAATGAAACTATTAAGCAGCAACTACAGCCTCCGGGGTGCTCGTGACAGGAGGAGCAGCCGTGACAGGAGGAGTATTACCGGTTTTTGCATCTTGATCTTTTGCCGGAGCAGGCGGTGGTGGCGAACAATGCTTCAGGTGAGGAGGAGTGTTGTGCTTCAGTTTCAATAGTATCTGTCTCATCCTCGAAAGGTCAGCCGGTTTCCCGGGCTTCGGACCTCGGACCACGACGACGGAAGGCTTCTTCTCCTTATCTTTTTTTCCTCTCTTCTCTATAGCTGGCACTTCATTCGGAATGAGCTCCGCAATTGCTTTCCAGTAATGTTTATCAGCCTCAGCATGGAATTTCTCTTGGTTGGCTACAAATATCTGATACACAGAATATAAGGAGATAAGTGAATTATACTATATTGCTCCGGCTCTTCATTTTTCTTGAAGTACATCCGTGTCTGACGCATATTTGGACATGGGTATGAGGATATGATTCTCCAAGGATCCTCCAAATACATGGAAAAACTTAGAAAAATTGAACATACCTTTGTCGGACACATACCCGTATCCGACACTCACACCCAAGTCCGAGTAACATAGGAATTATATATGGCATTGGCACATTGCTCTTTGTCTAAGAAATCAGAGAACAAAACTTAAGCAAATTACAAGAATGTTATTCTCTAACCCAACAAACTGAGTCCTCATATTTTCACCAAAAGATACTGTGTTTAGCAACCAACTATTACCAAGTTTAACAAGCTGTGAAGCAAGTTACTTCGCTAATCCTATGTTTCGCTAACCCTTGGAAATTATATAGTTCACAGAAACATAAGTTTCAAATGCCTTTGAGATAAGTTAGTTTTTAATCCTATGTTACTTCGACTCTTCATTTTTCCTTGAAGTACCTGTGACCGATACCCGTGTCATGACACATATTCAGACATGGGTATGAGGGTACGATCCTCCAAATATATGAAAAAACTTAGAAAAAATTGAGCATACTTGTGTCGGAACACATACACGTATCCGGTACTCACTCCCGAATCCTAATAAATAGGTTTAATCCAACTGACTACAAAATACTGACTAGCTAATTCCAAAAAAAATAACCATACATTTGAGTTTTCACCATGCATTATTATATGCTCTTCAATTACAAGCCAAACTTCTTTCCAATAGGACAATTGAGTTTCATACCGCTTAAGAATATGTTCCATCCCAAATTCCCAATGCATATTACCGGCTCAATGTTCAATCATAGATGATGAAAAGCATAATAATATCAATATCTGCAGTTAAATACCGACTAAAGAAAACATACAAGTTTAGCACCTAACAATTCATGCATAATTAGAAATCGGAATAAGCAAAACATGTTTTTGTTTTTCGGATAAGTAACAAAATTCTTAAAAGTAGTAAAAGCATTAGCTTACATACAGCTTCAACTAAAAAGTACCTTCTCTCTTTCTCTGTTATTGGCTTTGTTGTTTTCACAAGTCACCTCCCTCTTTCTGTAAAACTCAACTTTGTATTGATCAGCTTCCTCAATTATTTGGCTCAACAACTCCTTCTCCCTCTTCTCCTTCTCCTCCAATCGAATCGCATTCTCCCTACGCAATTACAACAGTAATAATTCCCAATATGTGTACCAATGAACTATGTTACTCGGACTCGGGTGTGAGTATCGGACACAGATACTTCAAGAAAAATTAAGAGTCGGAGCAACATAACCAATGAAACTGATAAAACTAGCAATACCTTACACATTTTCATTAACAAAACACAATATATATATATATATATATATATTCAAAAAATTGAAATCTAAATTATGAAAAATATTACATAAAAATGAGGAGAAAATTTTAAAAAATGGAGATTTCCAAATGTTCTCTTAATTCAATCTCTAACAATGAATAAATTCAAAGAGAAATGAAACCCTAAAACATTTCCTTCTAATTCCCGAAATTGCCCCCCAAATTCTTAAAATTTCCCTACTTAAAACCCTACTATGATTTAACCAAAACTTATTAAAAATTCCCAAAAATAAATTTTTTTCACTAAATCCTTTTCATTTTCACATTTCTAAAACACCTAAGTGCCAAATTCATAACTTCAACTTCAACTTTTTAATTTGCCCAAAATTTTTATACCTTCTAAAAGAAAACGAAATTATTCAAAATAAATAAAAAAATTTAATGGATCTTAACCTTCTCCATTCCCTGAGAGCAACCCCTTCCTCGGGCTCCATCTCTGCCGGCGGAGGCAAAACCGGGCCGTCCGATCCACCAAAATCTTGATCAAATCCTTCGCCATTCGTGTACGGATGCGAAACAAACACGTCATCAGTCGAGTCCTTGGCATGGTCCGACTGGTCCACGAAAGAGTCGAATTGCTGAGACGGGTCGTATCCGGCGTAGCCGATGCCGTCTTCTTCCTGGTGCGGAACTGACTCGACAGAGCCCAACGAGTCGTCGCCGAGTTGAGTGAATGAGTCAGGGAACGTTGACATTTTCTTCTGGCAAGGGTCTTGTACGGACACGACAAAGGTTTAATGAAAACAATCTATGGAAGTTGGAAGTCACTGTCTCAAACGGAAGGCTAAAATGAAAAGACGATAACTCTTTGGATCTTCATAGGTTTGGTTAATTGGGCTACTGTTTGGGCCATTTTTTTTTTATCAATTTGTTTGGGTTTGATCGAGCTGATTTTTGGGCCTTTATTTGGTTTTTAATTGGATACTTTATAATTTGTTAAAATAACCACCAAAAAAAAAATTCTGAATTTTATCATAAGAAAATTCATACACTTTTATTGTACCCAAACTCTCATAACGCTTAATTTTTTAATTTACATGCAAATAAATTATTAACATTTAATTTATAACCAAATAAGCACTTAATCTTTAATTTGTATTTAAATAACCATTTAACATAAATAATTTTTGTTTAAAGTTCAAATATATGATTGTAAATTTTTTTTTCTTTAGATACCAAATTATTAAAAAGTGTATAGTTCGAGAATCAATTTACATATCAATCCATTTTTTTCTTTCCCTACCATGGTAACTATTGAGGCAGCATACAAGTTCTTTACAGATAATTTGCACCCCATGATGTTTGAATTGCAGAATATGGTATGGGAAGTGAGGTATCAACTTGTAAGGGTGAAGATTCCATCGGTTCGGTTCTAAAATTTCAAAAATCAATTAAATCGATTAAACTTATAAAACCGATCGAACTGACCAACAAATATTTTAAAACCGAAAAATCGCAACTGACTTAAGTCAGTCGATTCGGTCTGTTTAATCGGTTTTAACTATTTAAAAAATAATTTATTTATTATATATTATATATTATTATATAATATAAATAATATATTATATTATATATAATTTTAAATTATTATATAAATATATTATATTTAATATAAAAATAAAATTAAAATTAAAAACGTCGGTTAGTTCTGTCTATTTGGTCTATTCGATTTTTAAAAATCGACAATCGACCGAACTAATCGACTAAACAGATTAAATCGATTTTCATAACCGACTAATTTTGAAACTGAATAAACCGAACCGAATTAACCAAATTTGATTAATTCGGTCGTTTAATCGGTTCAAATCGATTAATGCTCACCCCTATCAACTTGGGGTGATGTCTATAGTTTCGAAATCCTTTTGTTGGAAATGTTCATTGGAAAAAGCCCTACCAATGAAATGTTCAAATGACAGTTTGAACATTCATAATTTTGCTAAGGAAGCTTATTACTATAAATAATATATTAACTAACCTTAAAAAGTGTCTTAAAGACACTTGTTAGCAAAACCCTATTTAAAATGGAGTTGCTTGTTCTACTGAAACACCAAGAGACCGAATGAGCATTAGTGAAGTTATAATTGAATTGCACTCAGTCAAAGACAAACTCCTTGGGACTAATAAAAACTTCCAGATAAAATAGAATATCAGGTGATAGAAGTTAAAATTTCAAGCTCCTTGTCTTAGTAAAGTTCCTTTCATTATGAACCGGAAGCTTAATCAAGTTGGTTCATGTAATTATTTTTAAAAAGTGGCATCCAATAGATCTGGAGTTTGAATCTCAATATTTGTAACCCCTTTCCTTATCCGAAGCTACGACTTTCTTTGTATTAAAAAGAAAAAAGTTAATTTCATTATAATGTTTAACTTTGTCTTTGTAAGTGAACTACATCAAGAATAACTTCAGTCCTTAATACCTAAGAAAAAGGCCCACTTACCTATACTGAAAATGTTACATCTATATAATATAATACCATTACTTTTGGGGGAAATCTCTGGTCTTTTTATTTTAATATAGCAAAAAAAAAAATTATTTATTAAAATATAGTTTTTTTTAGATTAATTCTCAAAATTCGTTTTTTTTAATCAGTTGGGAAATCGCCATGGCCTATGGCGATTTCCCAACTGAAATTTTTAAATTTTTTTAAAATACCAGTTGAGAAATCGCCATGGACCATGGCGATTTTCCAACTAAAATTTTCAAAATTTTTTTTTCCCATTGAAAAATCGCCACCGTGGGTGGCGATTTCCAAAAGGGGAATTCACAAAATATGTGAATTCCCCCTTGGGAAACGGTGGCGATTTCCCAGGGTAAGTCTTTTTTTTTTTTTTTTAAATTCTTTTAATAAATAATAAAAATTATATAATTTTAAAATTTAAAAAATGAAGATTTAATAATTTTAATATATTTTATATATTTTTTAATTTTGTTATTTAATTTTTTTAAATTAAAAATTATATAATTTTTATTTAAAATTTATTATTTAATAAAATTACAAAAACACTTGTCCAAGCCCGGACTAATACGACACTCTGGTTGGCCTTTCTCCTGGAGGTCCATTTATTACGAATACAAGTTGAAAGAATTCGATTGACATTACGGATAGACCTGCTCATGGGCTGGGCAACCCGTCCGGCCAGGCCCGGATCACTATTTATATTAAAATAATTAAATTCAGGCCCGCGAGCCGGGCCTTGGCAAGGAAATTGAAAAATTTCGGGTCACGGCCAGGCCCATGAGCAGGCCTAATTACGAATATAATTTTTTACTTTTTGGTAAATTGTTATATTTTTATTTTTATTTTTTAAAATTAAAAATTATATAATTTTTATAATTTTATAAAATTAAAAAAAAAAAATAAAGGTTGAAAAATTGCCACCGTGACTCGGGCAAGCAAATGTGGTGTTGATACCATTCATGAGCCCGGTCCGGCCCATGAACACTTCTACCACCATGGATAAAAATTATATATTAAAATTATTAAATCTTTATTTTTTAAATTTTAAAATTATATAATTTTTATTATTTATTAAAAGAATTTAAAAAAAAAAAGAGAAGACTTACCCTTTGTGAATTCGGGAAATCGCCACCCACGGTGGCGATTTCCCAATGGGAAAAAAAATTGAAAATTTTAGTTGGGAAATCGCCATGGCCCATGGCGATTTCCCAACTGGTATTTTAAAAAAAATTAAAAATTTCAGTTGGGAAATCGTCATGGGCCATGGCGATTTCCCAACTGATTTAAAAAAAACGAATTTTGAGAATTAATCTGAAAAGAACGGTATTTTGGTAAAAAAATATTTTTTAGCTATATTTAGATAAAAAAACCGAAATCTCTTCCAATTAGTCAATATTAGATAATGCCTGTACTTCATTGCAAATTGTTATCGAATTTGAATTAATATTTTATAATAAATTTAAAAGATAAAAAAGCAATAGTATAAGTAAAGATAATAATTTAAAAAAATTAATAATTCTTATTCTTTTACGATACCTAATATAAAATTGAGAGTTATTTGACTATGGTCAATTACATCCAACAATTTCAGACACAACATAATTATACGATACTAACATAACATGAAAAAAATAATTAAAACACGACATGACACAAAAATAATATGACCACGATATAAATGCACAAACATGTCAAAATATACATAAAACGAATTATTAACGTGTCAAAATTTATATAAATATATAATACCTTGAATACGATTATAATAGAAAAAGTAACAGACGCGTGACACAAATTTGTGAGTTATTTGATTATTATCAATTAGACTTGACAATTCCGGACACAAGATGATTATACGACTCGAATACAACATGAAAAAAATAATTAAAACACGACATAAAAAATAGTATAAACACGACACAAATACACGAACGTGTCAAAATCTACATAAAATGAATAATTAACGTGTAAAAAATTATATAAATTTATAATATTTTAAACACATGATAAAATAACACGAACATGTTAAGGATATACAATTTTTCTCTAAATTTAATCATTATAACAAATTATGCAAAATATGGGATGAATTGAGACATGACACGAACACATAAAATTTATTCTAAATTGGATCACCATGATAAACTATGCAAAATATTTGGAAGAATTGAAACACGACACGAACACATGAAAAAAATAATTAAAATACGACATGACGTGAAAATAACATGAACACAATACAAATACACGAACATGTCAAAATCTAAATAAAATGATTTATTAACATGTAAAAATCTATATAAATTTATAATACTTTGAAAACACACAAAAAAAAACACGAACACGAAAAATAATATGAACACGAACGAATTTATGAATGTGTCAAAATCTACATAAAATGAGTTATTAACATGTAAAAATTATATAAATTTATAATATTTTGATCAGACGAAAAAATAACACGAATACGACATGAATATACGAACGTGTCAAAATCTACATAAAACGAATTATCAACGCGTAAAAATTATATAAATTAATAATATTTTGAACACACAAAAAATAACACGAACACAAAAAGACACGAACACATAATTTTTTTCTCCATTTTTTTTCCTTTCCTTTCCTTTCCTTTCTTTTCCTTTCTTTCTTTTTCCTTTCTTTTCTTCCTTTAATTCAAAAAAAAAATAATACCCAAACTAACCCTCCAACTCTCTAATACCTATATTTAAGTATCAATAAACCGTTAATCCAAAATCTCAAATTCTCTTCTCTCATTGCATTTGGGATTAGTTTTTATATATTGTTATAGATATCAGGTTGCTCAAAACCTTATTGTTCAGTACATGTTAGACATTATTGAACTTTTATGAGAATCACACCTAAACTTCTGGAATTAATCGAAAGTTTTCTCATAATTTCGTTCAAGCGTCTGATACAAGATCATGAATATATGTACAATATGTTATTACTTAATGCATAAAGTAATGCATTCCTTTGCTTTAATGTCTAAACCACCGAATCCACTTGAATGTTGGATTCAATTTATAAGTTTAGTTATTGAGATCATGGTGGCCTTTTGGCTTGAATTCAAAACAAGAAATTGCTTGATATGATTTAAGGAGATTACAGGGTCTATTCACCATTTTTTTTTAATGAGAATCTCTACCAACCATTAGAACATTGATATTTACACAAGTTGACTGAATCAAGGTTTTTTTAAATTTTAAAATCTTTTGGCTGCATCCCAGCCATTCCAGTTAAGGGGGCATAAGCCAGTCCTATAACTTCAGTCAAATATGTAACTATCTCATGTAATGTTACTCGAACTCGAGTGTGAATATGAATATGAGTATATATCCAATATAAGTATGTTTGATTTATTCTAATTTTTTTTTATGTATTTAGAGAGTTTTTAGGAGATCATATCCTTATACTTATATTCGAATATGTGTCAGACATAATTATCGAACATAAATATTTAAAAAAAATAAAAAATCGAAACAATATAGATCTCATGTGGTCTATGTTACTCGAACTCGAGTGTGAGTATGGATACGAGTATATATTCAATATAAGTATGTTTGATTTATTCTAATTTTTTATATATATTTAGAGAGTTTTTAAGAGATCATATTTTTATACTTATATTCGAATATGTGTCAAACATAATTATCGAATATAAATATTTTAAAAATAAATAAAAAATCGAAACAATATAGATCGTGGTCCAAGGATGAACCGCCCGTATAATCCTCTGCCTGCCAATGGTTTTGTTGTGTGAGAAAACATTCGGTCAATTGGCTTTTGAAGTCAAGCATTTGTTAGAAATCACTGTTTTTTTTTATTGACAAAAGGAGATTAGAATCAGATTTTTTTTAAAATTCTGTTCACACTTACTAATTCTTGACAACCAGCTGTCTTACTTTTGAAGAGTTTTAAATATGATAAAATTATATATAAATATAATAAATTATAATTTTTTTTATGTATTTATATAATTATTTTATATATAAATATAATAAATTATATATAAACATGATAAATATATCATATATTTTTATAAATTAAAAATTATTTAATTTTTTTTATATATAAATATGATATAAATTATATATAAATATGATAAATTATATAATTTTTAGAGTCTACGAAAAAATCATTAAGGAAATTTCCTTAGAATTTTCTTTTACTTCAAGGTCAGTCAGCTTTGTCTCTAGCGTTTACTTCAAGGTCGCCCTTCTAGCAATTTCTCATACGTATTAGCTAAGAAAACTTTAATTTAAGGATTAATGACTATCTTCAAAGGACCTATATGTTGTGTGGCTCCAATGGTTTTGTTGTGTGGTTCTATTTTCTTTCTCATTTGAGATTTGAGAAAATATTGGATCAATTGGCCTTTGAACTCAAGCATTTGTTAGAAATTATTGTTTCTTTGATTGACAAAAGGAGATTAGAATCAGATTTTTCTAAAATTCTATTCACACTTATTAATTACTTTTTGAATTATTTTAAATATGATAAAATTATATATAAATATAATAAATTATAAAAAAAATATATGTATTTATATAATTATTTTATATATAAATATAATAAATTAAATATATATGATAAATTATATATAAATATGATAAATATATCACATATTTATATAAATTAAAAATTATCTAATTTTTTTATATATAAATATGATAAATTATATAATTTTGGAGTCTATCAAAAATTCATTAAGGAAATTTCCTTAGAATTTTCTTTTACCTTTACTTCATGGGAGTTGGGTCAGTCAGCTTTGTCTCTAGCGTTTACTTCAAGGTCGCCCTTCTAGCAATTTCTCATACGTATTAGCTAAGAAAACTTTAAGGATTAATGACTATCTTCAAAGGACCAACAATTTAGGGCCCATGCCAGTCCCATAAGTATCAACTAAGAAAATTTTAAGTATTAGCAATTTCTTCTTGATAAACCAAACACTTTCGAAATTCAAACTAAAACTCTCAATACCAGTGATTCATTCGGCTTGATGAAGTTATCAGGCAGGCCTTTGGAAATGCACAGCAATCTTTTTCTTCCTTTTTACCTTGCCTTTATTCTCCTCTCGTGCTTTAACATGAAAGGTCTTTACTTGCATGGTTTAGCAACCTCAGTGATTTGTGGAAATGACACAGATCAACAAGCTTTAATGGAGTTCAAGGCCAAGATAACTGGTGATCAGCTCGGTGTTATGCATTTGTGGAACAATACCATCCATTTTTGCCGATGGAATGGTGTTACATGCAGTCGCCGACGTCAAAGAGTGACCGAGTTGGACTTATCATCACTAAAACTCATGGGAGCTTTATCACCATATATTGGAAATTTGAGCTTTCTAAGGGTTTTAAATCTTCAAAACAACAGTTTCGTTCATTCAATCCCTCAAGAAATTGGTCGTTTACACAGATTGCAGGAGTTAAGACTGAACAACAACTCCTTTGCTGATAAACTTCCTTCAAATATATCAAGTTGTTCTAAGCTTAAAGTCTTTGATGTTAGAAAAAACCAGCTTGTAGGTGAAATTCCAGGCCTGCTTGGAAGCTTGTCAAACCTGAAAGAGTTACATTTATATGGAAACAAGTTTTCAGGGAGTATCACATCTTCCTTAGGGAACTTATCATCTCTGAAGTTGATTACTCTTGCTGAAAATCGGCTGAGTGGGCGTATACCTGAAGCTCTTGGCCGACTGGCAAATCTTACATTTTTCTCTTTGGTAGATAATGGAATTTCTGGTATGATTCCTGCCTCAGTTTTCAATCTTTCGAATATCAGATTTCTTGATTTTGGCTTCAACCAGTTTCATGGTAGTCTTCCATCGGACTTGGGAATCACTATGCCATATATTGAAGTCTTTTCAGTAGGTTATAACCAGATCATTGGATCGATCCCTGTTTCAATATCTAATGCCTCAAATCTCTTTGAACTTCAGATTCAGGAAAACGAACTTAGTGGAAACTTGATTTCATTTGAAAACCTGGATAAACTAGCACGACTTATCATTGACGGCAACCATTTCGGAAGTGGGGGAGCAACTGACCTGAGCTTTCTTTGCTCGTTGACCAATGCTACCGCATTAAATATTCTGAATATAGGCAAAAATAACTTCGGAGGGCAATTGCCCGATTGCATAAGCAATTTCTCTAGTGTTTCCTTTTTCACTATACAAGAGAATAAAATATCTGGAAGAATTCCAACTGGGATTGAAAAGCTCATCAACTTGGAGGTGCTAGCTGCATCAAGCAATCGATTATCAGGTTCTATTCCCCTTGGTATTGGTAGGCTTCAAAAGCTGAAGTTATTTTATGCATCCCATAATTCTCTCTCTGGGGCTATTCCCACTTCTTTTGGAAACTTAACGATGTTAATCCACCTAAATTTAGGTCAAAACAAACTTCGGGGCAACATTCCCTCAGAGCTAGCTAGGTGTCAGAATTTGGTTGTATTGGGTCTTTCTAATAACAACCTCACTGGTTCTATTCCCCCTGGAGTAATTGGTCTCTCATCATTGTCCATTATTCTAGACTTGTCTTCAAACAGTTTAACTGGTATGCTTCCTGTTGAAGTAGAAAATCTGATAAATCTAGGTGTATTAAATGTTTCTTTCAACAAGTTATCAGGGGTTCTTCCGAATAGTCTTGGTAGCTGTGTAAGACTAGAGATACTATCCTTGGGGGGGAATTTCTTCCAAGGGCTGATTCCTTCTTCTTTGAGTTCCTTGAAAGGACTGATAGGAGTAGACATGTCTGGGAACAATTTCTCTGGTGAAATTCCAAAATTTTTTGTGAGCTTTAAGTCGTTACAATATCTAAATCTTTCTTTCAATGATTTAGAAGGTTCTATACCAACAGAAGGAGTCTTTAAGAATGCAAGTGCTATATTCATTGAAGGAAACAGTAAGCTTTGTGGAGGTGTCCCTGAGTTTCATTTGCCTGGATGTAACTTGAAAAAGTCCACCAAGGGATCAAGCAATTCTCTTAAACTGAAAATTGCAATTGCTTCTGCAATTTTAGGAGTGACTTTGGTATTCTCCTTTCTCCTCCTTTTGTGCTTTAGAAAGAAGAAAAAGCAGTCTACTACACCAACCTGTGCAGAAAAGTCACTTTTAAAGTTATCATATCAAAGCATCCTAAGGGCTACAGATGGATTCTCCTCGGCAAATTTGGTCGGTGCAGGGAGCTTTGGTTCGGTATACAAAGGAATTCTTGAAGAGAATGGAGTAGTTATTGCCATTAAAGTGCTTAATCTTTTAAGGCCTGGAGCTTCAAAGAGTTTCATGGCTGAATGTGAGGCTTTGAAGAACATTAGACATCGAAATCTTGTCAAGATATTAACAGCATGTTCAAGTGTTGATTATCAAGGTAATGATTTTAAAGCTCTTGTTTATGAGTTTATGGTTAATGGGAGTTTGGAGGATTGGTTGCATCCATCTGTTGCCATGAATGAAACAGGGAAAAACTTGAATCTTTTCCAAAGAGTAAATATAGCTGCAGATGTTGCTAGTGCACTTGAGTATCTGCATCATCATTGTGAGTCATCAATCATTCACTGTGACCTCAAGCCAAGCAACATTCTTCTCAATGATGAAATGGTTGGCCATGTAGGAGATTTTGGCTTAGCAAAATTCCTTTCAACAGAAACTCCAAACTGTTCTACTAACCAATCAAGCTCTCTTGGATTAAAAGGAACCATTGGTTATGCTCCACCAGGTCAGTTTTTATGAACATTCTTTAAATTAATTTTTTATTAATATGTTACTCGGACTCAGGTGTGAGTGTTGGACACGGGTATGCTCAAATTTTTCTAAGATTTCCATGTATTTGAAGGGTCCTTGGAGGATCATATCCCCATACCCAAGTCCGGATATGCGTCGAACACGAGTACTTCAAGAAAAATGAAGAGTCGAAGCAACATATTCTTATTATGCAACTTTTTGAAAAGCAAATTAAAAGTATGATTGAACCCAGGATTTAGTCCAGTTGGTTCATGTAGTCATCTTCTAGATGTCTGGGGTTCGAATCCCAGCATCTGCAATCCTTTTCGTTATCCTAGGCTACGGTCTCTTTTGTACCAAAAAAAAAAAAAATATTAAAATTATGATTTTTAAGTTGTTTTCTCTTGACAAGAAAAGGCTACTCACATCAGTTTTTAATAGCAGAATATGGATTGGGAAATGAGTTGTCAACAAAAGGGGATGTGTATAGCTATGGTTTCCTCTTGCTAGAAATGTTTACAGGGAGGAGGCCTACTGATGAACTGTTTAAAGAGGGTTTAAGCCTTCACAACTTTGTTAAGGCAGCTTTGCCAGAACAAGTGGATGAGATTATAGATCCCATTCTCCTTCAAGAGAGAGTCCAAGGAGGAACAGTTGCAAACAATAATTGCAGGGAAAACAGACTGAGATATGAGAGGCATTTCCAATACTTGAATTCAATTCTTGAAATAGGAATAAGTTGTTCAACTGAGTCTCCAAGTGAACGAATGGACATGAGTGATGTTGCTGCCAAGCTTTGTTCTATTAGAGACAAGATTCATCCAACTCGAGTACATCATTTGGGCAGAACTTTATATGCAACTCAATCAGCAGGTGATAACATTCTTTTTTTTTTTTAATAATTGAGGCTGTACGAGATTGAATCTGACCATTAAATTCAGAACTCTAGTATTTTACTAACAGACCACTCGACTGTAATGTTATTTTGATGTTAAAAAGAAAATAAAAGCTTTCTTAACATAATTTGACAAAATAAAATGTTTTTTTAGGTAAATTTTCTCAAAGTAAAATTGATAGTTTAGAGATTTACTTGTTTACATATGTTGTAGGTACCTAATGTGCCATACTGGAATTGTGAGGATAAGGTCATGCAAGGTATAGCAGAATGGGTGATAACTCTATTTCTACCATATTTTATGCATTTAAATTAGCTAAGTCTTTGTAATTTAAACTCTTAATTAATTATTTTTAATTGTTTTTTAAGATTAGTTTTATTTATTTTATATTTAAATTAGTTATTAATATCTTTTGTATTTTTTTAGAATCCTAAAGCAAGAATGAGAAAATCTACTCATATATGGAAAGTCCAAGCTGGAAGCTACTATTTGCCTACAAAATTTTCTTTCTTCAATCTTTTGGAGCTCTATAAATAAGAATCCTTTTTCTTCGCTTTCTTAGACCTAATTTATTTTAAGAAGAGCAGCCACCAAAGATTTGCAAGAAGCAATAGAGGTTTTGGAAACTGGAAGACTGAAGTCCTGCAAACATTAGTTTTTTCTTTTCCTTTAATCTTCTTTTACTTTCTTGTAATAATTATAATGGTGAAACTCCATTGTTTATTATTTTCAATGTTTAGCATGAACTAAATCTCTCTTTCTAAAAAAAAAAAATGGAACTCAACATGTATTTTGGATTATTTTACTCTCTTTCTTGATTTAATGATATTTGATGTTGTTTATTCAATATTGTGCTTAATGTTTTTAATTGCCTATCACCAATCAAATTGATTTGTTAACCTAAATACAACTTGACAAAAGAGAGTTTAGTGTTAGATATGGATTGAATAACATTTGTTTCATATTCATTTATTATGATGAATTGAGTTGCATGTAGGGTAGAAATATACTTACGTGTCTTATGTAACCAATTTTAGAGTCTAAGCTTAATGAGTTTCTGTTTAATTCAATTATCATAGACATATACTTAATTGGTTAAGAGAGATATTTTTATAAGATTATCGACAGATACTTATAAATAGATCATAACTCTAGGTTAACAACTCGTTGCCATTAATCAAGTTAAGAGAGTAAGAGAGATTCATACGAAGTGTTGAGGAAAATTATAATCTTAGGCTTTTCCAAGTGATTAAGCCCAATTTTAATTTAAATTTTGCTAGTACTCGAGCAGGGGTTGGTGAGAAAGATCCCAATTATGTTAAAGTTAATGACATTACAGCCAAAGAACATAAATGTCTAGCAGAAGGGATTGGTGAGGAAGATCCCAATTCCCAAGTTAGAAAATGAATTGAAATCTTCAATTATGCTAAATTTAATGACAGAAGTTCATCAAACAATACTCTCTCTCGCCTTCCCAACATGCTTCTTCTAAATACTAATAAAACATGTAAATCCATGGAGAAATTAATAAAAAAAAAAAAAAAAAACCTTTTTTTCTGAGAGGGATGGGTTGTATATTAACCATAAAGCTGTTTAGTAACCACTGGTTCAGCTATTAATTTCAGTTGATAATGGTTTCCACCAGCTAGCATATGTTGCACGCTGATCATTACACTTCCAAAATAACTAGCCATCTATATTGTTCCGACTATTCATTTTTCTTAAAGTATCTGTATCCGAAACCTGTGTCCGTTGTATATCCAGACATGGGTATGGAGATATGACACTCTAAGGATCCTCCAAATACGTGGAAAAACTTAAAAAAAAAAAATTGAATGTACCCATGTCGAACACATACCTGTATTCGACATCACACCCTAATATGATTAACATAGCTAGCCATTAGTCTCAAAATGATTCATTCTATATCACTAGCATGTAATGATATCAACTTTACAACACAATTTGTATATCATTCATGGGCATTGAATGTAATGACTCAAAATTATTGAATGTACCCGTGTCAAATACATATCTGATATCACATCCGAGTCCGAATAACATAGCTAGCCATCACTCTAAAAATTATTCATTCTATATCACTAGCATGTAATGACATCAACTTTACAACACAATTTGTATATCATTCATGGCCATTTCATCTGACAAGTCTTCCTATGAAAGGAATTCAAGTTTGACTAGGTAGGTTTGATTCTGTAAACTGTTATCACTAAAAATCTGTATTAATGGAGTCATATGTGAAAGGGAATGGATATGGTAAGCATACAAGCAATCCCAATATCAAAACTAAAATTCCAAGGGCAACATTCTTGTCATCAGGATCAGTGATTTCCGCCGAGATTGGAGCAATTGGCCCCCTTTGCAAGATAAATATGAGAACTACCCAGTAAAATGCCACATCATTGAACAATGAAGAGAGTCCTAGCAGCCCAATGGAGAGTGCTGTGAAGCGAGCTGAAGCCTGTTCAAATAGAAACTTGGTTAATTTTAACTCTTTGTTTTTCCACAAAACGTCAATATAAAAAAAAAAAAAAACCTTATAGGTGGTATATTCTATCATAACCAAGAAGGGGTTTAGGTGAAGGGTGTAAAGTCAGTTTGGCATGAATATTTTGCAGCTATCATAATTTATTTGTTTTTACTTGAAATGAAGCTATGTTACTTGGACTCGAATGTGACTGTCGGATACAGGTATGTTTTCGACACGAGTATGTTCATTTTTTAAAAGTTTTTTAATATATTTGGAGGGTCATATCCCCATACTCATATCTGAATATGCGTCGGATACGGGTATCGAACATGAATACTTCAAAAAAAGAAATGAAGAGTCAGAGCAATATAGAAATGAAGTACCTTTCTTCCCCATATTGCAAAGGAGATCCGTCTCCCATCTAGCACCCCTGCAGGGATGCCGTTGATGGCATTAATGAGAAGTCCAGCCCATGCCCAAATTACAAGTGGGTTAACTGATGTAGGAGTGCCTTCTTTCAGTGCATCACCTAGAAGAAGCTTTGCTGTAAAAGGAGAGAAAAGCCCACAATCAGAATACATCAAATGATAACCTGATTGCTGAGAAATATAATGCATGACTATGAAGCACAGACACTTTTGTCAAGGGAGTGTCCAAGTGTGAGACACGCGTTTGATACGACAGAATATATGTCGGACACGTCAAAAAAATAAAAAATAAAATCGGACATGCTCAAAACATAGTCAAGACACACGGGACACGCGATAAAAGTTATTTTTTTGCATTTTTCTCCAACATATGAAATCAACAATGAGAAATTTAGTTCTAATGGGATTTTTAAGATTCAAAATTTTAAACTTACAAATAATTTTAAAAAATTGAAAAGTTATTTGCATATTAATATTTAATTGAAAAATATCAATTTTATATTTTTATTATATATTATTGTATAAAAAATATTTTTTATTGCAGTGTCCTGCCGTACCCGTATCCTAATTTTTTAAAAATTCATGTGTCATCGTGTCTGTGTCGTGTCATACCCGTATTTCGTATCCGTGTCCATGCTTCCTAGATGCATGAGCTAGGGAAGAACATTAATGCAAATGCACCTCAATTCAGCAAAGGAACATAATTTAAGACTGGCACTCTAGTAAAGCATCAGAAGACCAATCACCATTCAAACAAGTATATATACATGAACGCAAACTATCTGTGATCAATTTCTTTGGGTTTGATCGAGCTGATTTCTCATTTTTGGGCCTTTATTTTGGTCTTAATTGGATAATTAGAGTTTGCTAAAATAACAAAAAAGAACTCTGAACTTTATCATTTTATTTAAAGTAGGCTTGACTCGTATACTTTTATTGCACTCAAACTCTCAAAACCCTTAACTTTTAATTTGCATCCAAATAAGTTATTAACCTTTAATTTATAATCAAATAAGCATTTATTTAATTTATATCTAAATAAGCACTTAACGTAAATAATTTTTGAAATAATAGCTTATATGGGCAAATCAAAAGATAAAAGTTTATTTTACAATAAAAATAATATGCTTAGTAAAATTGATTTATTAAGTAAAGTTACGAGCTTATTTGGATACAATCTGGCCCGATCTGAAGTACTATTCATTTAATAAAAATTATTAAAAAATATATAAATATTAATATAAAGTAATTTTTTAAAAAAAATAGTGAAACGGGCTTTTAAACTTAACTCGATTTTGGACAAATAAAAATAAAAATTTATGAGTCTGGCTCAGTCCGATTCATGTACACCTCTTAATATATTCTAACTTTTTTTTACAAGGTTGATAAGGCCATAAAGGGTAACTTTTTTGGGTCTTATTTGGGTTTAATTGGACTGATTTGTATACCCATAAAACAAGACTTTTGCAGGCCTGTAAGATATAGGTTTTTTTTTTTTTTTGCCAATACAAATAAGATATAGTTTAATTAAATAATAAATTTGTAAAGAGAAGAAATAGCTTGCTTAATGTAATTTTCTAACATTCTTTTATCTTTTTTTTCTATGAATTTGACTGAGGAAGATTTCATAGAAAGTGCAGATTTGAAGTTTGACATTGACCTATGGTTAATGAATTTTTTTTTTTTTATTTTTTATAATATCCTCTAAATTTGACCACATTTGCATTGGCATGAAAATTGTGATCATCAATTTGGAACCCTTTAAAGTTAACAACATTTGAAATAAGAATAGAAAATTGGCTCTAGTTTAGTCATTTTATCATGAATATTAATATTTCTTTTGAAGAATCCAGAAATCAGAATAGAAAACCATGCTTATCTTTAAATTGTGGGTCAAATATGATCTTAATTTTTTTAATGAATAAGCTACACAATAAAATGCCATACTTGTTTTATTTCCACTTTCCAACTTGAATTGAATTTATATATTAGACATACACATATTTCTGAAGGTTGAATTGAATTTATATATATATATATAGAATCACAGTTTGAGCTCCAACAATAGAGAAAAATGGTGTGAAAAGCATACAGGTTTACTTCATGAGCAAGCCTAGAAAGTGCCTGCAATGTGATATAGAAACAGGTAATGCAAGAAACAACAACCACTAAAGTCCAAACATTTGTGTATATATATATATATATATATATATATATAGAAACAGGTAATGCAAGAAACAACAACCACTAAAGTCCAAACATTTATATATATATATATATATATATATATATCAAAAGTCTAAACAATTCCCTAATTGAAGATTTTGATTCGCGACCAGAAAATTTTTTATTTCTCTTACTCAAGTTAGGTCCTGGACGGTTCTGGATCGGTCCGTCTACTCATTTTACTATTTTAAAATTTTAAATTTTTTTATATTAATATTAATATATTTTTATAATTAAATTTAAATAAAAAATATTTTTTATTATTTAAACAATGATTCAGACCGGGTAGGGCCGGATTGAAGTGAAAAAAAACTCTGTCCAGGCCTAACCCAATATAAACCGGACTTGTCAAGCCGAGCAGGTTACCCGACTCTTGAGTAGGTCTATTTGATACCTAATCTATCATATTTATGTTTATTTACATTTAATAGAAAATGCACTTTGAAGATCTTTTATTATAAAATGTGATTGTAAATATCAGATGTGCAATTACATCAGGATTCATATCACCATTAGTTGTGTGTAGTAAAAAAGTGTTGTCCTCATGATACTTAGTTGACTTACAATTTAACAATTGATAAAATCCTTTAATTTTGTATGAAGAGATACTTAATTGCCTTTCTAAAACAAGAAACCTGTCCTGGATTGTATAAAATCCCTACAAGCTAACTCCACCATTTATCAACTAGCATCAGAAAAAAGGCTAATTTCTCCTAAGAAAATTGCCTGCTTCCTCATGGATTCTTTAGTGCCTTGGTTGTGTTATGTCATACAAGCTGTTGTTTTCCTCTCCTATTTTGGTGGTGTACGGGCAAATGTAGTTGGCAGGATGAGACAGATAGATTGGCCTTGCTTGAATTCAAGTCCAAGATCAATGGCGACCCTCAGGGAGTTTTAAGCTCCTGGAATGAATACATACACTTTTGCCAATGGTTTGGTGTTAAATGCAGCCACCGGCACCAAAGAGTTACCATATTGGACTTGCATTCTTTAAAACTAGCAGGTTCAATCTCTCCTCATATTGGGAACTTGAGCTTTCTAAAGGAATTGCATCTCCAAAACAATAGTTTCACTCATCAAATCCCTCAAGAAATAGGACGTTTATGCAGATTGCAAACGTTAAATCTCTATAATAACTCTATTGCTGGGGAAATTCCAGCCAATCTATCAGGTTGCTCAAACCTTATTATTGTCAGTCTTGTCTTTAACCAACTGGTGGGAGAAATTCCTATAGAACTAGGCTCTTTGTATAAGCTTGAATTTATTTCCTTGAGTGGCAACAATCTAACTGGAAATATCCCTTCTTCCTTTGGCAACTTATCATCCCTGGATATTCTTTTTTTATCCAGGAATAATTTGAATGGAAGAATTCCTGATGCTTTAGGGCAGCTAAAGAATCTCATATTTCTGGCTTTGGGTGGAAATATGTTGTCTGGTACAATCCCCTGTCAATTTTCAATCTCTCCACCATTACAACTTTTGATGTGGGAAATAACCAAATCCAAGGAAGCATTCCCTTGGATATAGGCCTCACTCTTTCAAACCTTAGAGTCTTAAACATTGGTTTCAACCAAATCACTCGGCGCATCCCAATTTCAATATCAAATGCTTCTAACCTTGAAGAAGTTCTAGCTGCAGAAAACAAACTTACAGGTGGAGTACCTTCTCTGGACAAGTTGCATAGGCTATCATGGTTCATTGTCACATCCAACAGTCTTGGAAGTGAAGGAGAAGATGACTTAAATTTCCTGTCCTCTTTTACCAATTCTACCAGATTACAGATGTTGCTTATAAATGGCAACAATTTTGGAGGGGTTTTACCTGAATACATCAGCAACTTTTCAACCACCCTAGTTATGTTGTTTTTTGACAATAATCAAATATCTGGAAAGATACCAAGAGGGATAGGGAAGTTTGTCAATTTGCAGAGGCTGGATATGTGGAACAACCGGTTGACAGGTACCATTCCAGCTTATATAGGAGAGCTCCAGAATCTGGGAATATTATTTTTAGATGGAAACAAATTTTTGATCTACCATCATTGTCAATCTTTCTTGACTTGTCTAGAAATCAATTCAACAATGTGCTTCCTGTAGAAATTAGAAATTTCAAAAACCTAGGTGGATTAGATATTTCAGGAAACATGTTATCAGGTGAAATCCCTAGTTCTATTGGTAGTTGCATAAGAATGGAATTTCTTGGCATGCAAGGTAACTTCTTTCAAGGGTCTATTCCTTCATCTATGAGAGCACTGAGAGGTCTTAGAGCCCTAGATTTGTCTCAGAACAATTTATCAGGTGAAATTCCTGAATTTCTAGCGGATTTTGATTTTCTAAAGAGTTTGAATCTGTCTTACAACAATTTTGAAGGCAATGTACCAACCAGAGGAGTTTTTGACAATGCAAGTGCTACTTTGGTAGTAGGAAACAGTAAAATTTGTGGTGGCATATGATAACTCGTATAATTATATAGTTTTTAGTTATGTTTTATTATTGTTTTGTGTCAAATACGAGTTATTATTGCTTAGTCTAATTGTGTTTATGACCTTTTATATTTTTATGTAATTTGGTGTTTTTCACGAGTTTCTTTGAGTGATTTCAGATTACTAGGTTAAATCAAGAATTAAGTGTAAATCCAAGGACTAAATTGAAGAAATCAAAACATTAGAGTGCTAAACTGTAATATGAGTGAATAAATTGGCAATTGGACAAAGAATGAAGAAAAGCAAGAACACAAAGGAACAATTTTCCAAAAGTTGCAAATCTAGTTCAGTTCCAGTTCCGACACCTTTTGCCATATCAGCTATATTTGGAGTTTCACTGAAGCATTAAGGCTGAAATTTTTACAGTGCAAAGTTAAGAGGCATATCTATCTTTTTCATGCTTTACACTTCTTGAAACGGAGTCGTTTTCCCTAGCAAAATGTGGTATCAAGTTGGCTGATATGCAATGTCGTCTATTCTGACCAGTTTTGGTATTTTGATCATATCTTCTGATCCACATGAGAAAATGAGCTGATTCCAACGGCTATGGATCACAAACTGATAAGGGAATATTTTTCTAGGGGACCATTTGATCAGATCAAGCCTCCAACATTGACAAAATCAACCATCAAGCTGGCTGATCAGAATTGTCATACAATATGACGAAAATTGTTAGAAAAATGCACCCACCTATTATACCTACCTTTGAAATTTATAAAGCTTGTCTCTTGTCATTTAGCTCTCCAAAATGTGTATAAATAGAGGGCCTTTGATGATTGTAAGGTGGGGGGGATTGTACATTTGTAGGATATTAGCCATTGTAATAAAATTCTCTAAGTTTTCTTCTTCTTTCTTTTCTCTAGTTTTCTTTTTCTTTATTTACTTATGCTTCTTACATTTCTTTTCATTTTATTCATATCTAGTATGTGTTGCTAATCATATTATTGAGGTGATGAGGTGAAGCTTTTGGTAAATGCTAAGGTTAGTCTCTTAAACATGAGCTAAAATGAATCATCATTTATAAACACTAGTATAGATAATATTTTCTTTTGGTTTAAAATCATACTTGCAAAGTAGGGATCTTGATTCATTATTGACAATGAAAATGGCACATTAAATGCTTGGTTTCATAACCTTGATTTGTTGTAGACATATACCTTGGCATAAGGAATGCTTGGACTCTTTTTATGAGTTTTGAGGACACCAAATGAACATAATATCATATGCTATGGACGTTGGACAATTTGGACTGAATTGCTAAACCTTCCGATTGGAACCTCCCTTATGTGTGAATTTCAATTGTGTAATAAAACAAGATTAATCTTAGCATAACACCAAGAGTGGATTCTCTAACCTCAACATCTTTTCTTATTGTTTTTTATATCTTGTTTAATTTCTTTTATGTTATTTTGTTTATTTTGTTCTCTAATATCTTGTTTATCTTGTTTTGTTGTTGATTCCCTAATATCTTGTTTACTTTCTTTTTCTTATATATTTATAAACTTATACTTACTAATACGCTTCCCTATGGTTCGACCTCGGACACCCGAGAATTTATTACTTGAACATAACCTGCACTTGGGTTTACAACTTTTAATTGAGTCTCCATCAAGTTTTTGGCGCCGTTGCTGGGGAGGCAATACTAAGTATATAAGTTTATAAGTATATTTATTTTTATTGGCTGGTTATACCGCCTAATTTTCTATATATTTACATTTATATTGTAAAGTTTATATTTATATAAATATATTATCTGTATATTAACTTTTTTTTATGCTTGTTTGGCGACGTGATTTTAGATCTCGTCGTTTAGTTAGATTTTATTGTGAAACTTTTTTCAGGTAATCTTTCTAATACAACTCCTACCATGGCTGACAATGAAAGTGTTCATGTTGAAGATGAGAACAGACAAGTACGCACCATGCGTGACTACTTGCAACCAACTCGAAGCTCATCACCCTCTTGTTTTATTTTTCCTCTCAATGCAAACAACTTTCGTTTTAAACCAGGTATGATAGCTTTGCTTCCAAATTTCCATGGGTTAGAATCGGAAAGTGCTTACTCGTTTCTAAAAGACTTCGAAGATGTATGTGTCACCTTTAATGACCAACAATGTACAAATGAAATTGTCAAGCTAAAATTATTTCCTTTTTCTTTAAAAGATAAAGCAAAAATTTGGCTTCATAATTTAAAACCAAGGTCAATTGGCACATGGCAAGAATTACAAACTGAGTTTCTAAAGAAATTTTTCCCAGCACATAAAACTACTGCTTTGAAAAGACATATTCAAAATTTCAATCAAAATGAAGCATTTTTTTCAGTGCTGGGAGCGTTTTAAAGATTTGTTAAGTTCTTGTCCACATCATGGTTTTGAAAAATGGCGTCTTATTAGTTTCTTTTATGAAAGTTTAACTCCCGAAACTAAACAATTTGTTGAAACAATGTGTAACGGTGAGTTTCCAGAAAAAGAACCTGAAGAAGCCTTTGACTACCTAGACCATTTGGCAGATAACTCTCAAGCCTGGCACACAGATAATTCCTCTGAAAGTTCTAATAGATCTAATCTTGTTTCTAACAGAGGTAAATATCATTTTAGTCAAGAAGATGAGATAAAAGCTAAAGTAGCTAATTTGGCTAGAAAGATTGAAGCCATGTAACTTAGAGAAGTAAAAGAAGTCAAAACGGTTAAAAATGAAACAAGTTGTGGAATTTGTGAAATCATGGGACACCCCACTTCTGAATGTCCAAACATTCCCATTCTTAAAGAAGCGTTGCATGATCAAGTAAATTCCATAAACACATTTAAAAAGCCTTTTCCTTCTCCTTACTCTGAAACGTATAACCCTGAATGGAGAAATCATCCCAACTTTAGTTGGCGGAATAATAATCATGTTCAGGTACCACAATCTCAAAAGCCGGGCAACACTTTTTCCTATCAACCTTCACGTGTACAAACCTTGGAAGAGACATTGCAAGCATTCATGCAAACACAAGCAAATGTGAATAACCAAACTTCACAGGACATCAATGAGATCAAAAACACCTTGTCCACATTGACAGCTTCATTACGCACTCAAGAAAAAGGTAAGTTTCCTGCTCAACCTCAGCCTAACCCTTCTACTCAATGTCTTGTTTCTTGCTCCAATGAAACTCAATAGGAAAATGTCAGTTCTATCACAACTCTTCGAAGTGGAAAGGCAATTGACAAAAACATTCCATCAAAAGACCAAGATCCTCCTTTCCCTCCGAAAAGTAATGGTAAGAATGATGGTAAGTCTGAACTTCTTGAAAATTTGGACAAAGAAAAAGGTATGCATCCTGCTCCTTTTCCTCAAAGGTTGCAAACAATAAAGAATTTGAATCAAAATGCAGAAATTTATGAACTTTTCAAACAAGTTAAGATTAACCCTTTATTGGATGCAATCAAACAAGTTCCATCTTATGCTAAATTTTTGAAGGACATGTGCACAGTTAAAAGGAAACATAATGTACAAAAGAAAGCATTTCTGACGGAAAGTGTGAGCTCAATCATTCAGCACCTTACTCCACCAAAATTCAAAGATCCTGGATGTCCAACAATCTCATGCATCATTGGAAACACTAGAATAGAACGTGCATTGCTTGATCTTGGTGCTAGTGTTAATCCTTTGCCTTTTTCTGTTTATCAACAGTTAGGTTTAGGTGAACTCAAGGAAACACCTGTTACACTTCAACTAGCTGATCGTTCTGTAAAAATTCCTCGAGGGATAGTTGAAGATGTTTTGGTTCAAATTGATAATTTTTACTTCCTTGTTGATTTTATTGTTTTGGACACACATCCTATTTCAAATCTAAATGTTCAAATTCCTGTTATATTAGGCCGTCCATTTCTTGCAACTTCTAATGCTCTGATAAATTGCAAGAATGGTATTTTGAACATTTCTTTTGGAAATATGACTTTAGAATTAAATATGTTCAACATTTGCAAGCAACCTGGTGATGATTCAGAAGTACATGAAGTGGATTTCATTGAAGAACTTGTTCATGAACATCTCACCACTACCACATTCCATGATCCTTTAGAAGCTTATTTAATTGAATGTGAGTTTGATAATGCTTCAGAAATTTCACACACTGATTCTTTGTTAAATTCTTTTCAGGATAAGCATTGTTGGAAACAAAAGTTTGAGGAACTTCCATCACTCACAAATGTCACTGTACCATCAACTATTGAACCACCCAAGCTGGATTTAAAACCATTTCCATCCGAGCTAAAATATTCCTTTTTGGGAAAAATTCCTTCTCAATGGAGCCCCCAAGATAAAAGGAAGTTTCTGAATGAGGTAAAGAAGTTCTACTGGGATGACCCTTACTTGTTCAAATATTGTCCTGATCAGATTTTTCGAAGATGCATTCCCGACAATGAGATGGATGATATTCTCACAAGATTGCAGAAACGATTTCCTCCTTTTCCTCGAAATATTTTACTGAAGCTTTACCAAGTTCGATTTGAAAGATTAAGAATGCTTATGCACAAAGGGATTCCTGAAGACCTACGTTGGATAATTGAAGCCAAGGTACGTGAAGATGAATATCTTTCTGTTTTGCATTTACCAGGTACAGGTAGAAGCACTTTTGCAAAGAAGCGACGAGCAAAGCTCATGAGTTCAAATTGCCACAAATGTGCACGATGGACGTGTAACGGTAAATATCGTTCTATTGGGATTCCGTCCTCTAATCGAGATGATAAAATTGAATTCATTAAGGATGGACTGAGTAAGGAGAATTTGGGTAATATCCAACTTTCTCTTGAGACCCATCCTAGTGGAGACATACAAAGAGAAATTCTTGATTTATGACCGCAATTCCAAAGGGAATGGCAACATCTTGGGAATTTGATGTTAAAAGACCCTGTTTGCCAGCTTGTAAGAAAACTGAATAGGAAGCATATCCTCGACTCATAGAAGGCGTTTAAGCCGTTTCTGGACGTAAAACCAGAGGAAGATGTGAGCCACAATCACAACTACAATAAATGACTTCTCAGCTTTTGGTTTGATTTGCAATAACTTCATTTCGATTTAATTTACGTGTTGTTCGATTTGTGTAATTATTCTCATTTTTTTTGCATTGGTCTTTTACGGTTGATTTTTCTTCTCTTTTTGATTTTCTTCCTGAAATCACGCAAAAAAATCTTTTGTTAGGTTAATATTTTCTTCTGACAGGTCAAATACACTTTCGGCGACATTATTACTCTTGTCTGATTCACTACTCAGTCCTCTATATATTACACCATGTACTCATTCTCTTTCAGGCACTCGAAAAAAAATGGAAAGTACTTCGTCCCAGCGCATTGAAAAAATTTGTGTCTTTGGAGGTGTTTATCCAGGGAAAAATAAAATATTCGGTGATGAAGCCATAAGAGTTGGAGTAATACTTGCCCAACAAAAGATCCAGTTGATTTATGGAGGCGGTAGTACGGGTTTAATGGGAGCAGTCGCTACAACAACACACGCCGGAGGAAGTCCAGTTCTAGGAATCGTGCGAAAACTATTCACAGGTTTTTGTAAACCTACCTTGGGTAAGGAAATAGTCTGGAGTATCCCTGAACGGATGACAATCATGTACCATTCTGCCGATGCATTCATTGCTTTACCAGGAGGTCTGGGTACATTGGAAGAAATAGCTTGCGTGGCTTCTTGGTCATCTTTGGTCACAAATAAGAAACCCATTGGTTTGCTTAATATTAATGGTTATTTTAGTAATTTGCTTTCATATTTAGATAATGCTGTGGAAAATGGATTCATGTTTTCAGAGGCAAGGAGAACCATAATTTCTGCTACAACCATTGAAGATTTACTCAAAAAGCTCCAAGTTTATGAGTATTTACCTGCTACGGTTGTTTCGCAAACGCTCGAAAAAAGAAAAAGAGATATGGACAAGCAAGGAGTGGATTGCACTGTCTTTGTGACATTATCTAACATTTTGTTTGTTGTGTCTCAGTTATAATAAGTGGTTAGCAACCTCTGCAGGTAATATCTCCTAAATTCTACCTTTAAAATTTGACATTGGGGACAATGTCATATTTTAGTAGGGGGTAAGGGACATATTTTGCTAATTTGTAAAAAAAAAAAAAAAAAAAAAATTGTTGTGTTTTAAGCCATTTAGAAGTATTTATTCTGAACAAGGTCTGAGTAAGGGAGACTTGAGACATACCTTGTCAGTTTGATTTAATCTTTTCAAAAAAAAAAAAACACTATCTGGTCCGTTTATTATCTGCATGTGTTTTACTACTTTCGTGTATGTACTTTTTTTTTGAGTATTAGTATAATATTGGCAAGCATGTGGATAAAGCAATAGAGTTACAAAGGCTTTGATTAAGTTATCTAAGTTATTTTCAATTTGGTTTTCTGAAAATTGAATATTTTTGATGATCAAATGTCTTTGAGATTGTTTTTGGCAGATCGGTTCGATTTTTGTTGGAATGTGAATTCATGGTGAGCCTTTGGAAAGCCACGGAAAACTGGGAAGACATAGTAAGTTTACTTTTTCTCTTCATTCCACATGCAGATTTAGGTCATCACATAGATGCTTGCATTTCTACATAATTTGATCTTAGAACAAAGTCACTATCCAGAAAGCCCCTTATCTTTGCCCCCTTACATTAGGAGCCCATAGGTTGTAAACCTTCGGGTTGGATCCCTAGATATGAACTCCAGAAATTATGCCAAAGTGAACGGATACGATTCCGACCCCCATTCCCTCTTTATACTTTTATGATAATATTTGTGATCATTGGGTTTGGGATTGTGTGTTTCCTTCTTGTTTATTTTGTTATCTTTTGAACTCTGAAAAAAAAATGGGAATAATGCAAAAGAGGGTAGTTAGAATGAGTGACTGTTTTTAGAGTCGTGAACTTCGAACTTATTGATGCCAAAACAATGTTGTGATGAGTTGAGAAAAAAATGGTGAAAAAAAGAGTTGATGAAAATTTGTCTTGTTTGATCAATTGAATGAAAAGAAAGAAAACGAAAGTATGGAATCCAATGTGATTTCTGAAAGAAAAAAAAAAACAAGAATGATGATTATGAATAGATGTGATTGTGCATAAAAGATGTCCCAATGAGGGCACAAATCAAAAGAAAATCACTTGTGCTTAAAAAAAATCAGAATTCAAGATTCAAGGTTCTTCATTATAGAGAGGTTTTTACTTTTCTATTTTCTTTGGATCGAGTCTTTTCTTGCTTTTTGTTTTCTTTTCAAAATATTAATGTTGAACATAGGACTAAGGATGAGTGAGAATGGAAATATTTTGAGAGGATTGATCACATTATTATTATATTTCTTGAGCTTAACTTGTGATAAACCTCAGATTATGTTTGAACATTCCACCCCTCACTTGTCCATAAGCCTCAGATTAATCTCTGTACCGATCAGATTTGTCGAGTTCACTTGTGAACTGCGGTGACAAGGATCTTAGCATGTGTACTTATGAAGCTATAGTTTGCCTAGTTCTCCATGGCTAGCTAAAGTCTCGCCAAGAAGGAAGTTCCTCAATCGTACGGTAATGCCTTCAATTTTAATCTCATTGACCCTTTACTCGAACTTAATATGCCAATGATACTTAATTAGATGCCTTGCCAATTCTTACGCTTGATCTTGCATGTTTGTTTGAGATCCCTTTAACTTGTTTTCCTGTTTATTTTTTTTCTAGGATTGAGTCGTTGCTAGGGACTAGCAACAATCTAAGTGTGGGGGTGTGATAACTCGTATAATTATATAGTTTTTAGTTATGTTTTATTATTATTTTGTGTCAAATACGAGTTATTATTGCTTAGTCTAATTGTGTTTATGATCTTTTATATTTTTATGTAATTTGGTGTTTTTCACGAGTTTCTTTGAGTGATTTCATATTACTAGGTTAAATCAAGAATTAAGGGTAAATCCAAGGACTAAATTGAAGAAATCAAAACATTGGAGTGCTAAACTGTAATATGAGTGAATAAATTGGCAATTGGACAAAGAAGGAAGAAAAGCAAGAACACAAAGGAACAATTTTCCACAAGTTGCAAATCCAGTTCAGTTCCAGTTCCGACACCTTTTGCCATATCAGCTATATCTGGAGTTTCACTGAAGCATTAAGGCTGAAATTTTTACAGTGCAAAGTTAAGAGGCATATCTATCTTTTTCATGCTTTACACTTCTTGAAACGGAGTCGTTTTCCCTAGCAAAATGTGGTATCAAGTTGGCTGATATGCAATGTCGTCTATTCTGACCAGTTTTGGTATTTTGATCATATCTTCTGATCCACATGAGAAAATGAGCTGATTCCAACGGCTATGGATCAAAAACTGATAGGGGAATATTTTTCTAGAGGACCATTTGATCAGATCAAGACTCCAACATTGACAAAATCAACCATCAAGCTGGCTGATCAGAATTGTCATACAATATGACGAAAATTGTTAGAAAAATACACCCACCTATTATACCTACCTTTGAAATTTATAAAGCTTGTCTCTTGTCATTTAGCTCTTCAAAATATGTATAAATAGAGGGCCTTGGATGATTGTAAGGTGGGGGGGATTGTACATTGGTAGGATATTAGCCATTGTAATAAAATTCTCTAAGTTTTCTTCTTCTTTCTTTTCTCTAGTTTTCTTTTTCTTTATTTACTTATGCTTCTTACATTTTTTTTTTCATTTTATTCATATCTAGTATGTGTTGCTAATCATATTGTTGAGGTGATGAGGTGAAGCTTTTGATAAATGCTAAGGTTAGTCTCTTAAACATGAGCTAAAATGAATCATCATTTATAAACACTAGTATAGATAATATTTTCTTTTGGTTTAAAATCATACTTGCAAAGTAAGGATCTTGATTCATTATTGACAATGAAAATGGCACAGTAAATGCTTGGTTTCATAACCTTGATTTGTTGTAGACATATACCTTGGCATAAGGAATGCTTGGACTCTTTTTATGAGTTTTGAGGACACCAAATGAACATAATATCATATGCTATGGACGTTGGACAATTTGGACTGAATTGCTAAATCTTCCGATTGGAATCTCCCTTATGTGTGAATTTCAATTGTGTAATAAAACAAGATTAATCTTAGCATAACACCAAGAGTGGATTCTCTAACCTCAACATCTTTTCTTATTGTTTTTTATATCTTGTTTAATTTCTTTTATGTTATTTTGTTTATTTTGTTCTCTAATATCTTATTTATCTTGTTTTGTTGTTGATTCCCTAATATCTTGTTTACTTTCTTTTTCTTATATATTTATAAACTTATACTTACTAATACGCTTCCCTGTGGTTCGACCTCGGACACCCGAGAATTTATTACTTGAACATAACCTGCACTTGGGTTTACAACTCTTAATTGAGTCTCCATCAGCATACCAGAACTTAAGCTGCCCTTTTGCAGTTTTAAAGAATCCAAGAAAAGGAGATTGACCCTTGCAGTGAAATTAATAATTTCCATTGTTTCTGGGCTTCTAGGAGTTACTTTGCTGCTTCTCTTCTGTTTCTTTGTTGTGTTAAGAGAAAACAAGAGGAACTCGATTCAAGCAATCGAAAAGATTCATTTATGAAAGTATCTTATCAATGTCTTCATAGAGCTACTAATGGATGCTCATCTTCTGATATAATTGGAATTGGTAGTTTTGGGACTGTGTATAAAGGATTTTTTGATCAAGGAATAAGCATTTTTGCTATTAAAGTGCTTGACCTTCAGCATCATGGAGCTTCCAAGATTTTTATAACTGAGTACAAAGCCTTGCAAAACATCAGACATCGAAATCTTGTCAAGATCCTGACTGTATGTTCAGGACTTGATTTCAAAGGTAATGATTTCAAGGCTCTAGTTTATGAATTCATGACTAATGGGAGCTTAGATGAGTGGCTGCATCCAGTTCTTAGTATGGATTTGACAGATGAGCAAAAAAGGACTTTAAATCTTTTTCAGAGGCTAAAGATTGCCATTGATGTTGCATATGCATTGAATTATCTTCATCATCATTGCCAACCATCGATTGCTCACTGTGACCTGAAACCAAGTAATGTCCTTCTTGATGATGACATGACTGCACATGTTGGTGACTTTGGCTTAGCACGATTCTTTCCAAATACAGTCCACAAGCAAACAAGCTCTACTGTGATAAGAGGAACTGTCGGCTATGCTGCTCCAGGTAACAACATTTCTATACTCCATTTCTTCATTGTTCTTTCTTTTTTAGATTAATATATAAATTGGCCCCTAAATAATACATTTTTTAACGATTTGGTACTTAAAGAAAAAAATTTACAATCAAATATCTAAACTTGTATTCTATCAATAGATTACCTCAATAGACTAACACCGTTATATAAAATATTGATTTGAGTATTTGACATGGTTTACCAATAATAAGTCGTCACTTGTCAGGTCAAATATTTTTTTAAATGCACGTAGCGTTGTCCTGACATGTGGCGACTTAATATTGATCAACCGTACCATGTCAGCATGTTATGTAATAGCGTTAGTCCATTGTGTTAACTTGTCTGATGGGTTTAAAATTCGTTAAAAGATGTCTAATTCGGAGACCAATTTACATATTAATCCATCTTTTTTCTTTCCCTGTCATGGTAACTGTTCAGGCAGCATACAAGTTCTTTACAGATAATTTTGCACCCTATGATGTTTGAATTGCAGAATATGGTATGGGAAGTGAGGTATCAACTTGGGGTGATGTCTATAGTTTCGGAATCCTTTTGTTGGAAATGTTCACTGGAAAAAGGCCTACCGATGAAATGTTCATTGACAGTTTGAACATTCATAATTTTGCTAAGGAAGCTGTAAAAAAACAAGTGATGAACATTGTGGATCCCATTCTTTTTCAAGAAACAGAAGATCAGATCCCCTCTCAAAGGAAAATTTTGAATAGCATGATCGAAGAATGCTTGACTACCATATTTAAAATCGGAGTTGCTTGTTCTGCTGAAACACCAAGAGACCGAATAAGCATTAGTGAAGTTATAATTAAATTGCAGTCAGTCAGAGATAAACTCCTTGGGACTGATAAAAACTTCAAGATAAAATTGAATATCAGGTGATAGAAGGTAGAAATTTCAAGCTCCTGTACCCTTTTTTTCCCTTAATATAAATGAATGCTTGTTTGCTTGATTCATTGATAAGAATTAGCAAAGTTACTTTCATTATGAAAGCTTAATTCAGTTGATTTATACAGTTACCCGAGATGTCATCTAACAGATTTGAAATTCGAATCTCAACATTTATAATATTTTTCTTATCCG
Organism: Fremontodendron californicum; assembly: GCA_030761205.1. Lineage (NCBI taxonomy): Eukaryota > Viridiplantae > Streptophyta > Magnoliopsida > Malvales > Malvaceae > Fremontodendron > Fremontodendron californicum. The sequence continues at coordinate 13,037,394 of JAULJL010000041.1, read as the reverse complement.
TATTTAAAAAAAAGTTCCTTTCATTAAAATGTTTTAACTTTGTCCTTGTAAGTGAACTACATCAAGAATAGCTTCAGTCCTTATTTCTCAAGAAACAGGCCACTTCCATTTTCTTGAGCATCAACAAAACAAAAAAAAAAAAAAAAAAGAATCAGGAATCTCAGATCTCAAAAGATCTTTAAATAATTTGTTCAAATCAATTTATGTAAGATAATAATCAACATATTCAGATTTTAAAATCTTTTGGCTGTATCCCAGCCATTCCAGTTAAGGGGGCATAAGCCAGTCCTATAACTTCAGTCAAAATATGTAATCATCTCATGCTATGTTATTCGGATTCTGATGTGAATATCGGATACGGATATGTATCCGACATGAATATATTTGATTTATTTCTAAGTTTTTTCATGTATTTTGGAAGATCTTTGGGGGATCATATCCCCATACCATATCCAAATATGTGTCGGATACGGATGTCAGATATGAATACTTCAAAAAAAAATCGAAGCAATATAGATCTCATGTGATCCAAGGATGAACTGCCCTTATTACTCCTCTGCCTGCCAATGGTTTTGTTGTGTGGAACTATTTTCTTACTCATTTGAGACTTAAGAAAACATCGGGTCAATTGGCTTTTGAAGTCAAGCATTTGTTAGTAAACACTGTTTCTTTGATTGACAAAAGGAGATTAGAATCAGAAGTTATAAAAATAAAAAAAAATAAAAAATAATTTTATCAAGTAAGCCAATTATGTAGATGAATTAAATTAAATAACCTCCTTAAAGATTAAATTCATATCAGATCAAAATTAGTTACTCATTCTTAAGTGGAATATATAGAATCCAGTCAATTTCATTTGTTTCATGGGAACAATCTTTCATCTTCGCTCTGCACTAAGTTAATATCAATCTTATCTGAAGGTGGAAAAAGAGTCAACCTGTAAAGAAACACCAAAAGTAAAAAATTAATAAGTAAGAAAATACAATTAGGTCATTGAAAGAAAATAACTATTTTTTTAAGTAAATCAATCTCATAAACCATTGACAGAAATAACAAAGATGCAAACTTATTAATCATAAAAGAAACTAAATTGAAGTTAAGAAGATTTTAACTTTCAACATTGTGGACAGTTGCTAATTTGTTCTAATTTAAATAATCAACAATATAGTAACTCTTTTCATCAAAAGAAAAAACATAATAGATTGAGATGATTTTTTGCACTGAATAAAAAATATAGAAAATGGTCCATAACATGTATTTCAAGATAGTCATCAAAAGCTGGTGTGACAAAACCATGTCCCAAAAGAGGTGAAGCGAAGAAATTCATTTATCCAAGAGGCAAAAACCACAATATTTGAGATTCTAAGTTTAACAGCTGCACTTCAAAGGAGCAGTCACATTGAATCATGATATTAAAATGTTAAAAATAGATCAGCTCAACAGTCTATAACTTCAAAATTACATACAAATACATAGAATAAACCATCAGCATAAATCCACGAAAATGGCAAAATAAAATTAAAATCTATAAATATAAAAACAAAATTAGATCCAAGAAAACCTGGCCAAAAGAACAAAGAAGAGAGAAAAAAAAAGACGACAAAAGCAAGCAAAAGATGTGCAATTTGTTTCACAATTTTTTATTTTTCCAATTTCTTCTATTTCCTTCTGTCTCCCTTTTAATTTTTGGCTTCCTCTCTTCTCAAATAGCTTGGAACCCACCAAAGAAAAAAAAATGTCAAATAATAACAATTTTTTTATAATATTTTTAACAAAATCGAAGAGATTTTTTTTCTATGAAAATAACATAGCATTTTTCAAGAATATTTTTTAATAAAAGAATAAAATCGAAAAAAAAAAATCAATGAAATTTCGTCTTATCACTATCCCCAATTATTATCCTTTCTTTAAATGAAATTGAAAGGAAAATAAAAATAAAAATAAAACAAACAAAGGAGCCAAAGTTATAAAAGAATAAAATTAAAAAAAAAATTCCTCATCACTTTTCCCGTTTTTACATTTTCATTAAAAAAAAAATGAAAAGAAAAAAGGAGTATCACATTTTCTATCAACTCTTTCTCTCTCTATAATTTTTTTTATTATTTTATTTTACAAAACATAAAATAATATAAAGTGTAAAAGTTGAAAATGAGAGAAAGATGAAGCGTGGGTCGCACACCCACACTTTCTTTCTTATTTATTTATTTTTTTTACCGGTACTTTCTTTAATTTTAATTTTAAATAAAAAAGTTTAAAAAATCAAAGTAAAAAATTATTTTAAAAAAACTATTGAAGAGATAGTGGAGTGTCCCAGACTCCACCTTCGTTTCTTTTTTCAAACAAGGGAGTGTCTCACACTCTACTTTCATTTCTTTATTTTATTTTCTCATTACCTTGAGTTTTTTTTTTTTAATTTAAAATAAAGAAAATAAAAAATAAGCAAATAAAATAAACAATAACTTGTTTGGGTTAAAGTTTAAAAAAAAAAAAATTGTTGAAAGTAAGATAAAGTATAGTGTACCACACTTCATTCTGTTGATTTCTTCCTTTCTTTATCACGGGTCCTTTCTTCATATTATTTTTATTCAAACAAAAAAATAAAAATATAAACATAAACATAAAAGGAGTATTGGAGTAAGCAGTAACCGGAGACGTCGACACTCTCTTCATTTTAGGAAAATATTTGATATTTATTATAAGGATAATATTTTAAATAAATTATTATTGTGTAAAATTAATTATTAATTTGTAAAAATTTATATATATTTATAATATTTTGAAAATACAAAAATAACACGAATACAAACAGGTCATGAACACACTAATTTTTTTAAAATTGATTCACTGTGACAATTATGAAAAATATGTCATAATTGAGACACGATATATGAATACACAAATTTTTTTCTAAATTAAATCACTATGACAAATTATACAAAATATATCATAAACTGAGATACGACACGAACACACAAATTTTTCTCTAAATTGAATCACAATGATAAACTATGTAAAATATGAAATGAATTGAGATACGATACGATCATAAAATAGAAAAAATAATTAAAACAAAACACGAAAAATAACATGAATATGACATGAATACACGAACGTGTAAAAATAAAACGAATTATTAACGTATAAAATTTATATAAATTTATAATACTTTATATAAATTATTAACTTGTAAAACTAATTATTAACATGTAAAAATTTATAATATTTTGAAAACACAAAAAAATAACACGAACACACAAATTTTTTTTTTCTAAATTGAATCACCATGACAATTATGCAAAATATGTCATAAATTGAGACATGACACGAACATACAAAATTTTGTTTTAAATTGAAATCACAATAACAAACTGTGTAAAATATGAGATGAATTGAGACACGATACAAATACAACATAAGAAAAATAATTAAAACACAACACGAAAAATAACATGAATACGATACGAATACACGAATGTGTAAAAATATACATAAAACAAATTATTAACGTGTAAAAATTTATATAAATTTATAATACTTTATATAAATTATTAACTTGTAAAACTAATTATTAAAATGTAAAAATTTATATAAATTTATAATATTTTAAAAACATAAATAATAACACGAACACGGCACGAACACACAATTTTTTCTCTAAATTGAATAACTATGACAAATTATATAAAACATGACATGAATTGAGACACGATACGAACTCATAATTTTTTTTTTTAAATTGAAACACAATACCAAACTATGTAAAATATGAAATGAATTGAGACATAACACGAAATGAACACAATATAGAAAAAATAATTAAAACACAATATGAAAAATAACATGAACATGACACGAATATACGAACGTGTAAAGATATACATAAAACAAATTATTAACGTATAAAAATTTATATAAAAAAATAATACGAACACATTATTTTTTTTTTTCTCTTTCTTTTCTTCATTTTTTCCTTTCCTTTTTCTTTTGTCTCTCTTCTTTTCTTTCTTTCTCTCTCTTCTTCTCCATCTGAAAAGGAAAAAAACAAAGAGATAGGCGACGTGGACAGCCTGCCAGCTCTCCAAAATGTTCTAAATTTATATATAGGATTTTTTGTTATTTACCATCATCCTATTAATTTTAATTTACCACTGTAATTTTATAAGTATTAGTGTATACTCATGCTTTACATCCGAATGATATAATACGTCAATATAATTTATTTTAATATGTGCAATTCAATATTAGATTTTTTTTTATATAAATTTATATATTAGATGATTTATTTTTTGTTGATATTTTTTAATATATTAAAAAAATTTCTTTGAATTTCAATTATTATATGTCATAAGACAAAAAAAAGGTATGACAATAATAACTTTATCAAAAACAAATATATAATAAAAGAAATTATTATGAGTAGTTTGGCTATTAAAATTAAGTCATTAATATAAATAATTCAATGATCAAGTTATTGGATCAAGAATTTTTTTTTTTGGATAATTGAAAATTTTATTTCAAAATTTAAAAGAAGTAGATACAAGTCTGCTACATAAAAAATAAAAATAAAAAATAAAAAAAAATCCATATATCCGTGTCCCGTACTCGCACCCGAATCCGAGTAAGATAGTTAGTGCTCATTTTGGGAATTATTACTGTTGTAATTGCGTAGGGAGAATGCGATTCGATTGGAGAAGGAGAAGAGGGAGAAGGAGTTGTTGAGCCAAATAATTGAGGAAGTTGATCAATACAAAGTTGAGTTTTATAGAAAGAGGGAAGTGACTTGTGAAAACAACAAAGCCAATAACAGAGAAAGAGAGAAGGTACTTTTTAGTTGAAGCTGTATGCAAGCTAATGCTTTTACTGCTTTTTAAGAATTTTGTTACTTATCCGAAAACAAAAACATGTTTTGCTTATTCCGATTTCTAATTATGCTTGAATTGTTAGGTGCTAAACTTGTATGTTTTCTTTAGTCGGTATTGAGCTGCAGATATTGATATTATTATGCTTTTCATCATCTATGATTGAACATTGAGCCGGTAATGGAACATATTCTTAAGCGGTATGAAAGTCAATTATCCTATTGAAAAGATGTTTGGCTTGTAATTGAGGAGCATACAATAGTCAGTATTTAGCAGTCAGTATTAGAATTCGAAGATGAATGTCAGATACAAATATATATTCGATACAAATATATTTAATTTTGAAATTAATCGAAAGTTTTTCCAAAATTTCGTTCAATTGTCTGATAGAGGATCATGAATACATGTAAAATATGTTATTACTTAGGGCTTGTTTAGGATTGTGGTTGGCTGCCGAAAAACTCTTTTTGGCAGCCACCTCAATCTTAAACAACTCTACAATTACAAAATAAGTGTGTTTTGACTGGAATTTTTGAGCCAACCGCAAACACACTTTGAATGTGTGTTTGCGGTTCAATTTTTTATTTTGTATGCATAATGACTTTTATACCCTTTAAATAATTTATATATTACATATTTATATATATATTTTTTGTATATTATTTGATGTATACATAATTGTTATTTTGTAGATTTTATCTTAAATATAAAATGTTATCAACTTATGATATATTTATATATTTTAAAATTATAAAAAGAATATAATAATTATTTATAAGATGAAAGAATTTTATTTATTAAAAAAAAATATTAATTTACTCAATTAGTATTAAAAATAACTTATTCATTATTTTTTAATATGATATCCTTTTTAGATATTTTATCTTCTCACAGCATTTTTTCACTGCAATGCTAAATACTCAAAAATCTCAAACCACACTTTTTCACAGCAATCTTTCAAAGCACTTTTCAAACACATTTTTTTTAAATCAAGCTTTTTCAAACCGCAACAACAATGCTAAACTAGACCTTAAGACCTTAATGCATAAAGTAATGCATTCCTTTGTTTAATGTCTAAACCACCGAATCCACTTGAATGTTGGATTCAATTTATAAGTTTAGTTATTGAGATCATGGTGGTCGTCTGGCTTGAATTCGAAACAAGACATTGCTTGATATGACTTAAAGAGATTACAGGGTCTATTCACCATTTTTTTTTTAATGAGAATCTCTACCAACCATTAGAACAATGATATTTACACAAGTTGACTGAATCAAGGTCTTTTTAAATTTTAAAATCTTTTGGCTGCATCCCAACCTTTCGGGTTAAGGGGGCATAAGCCAATCCGATAACTTCGGTCAAATATGTAATTATCTGTTACTCGAATTCGAATATGAATATCGGATACGAATATATATTGAATATGGGTATGTTTAATTTATTTTAAATTTTTTCATGTATTTGAAGAATTTTTGAAAATCATAGTCTCATACTTATATTTGAATATGTGTTAGATACAAATATCGAATATAAATATTTTTAAAAAATAAAAAATTGAAACAATATACATCTAATGTGGTCCAAGGATGAACAATATATAGATCTAATGGTTTTGTTGTGTGGCTCTATGACAACCAGCTGTCTTACTTTCGGAGAGTTCTATAAAATTATATATAAATATAATAAATTATAAAAAAATTTCATGTATTTATATAATTATTTTTATATATAAATATGATAAATTATATATAAATATGATAAATATATTATACATTTATGTAAATTAAAAATTATCTAATTTTTTTTATATATAAATATGACATGAATTATATATAAATATGATAAATTATATAATTTTTGAAGTCTATAAAAAATTCATTAAGGAAATTTCCTTAGAATTTTCTTTTACTACTTCATGGGAGTTGGGTCAGTCAGCTTTGTCTCTAGCGTTTACTTCAAGGTCGCCCTTCTAGCAATTTCTCATACGTATTAGCTAAGAAAACTTTAATTTAAGGATTAATGACTATCTATCTTCAAAGGACCAACAGTTTAGGGCCCATGCCAGTCCCATAAGTATCAACTAAGAAAATTTTAAGTATTAGCAATTTCTTCTTGATAAACCAAACACTTTCGAAATTCAAACTAAACTCTCAATACCAGTGATTCATTCGGCTTGATGAAGTTATCAGGCAGGCCTTTGGAAATGCACAGCAATCTTTTTCTTCCTTTTTACCTTGCCATTATTCTCCTCTCGTGCTTTAACATGAAAGGTCTTTACTTGCATGGTTTAGCAACCTCAGTGATTAGTGGAAATGACACAGATCAACAAGCTTTAATGGAGTTCAAGGCCAAGATAACTGGTGATCAGCTTGGTGTCATGCATTTGTGGAACAATACCATCCATTTTTGCCGATGGAATGGTGTTACATGCAGTCGCCGACGTTAAAGAGTGACCATGTTGGACTTATCATCATTAAAACTCACGGGAGCTTTATCACCATATATTGGAAATTTGAGCTTTCTAAGGGTTTTAAATCTTCAAAACAACAGTTTCGTTCATTCAATCCCTCAAGAAATTGGTCGTTTACACAGATTGCGAGAGTTAAGACTGACCAACAACTCCTTTGCTGATAAACTTCCTTCAAATATATCAAGTTGTTCTAAGCTTAAAGTCTTTTCTGTTAGAAACAACCTGCTTGTAGGTGAAATTCCAGGCCTGCTTGGAAGCTTGTCAAACCTGAAAGAGTTACGTTTAAATGGAAACAAGTTTTCAGGGAGTATCCCATCTTCCTTAGGGAACTTATCATCTCTGAAGTTGATTACTCTTGCTGAAAATCGGCTGAGTGGGCGTATACCTGAAGCTCTTGGCCGACTGGCAAATCTTGCATTTTTCTCTTTGGTAGATAATGGAATTTCTGGTATGGTTCCTGCCTCAGTTTTCAATCTTTCGAATATCAGAGTTCTTGGTTTTGGCCACAACCAGTTTCATGGTAGTCTTCCATCGGACCTGGGAATCACTATGCCATATATTGAAGTCTTTTCAGTAGGTTATAACCAGATCATTGGATCGATCCCTGTTTCAATATCTAATGCCTCAAATCTCTTTGCACTTTATATTCAGGAAAACAAACTTAGTGGAAACTTGATTTCATTTGAAAACCTGGATAAACTAGCACGACTTACCATTTACGGCAACCATTTCGGAAGTGGGGGAGCAACTGACCTGAGCTTTCTTTGCTCGTTGACCAATGCTACCGCATTAAATACTCTGCATATAGGCGAAAATAACTTCGGAGGGCTATTGCCCGACTGCATAAGCAATTTCTCTAGTCTTTCCTCTTTCAATATACAAGAGAATAAAATATCTGGAAGAATTCCAGCTGGGATTGAAAATCTCATCAACTTGGAGGTGCTAGCTGCATCAAGCAATCGATTATCAGGTTCTATTCCCCTTGGTATTGGCAGGCTTCAAAAGCTGAAGGTATTTTATGCAACCTATAATTCTCTCTCTGGGGCTATTCCCACTTCTTTTGGAAACTTAACGATGTTAATCAAACTATCTTTAGGTCAAAACAAACTTCGGGGCAACATTCCCTCAGAGCTAGCTAGGTGTCAGAATTTGGTTGAATTTGATCTTTCTAATAACAACCTCACTGGTTCTATTCCCCTTGGAGTAATTGGTCTCTCATCATTGTCCATTATTCTAGACTTGTCTTCAAACAGTTTAACTGGTATGCTTCCTGTTGAAGTAGAAAATCTGATAAATCTAGGTGTATTAAATGTTTCTTTCAACAAGTTATCAGGGGTTCTTCCGAATAGTCTTGGTAGCTGTGTAAGACTAGAGATACTATCCTTGGGGGGGAATTTCTTCCAAGGGCTGATTCCTTCTTCTTTGAGTTCCTTGAAAGGACTGATAGGAGTAGACATGTCTGGGAACAATTTCTCTGGTGAAATTCCAAATTTTTTTGTGAGCTTTAAGTCGTTACAATATCTAAATCTTTCTTTCAATGATTTAGAAGGTTCTATACCAACAGAAGGAGTCTTTAAGAATGCAAGTGCTATATTCATTGAAGGAAACAGTAAGCTTTGTGGAGGTGTCCCTGAGTTTCATTTGCCTGGATGTAACTTGAAAAGGTCCACCAAGGGATCAAGCAATTCTCTTAAACTGAAAATTGCAATTGCTTCTGCAATTTTAGGAGTGACTTTGGTATTCTCCTTTCTCCTCCTTTTGTGCTTTAGAAAGAAGAAAAAGCAGTCTACTACACCAACCTGTGCAGAAAAGTCACTTTTAAAGTTATCATATCAAAGCATCCTAAGGGCTACAGATGGATTCTCCTCGGCAAATTTGGTCGGTGCAGGAAGCTTTGGTTCGGTATACAAAGGAATTCTTGAAGAGAATGGAGTAGTTATTGCCATTAAAGTGCTTAATCTTTTAAGGCCTGGAGCTTCAAAGAGTTTCATGGCTGAATGTGAGGCTTTGAAGAACATTAGACATCGAAATCTAGTCAAGATATTAACAGCATGTTCAAGTGTTGATTATCAAGGTAATGATTTTAAAGCTCTTGTTTATGAGTTTATGGTTAATGGGAGTTTGGAGGATTGGTTGCATCCATCTGTTGGCATGAATGAAACAGGGAAAAACTTGAATTTTTTCCAAAGAGTAAATATAGCTGCAGATGTTGCTAGTGCACTTGAGTATCTGCATCATCATTGTGAGTCATCAATTGTTCACTGTGACCTCAAGCCAAGCAACATTCTTCTCAATGATGAAATGGTTGGCCATGTAGGAGATTTTGGCTTAGCAAAATTCCTTTCAACAGAAACTCCAAACTGTTCTACTAACCAATCAAGCTCTCTTGGATTAAAAGGAACCATTGGTTATGCTCCACCAGGTCAGTTTTTATGAACATTCTTTAAATTAATTTCTTATTAATATGTTACTCGGACTCGGGTGTGAGTGTTGGACACGGGTATGCTCAAATTTTTCTAAGATTTCCATGTATTTGAAGGGTCTTTGGAGGATCACCCCATATCCAAGTCCGGATATGCGTCGAACACGAGTACTTGAAGAAAAATGAAGAGTCGAAGCAACATAGTCTTATTATACAACTTTTTGAAAAGCAAATTAAAAGTATGATTGAACCCAGGGTTTAATCCAGTTGGTTCATGTAGTCACCTTTTAGATGTACAGGGTTCGAATCCCAGCATCTGCAATCTTTTTCCTTATCTTAGGCTACGATCTCCTTTGTACCAAAAAAAATATATTAAAATTATGATTTTGAAGTTGTTTTCTCTTGACAAGAAAAGGGTACTCACATCAGTTTTTAATAGCAGAATATGGCTTGGGAAATGAGTTGTCAACAAAAGGGGATGTGTACAGCTATGGTATCCTCTTGCTAGAAATGTTTACAGGGAGGAGGCCTACTGATGAACTGTTTAAAGAGGGTTTAAGCCTTCACAACTTTGTTAATGCAGCTTTGCCAGAACAAGTGGATGAGATTATAGATCCCATTCTCCTTCAAGAGAGAGTCCAAGGAGGAACAGTTGCAAACAATAATTGCAGGGAAAACAGACTGAGATATGAGAGGCATTTCCAATACTTGAATTCAATTCTTGAAATAGGAATAAGTTGTTCAACTGAGTCTCCAAGTGAACGAATGGACATGAGTGATGTTGCTACCAAGCTTTGTTCTATTAGAGACAAGATTCATCCAACTCGAGTACATCATTTGGGCAGAACTTTATATGCAGCTCAATCAGCAGGTGATAACATTCTTTTTTCAATCTTTTTTTTTTTTTTAATAATTGAGGCTACGGGATTGAATCTGACTATTAAATTCAGAACTCTAGTATTTTACTAAGAGACCACTTGGCTATTTTGATGTTAAAAAGAAAATAAAAGCTTTCTTAACATAATTTAACAAAATAAAATGTTTTTTTAGGTAAACTTTGTCAAAGTAAAATTTGATAGTTTAGAGATTTACTTGTTTACATATGTTGCAGGTACCTAATGTGCCATACTGGAATTGTGAGGATAATGTCATGCAAGGTATAGCAGAATGGGTGATAACTCTATTTCTACCATATTTTATGCATTTAAATTAGCTAAGTCTTTGTAGTTTAAAGTCTTAATTAATTATTTTTAGTTGTTTTTTAAGATTAGTTTTATTTATTTTATATTTAAATTAGTTATTAATATTTTTTGTATTTTTTTAGAATCCTAAAGCAAGAAGAAGAAAATCTGCTCATATATGAAAAGTTCAAGATGGAAGCTATTATTTGCCTACAAAATTTTCTTTCTTCAATCTTTTGGAGCTCTATAAATAAGAATCCTTTATGACTTTAGTTTTTACTCTTTTTCTTCGCTTTCTTAGACCTAATTTATTTTAAGAAGAGCAGCCACCAAAAATTTGCAAGAAGCAATAGAGGTTTTGGAAACTGGAAGACTGAAGTCCTGCAAACATTAGTTTTCTCTTTTCCCTTAATCTTCTTTTACTTTCTTGTAATATTTATAATGGTGAAACTCCATTGTTTATTATTTTAAATGTTTAGCATGAACTAAATCTCTCTTTCTATAAAAAAAAAAAAATGGAACTCAACAAGTATTTTGGATTATTTTACTCTCTTTCTTAATTTAATGATATTTGATGTTGTTTATTCAATATCGTGCTTAATGCTTTTAATTGCCTATCACCAATCAAATTGATTTGTTAACCTAATTACAACTTGACAAAAGAGAGTTTAGTGTTAGATATGGATTGAATAACATTTGTTTCATATTCATTTATTATGATGAATTGAGTTGCATGTAGGTTAGAAATATACTTACATGTCTTATGTAACCAATTTTAGAGTCTAAGCTTAATGAGTTTTTTTATTTATTTAATTATCATAGACATATACTTAATTGGTTAAGAGAGATATTTTTATAAGATCATCGACAAATACTTATAAATAGATCATAACTCTAGGTTAACAACTCGTTGCCATTAATCAAGTTAAGAGAGTAAGAGAGGTTCATAAGAAGAAGTGTTGAGGGAAATTATAATCTTAGGCTTTTCCCAAGTGATTAATCCCAATTTTAATTTAGATTTTGCTAGTCCTCGAGCAGGGGTTGGTGAGAAAGATCCCAATTATGTTAAATTTAATGACATTACAGCCAAAGAACATAAATGTCTAGCAGAAGGGATTGGTGAGGAAGATCCCAATTCCCAAGTTAGAAAATGAATTGAAATCTTCAATTATGCTTAATTTAATAATAGAAGTTCATCAAACAATACTGTCTCTCGCCTTCCCAACATGCTTCTTCTAAATACTAATAAAACATGTAAATCCATGGAGAAAATTAAATAAAATAAAAAACCCTTTTTTTTTTCTGAGAGGGATGGGTTGTATATTAACCATAAAGCTGTTTAGTAACCACTGGTTCAGCTATTAATTTCAGTTAATAATGGTTTCCACCAGCTAGCATATGTTGCACGCTGATCATTACACTTCCAAAATAACTAGCCATCTATGTTGTTCCGATTATTCATTTTTCTTAAAGTATCCGTATCCGACACCTGTATCCGATGTATATCCAGACATGGGTATGGAGATATGACACTCTAAGGACCCTCCAAATACGTGAAAAAACTTAGAAAAAAATTGAATGTATCCGTGTCGAACACATACTTGTATTCGACATCACACCCTAATCTGATTAACATAGCTAGCCATCAGTCTCAAAATGATTCATTCTATATCACTAGCATGTAATGACATCAACTTTACAACACAATTTGTATATCATTCATGGGCATTGAATGTAATGACTCAAAATTATTAAATGTATTCGTGTCGAACATATATCCGACATCACATCCGAGTCCGAATAACATAGCTAGCCATCACTCTAAAAATTATTTATTCTATATCACTAGCATGTAATGACATCAACTTTACAACACAATTTGTATATCATTCATGGCCATTTCATCTGACAAGTCTTCCTATGAAAGGAAATCAAGTTTGACTAGGTAGGTTTGATTCTGTAAACTGTTATCACTAAAAATCTGTATTAATGGAGTCATATGTGAAAGGGAATGGATATGGTAAGCATACAAGCAATCCCAATATCAAAACTAAAATTCCAAGGGCAACATACTTGTCATCAGGATCAGTGATTTCCTCCGAGATTGGAACAATTGGCCCCCTCTGCAAGATAAATATGAGAACTACCCAGTAAAATACCACATCATTGAACAATGACGAGAGTCCTAGCAGCCCAATGGAGAGTGCTGTGAAGCGAGCTGAAGCCTGTTCAATTAGAAACTTGGTTAATTTTAACTCTTTGTTTTTCCACTAAACGTCAATATCCAAAAAAAAAAAAAAAAACAAGAAACTTATAGGTGGTATATTCTATCATAACCAAGAAGGGGTTTAGGTGAAGGGTGTAAAGTCAGTTTGGCATGAAAATTTTGCAACTATCATAATTTATTTGTTTTTCTTGAAATGAAGCTATGTTACTTGGACTCGAATGTGAGTGTCGGATACGGGTATGTTTTCGACACGAGTATGTTCAATTTTTTAAAGTTTTTTCATATATTTGGAGGGTCATATCCCCATACTCATATCCGAATATGCGTCGGATACGGGTATCGGACATGGATACTTAAAAAAAAAAATGAAGAGTCAGAGCAATATAGAAATGAAGTACCTTTCTTCCCATATTGCAAAGGAGATCCGTCCCCCATCTAGCTCCCCTGCAGGGATGCTGTTGATGGAATTAATGAGAAGTCCAGCCCATGCCCAAATTACAAGTGGGTTAACTGATATAGGAGTGCCTTCCTTCAGTGCATCACCTAGAAGAAGCTTTGCTGTAAAAGGAGAGAAAAGCCCACAATCAGAATATGTCAAATGATAACTTGATTGCTGAAAAATATAATGCATGAGGTAGGGAAGAACATTAATGCAAATGCACCACAATTCAGCAAAGGAATATAAATTAACTATGTTACTCGGATTCGGGTGTGACTATCGATATGGACACATGTCCGACACGGATATGTTCAGTTTTTCTAAGCTTTTCCATGTATTTGAAAGGTCCTTAGTAGATCATATACATGAACGCAAACTGTCTCTGAAAGAGGAAGTGCTTACCTACACCCCCAGCAAGAAATGATTCATGAAACACAGAAGCATCAACAACAACTCCAATACCATCGCTAGGTGGCAAGATGAAACCTAGAAGGAACAGAACAAAACCCAAGGAAAAGCCAGCTACAAGTCCAGCTGCTGCAACCTTCAGAAGGTCTTCACGCTTGGGTACAATATTTTTTATCCTTGCTATGGCACCAAAAGAGCCTATCTGCCATCAAAGCAGTCCATTAGACTTGTCGCATTCATATTTATAAAACATTCAGTAGATCATAAAATGTAGGGAAAATGGCTGCAATTTATGAATTTATAAATAGATACAATAGTCATATATATAGGAAGCAAAGTGATACTGGTGTCTGGTAACAAGGATGTTTGTCATACAAATTCCTTCGGATTGACTACTTATGTGCTTCACTGAAGAAAGTATAGAAGTTAACAGGATTGGGATCTATATGGTAATGAAAAATTGGAATTGTCACATGGAGTGTGCTCCACAATATACATTTCATGTTAATAGAAAGAGAGGTAAAGGTAAATGGTAATTGATGGAGACTCAATTAAGAGTTGTAAACCCAAGTGCAGGTTATGTTCAAGTAATAAATTCTCGGGTGTCCGAGGTCGAACCACAGGGAAGCGTATTAGTAAGTATAAGTTTATAAATATATAAGAAAAAGAAAGTAAACAAGATATTAGGGAATTAACAACAAAACAAGATAAACAAGATATTAGAGAACAAAATAAACAAAATAACATAAAAGAAATTAAACAAGATATAAAAAACAATAAGAAAAGATGTTGAGGTTAGAGAATCCACTCTTGGTGTTATGCTAAGATTAATCTTGTTTTATTACACAATTGGAATTCACACATAAGGGAGGTTCCAATCAGAAGGTTTAGCAATTCAGTCCAAATTGTCCAACGTCCATAGCATATGATATTATGTTCATTTGGTGTCCTCAAAACTCATAAAAAGAGTCCAAGCATTCCTTATGCCAAGGTATATGTCTACAACAAATCAAGGTTATGAAACCAAGCATTTACTGTGTCATTTTCATTGTCAATAATGAATCAAGATCCCTACTTTGCAAGTATGATTTTAAACCAAAAGAAAATATTATCTATACTAGTGTTTATAAATGATGATTCATTTTAGCTTATGTTTAAGAGACTAACCTTAGCATTTACCAAAAGCTTCACCTCATCACCTCAACAATATGATTAGCAACACATACTAGATATGAATAAAATGAAAAAGAAATGTAAGAAGCATAAGTAAATAAAGAAAAAGAAAACTAGAGAAAGGAAAGAAGAAGAAAACTTAGAGAATTTTATTACAATGGCTAATATCCTACCAATGTACAATAATACTCTTACAATCATCCAAGGCCCTCTATTTATACACATTTTGGAGAGCTAAATGATAAGAGACAAGCTTTATAAATTTCAAAGGTAGGTATAATAGGTGGGTACATTTTTCTAACAATTTTCTTCATATTGTATGACAATTCTGATCAGCCAGCTTGATGGTTGATTTTGTCAATGTTGGAGGCTTGATCTGATCAAATTGTTTTCTAGAAAAATATTCCCCTATCAGTTTGTGATCCATAGCCATTGGAATCAGCTCATTTTCTCATGTGGATCAGAAGATATGGTCAAAATACAAAAACTGGTCAGAATAGACGGCATTGCACATCAGCCAACTTGATACCACATTTCGCTAGGGAAAACTACTCCGTTTCAAGAAGTGTAAAGCATGAAAAAGATAGATATGCCTCTTAACTTTGCACTGTAAAAATTTCAGCCTTACTGCTTAAGTGAAACTCCAGATATAGCTAATATGGCAAAAGGTGTCGGAATTAGAACTGAACTGGATTTGCCCTTAATTCTTGATTTAACCTAGTAATCTGAAATCACTCAAAGAAACTCGTGAAAAACACCAAATTACATAAAAATATAAAAGATCATAAACACAATTAGACTAAGCAATAATAACTCGTATTTGACACAAAACAATAATAAAACATAACAAAAAACTATATAATTATACGAGTTATCAATAATGTTGTTATCTTATCTATGATTTCCTATGTTACTCGGACTCGGGTGTGAGTGTCAGACACGGGTATGTATCCGACACGGGTATGTTTGATTTTTTCTAAGATTTGCATGTATTTGGAGGGTACTTGAAGGATCATATCCCCATACCCATGTCTGGATATGCATCGGACGCGGATACTTCAAGAAAAATGAAGAGTCGAAGCAACATAGATGATTTCCACACTAGATTGCAACAAAGATATAAGGTACCGACTAATAGGAACTCAAAAGGGGAAGGAAAACAGAAGTAGATTGTTTCAAAACAAAGGATTAGTCAAAAAAACCATATATATCACCTGCCAACTGGGAACAAGGAATGGAACACCAAGCTTAACTCCTGTGCTATTTGCTACTAAGATGTGGCCCAATTCATGTACCCCCAGAAGAAGTGCAGTAACAAAGGCTCCAGGTAAACCATCCAATAACAAGTTGGGATCGTCAAATGTTGATCTGGAGCATTAACAATACCATTGGCAGTAATAAAATAAGACAAACTGAACGATCTGATGGAAAGTTCTCATAATTCTAAGAAAAGGGAAGCACATCAATAATCATAAACCATATCAACTTAAACTTTCAAATGACTAGAACCAACTTTATTAGAGAAAAAGAATGATGATAGAAAGGAGTCCTCCCTGCAAAAGAGGAAGAGAGAGAGAGAGAAGAAGAAGAGAATGAAGAATCTTTGTCAAGAAAGCTAGGACAGATATGCGATAAAAGGAATAAACTTACAGTGACAAGTCTAATGTATTATATACCATCTTAAACTACTCAAACTGAATAACTCAGTGATCAGTCAAATATTATTTATGAGCTTCCTAAAAGTCTAAAAATTATCGTCAGTAGGGAAATCAGCCTAAACAGGAGCATTTTTGTCTTGCTTATGCTTTGGTTATGATCACAAGAACAAGCTGCAAACCACTCAGGGACAGCTGCAAACCACTCAGTGACAGCTTCAGAAGGTCTTCACGCTTGGGTACAATATTTTTTATCCTTGTTATAGCACCAAAAGAGCCTATCTGCCATCAAAGCAGTCCATTAGACTTGTCGCATTCATATTTATAAAACATCCAATAGATCATAAAATGTAGGGAAAATGGCTGAAATTTATGAATTTATAAATAGATACAATAGTCATATATATAGGAAGCAAAGTGATACTGGTGTCTGGTAACAAGGATGTTTGTCATACAAATTCCTTCAGAGTCCAACGAGTCGTCGCCTAGTTGAGTGAATGAGTCAGGGAACGTTGACATTTTCTTCTGGCAAGGTCTTGGACGGACAAGACAAAGGTTTAATGAAAACAATCTATGGAAGTTGGAAGTTACTGTCTCAACGGAAGGCTAAAATGAAAAGACGATAACTCTTTGGATCTTCATGGGTTTGGTTAATTGGGCTACTTTTTGGGCCATTTTTGATCAATTGGTTTGGGTTTGATCGAGCTGATTTCTCATTTTTGGGCCTTTATTTTGGTTTTAATTGGATAATTAGAGTTTGCTAAAATAACAAAAAAGAACTCTTAACTTTATCATTTTATCTAAGTAGGCTCGACTCGTATGCTTTTATTGCACTCAAACTCTCAAAGCCTTTAACTTTTAATTTGCATCTAAATAAGTCATTAACCTTTAATTTATAATCAAATAAGCATTTATTTAATTTATATCTAAATAAGCACTTAACGTAAATAATTTATGAAATAATAGCTTATATGGACAAATCAAAAGATAAAAGTTTATTTGAGCACAATAAAAATAATATGCTTAATAAAATTGATTTATTAAGTAAAGTTACGGACTTATTTGGATACAATCTAGCCCGACCTGTATTACTATTCATTTAATAAAAATTATTATTTTTATTTAAAGTTAATTATAAAATATATAAATATTAATATAAAGTAATTTTTTAATTTTTTTAAAATAGTGAAATGGGCTTTTAAACTTAGCTCGATTTTGAACAAATAAAATTTTATGAGTCTGGCCCAGTCCAATTCATGTACACCTCTTATTATATTCTAACTTTTTTTTTTACAAGGTTGATGAGGCTATAAAGGGTAGAGGTGTTCACTATTCGGGTTTAACCGAATTAACCAATCGAATTTTTTTTCGGTTCGGTTAATCGGTTAACTAAACAAAGTTCGGTTCGATTAACGGTTAATACTTTTGAAATATTTCGGTTATCGGTTAATTTGGTTCGGGTAAGCGAAAATAACCGAATTACATGAATTAACCGAACTATAGTAAATCTTGTATGTTTAGTTGTTTAGTATGCTTAGTTGTTTATTATATTTGATGTTTGGATTTTATAATAGTTTTATTATGCTTTGTTTTTGGATTTTGGTTGGTTGGATAGATTATTTGGATATAAAATCATGTATTAAAATAGGTTGCAAAATAAATTAGGTAAATATTTCAGTTAATTCGAAAACCGACCGAATTAACCGAAATAATTTCGGTTCGGTTAATTAACCGTTTTAACATTTCGGTTCGATTAACGGTTAATGAAAAAAAATTTGGTTAATTCGGTTAATGATAATTCGATCCGATTATTAACCGAATGAACACCCCTAATAAAAGGTAACTTTTTTGGGTCTCATTTGGGTTTAATTGGACTGATTTGTATATCCATAAAACAAGACTTTTGCAGGCGTGTAAGATATAAGTTTTTTTTGCCAATACAAATAAGATATAGTTTAATTAAATAATAAATTTGTAAAGGGAAGAAATAGCTTGCTTAATGTAATTTTCTAACATTCTTTAATCTTTTTTTTTCTATGAATTTGACTGAGGAAGATTTCATAGAAAGTGCAGATTTGAAGTTTGACATTGACCTTTGGTTAATGAATTTTTTTTTTAATGTCCTCTAAATTTGACCACATTTGCATTGGCATGAAAATTGTGATCATCATTTTGGAACCCTTTAAAATTAGCAACATTTGAAATAAGGATAGAAAGTTGGCTCTGGTTTAGTCATTTTAGCATGAATATCAGTATTTCTTTTGAAGAATCCAGAAATCAGAATAGAAAACCATGCTTATCTTTAAATTGTGGGTCAAATATGATCACAATAAAATGCCATACTTGTTTTATTTCCACTTCCCAAATTGAATTGAATTTATATATTAGACATACACATATTTCTGAAGGTTGAAATGAAGTTCAAGTTTTATATATATATATATATATATATATATATATATATATATATAGAATCACAGTTTGAGCTCCAACAATGGAGAAAAATGGTGTGAAAAGCATACAGGTTTACTTCATGAGCAAGCCTAGAAAGTGGCTGCAATTTGATATAGAAACAGGTAATGCAAGAAACAACAACCACTAAAGTCCAAACATTTGTTTATATATATATATATATATATATATATATATATATATAAGAAGTCTAAACAATTCCCTAACTGAAGATTTTGATTCGCGACCAGAAAATTTTATATTACTCTTACTCAAGTTAGGTCTTGGACGGTTCTGGATCGGTCCGTTGGCTCATTTTACTATTTAAAAATTTAAAATTTTTTATATTAATATTAATATATTTTTATAATTAAATTTAAATAAAAAATATTTTTTTATTATTTAAACAATGATTCAAACCGGGTAGGGCCGGATTGAAGTGAAAAAAACTCTGTCCAGGCCTAACCCAATATAAGCCGGACTTGTCGAGCCGAGCAGGTTACTCGACCCTTGAGTAGTCTATTTGATACCTAATCTATCAGATTTATGTTTATTTACATTTAATAGAAAATGCACTTTGAAGATCTTTTATTATAAAATGTGAATGTAAATATCAGATGTGCAATTACATCAGGATTCACATCACCATTAGTTGTGTGTAGTAAAAAAGTATTGTCCTGATGATACTTAGTTGACTTACAATTTAACAATTGATAAAATCTTTTAATTTTGTATGAAGAGATACTTAATTGCCTTTCTAAAACAAGAAACCTGTCCTGGATTGTATAAAATCCCTACAAGCTAACTCCATCATTTATCAACTAGCATCAGAAAAAAGGTTAATTTCTCCTAAGAAAATTGCCCTGCTTCCTCATGGATTCTTTAGTGCCTTGGTTGTGTTATGTCATACAAGCTGTTGTTTTCCTCTCCTATTTTGGTGGTGTACGGGCAGATGTAGTTGGCAGGAATGAGACAGATAGATTGGCCTTGCTTGAATTCAAGTCCAAGATCAATGGCGACCCTCAGGGAGTTTTAAGCTCCTGGAATGAATCCATACACTTTTGCCAATGGTTTGGTGTTAAATGCAGCCGCCGGCACCAGAGAGTTACCATATTGGACTTGCATTCTTTAAAACTAGCAGGTTCAATCTCTCCACATATTGGGAACTTGAGCTTTCTAAAGGAATTGCATCTCCAAAACAATAGTTTCACTCATCAAATCCCTCAAGAAATAGGACGTTTACGCAGATTGCAAACGTTAAATCTCTATAATAACTCTATTGCTGGGGAAATTCCAGCCAATCTATCAGGTTGCTCAAACCTTATTATTGTCAGTCTTGTCTTTAACCAGCTGGTGGGAGAAATTCCTACAGAACTAGGCTCTTTGTATAAGCTTGAATTTATTTCCTTGAGTGGCAACAATCTAACTGGAAATATCCCTTCTTCCTTTGGCAACTTATCATCCCTGGATACTCTTTCTTTATCCAGGAATAATTTGAATGGAAGAATTCCTGATGCTTTAGGGCAGCTAAAGAATCTCATATTTCTGGCTTTGGGTGGAAATATGTTGTCTGGTACAATCCCCCTGTCAATTTTCAATCTCTCCATCATTACAACTTTTGATGTGGGAAATAACCAAATCCAAGGAAGCATTCCCTTGGATATAGGCCTCACTCTTTCAAACCTTAGAGTCTTAAACATTGGTTTCAACCAAATCACTGGGCGCATCCCAATTTCAATATCAAATGCTTCTAACCTTGAAGAAGTTCTAGCTGCAGAAAACAAACTTACAGGTGGAGTACCTTCTCTGGACAAGTTGCATAGGCTATCATGGTTCATCGTCACGTCCAACAGTCTTGGAAGTGAAGGAGAAGATGACATAAATTTCCTGTCCTCTTTTACCAATTCTACCAGATTACAGATGCTGCTTATAAATGGCAACAATTTTGGAGGGGTTTTACCTGAATACATCAGCAACTTTTCAACCACCCTAGTTATGCTGTTTTTTGACAATAATCAAATATCTGGAAAGATACCAAGAGGGATAGGGAAGTTTGTCAATTTGCAGAGGCTGGATATGTGGAACAACCGGTTGACAGGTACCATTCCAGCTGATATAGGAGAGCTCCATAATCTGGGAATATTATTTTTAGATGGAAACAACTTATCAGGTACCATTCCATCCACTATTGGAAATTTAAAGCTGTTAAATCAGTTAGATTTAAGTGATAATCTTCTTCAGGGCAGCATCCCTTCAAGACTTGGTGAATGTGTTAGTTTGACAGCAATAGATCTTTCAAACAACAATCTTAGTGGTACCATACCCCCACAAATTTTTGATCTACCATCATTGTCAATCTTTCTTGACTTGTCTAGAAATCATTTCAACAGTGTGCTTCCTGTAGAAATTGGAAATTTGAAAAACCTAGGTGGATTAGATATTTCAGGAAACATGTTATCAGGTGAAATCCCTAGTTCTATTGGTAGTTGCATAAGAATGGAATTTCTTGGCATGCAAGGTAACTTCTTTCAAGGGTCTATTCCTTCATCTATGAGAGCACTGAGAGGTCTTAGAGCCCTAGATTTGTCTCAGAACAATTTATCAGGTGAAATTCCTGAATTTCTGGCGGATTTTGATTTTCTAGAGAGTTTGAATCTGTCTTACAACAATTTTGAAGGCAATGTACCAACAGGAGGAGTTTTTGACAATGCAAGTGCTACTTTGGTAGTAGGAAACAGTAAAATTTGTGGTGGCATACCAGAACTTAAGCTGCCCTTTTGCAGTTTTAAAGAATCCAAGAAAAGGAGATTGACCCTTGCAGTGAAATTAATAATTTCCATTGTTTCTGGGCTTCTAGGAGTTACTTTGCTGCTTGCTCTTCTGTTTCTTTGTTGTGTCAAGAGAAAACAAGAGGAACCTGATTCAAGCAATACAAAAGATTCATTTATGAAAGTATCTTATCAGAGTCTTCATAGAGCTACTAATGGATTCTCCTCTTCTAATATAATTGGAATTGGTAGTTTTGGGACTCTGTATAAAGGATTTTTTGATCAAGGAAGAAGCATTTTTGCTATTAAAGTGCTTGACCTTCAGCATCATGGAGCTTCCAAGAGTTTTATAACTGAGTGCAAAGCCTTGCAAAACATCAGACATCGAAATCTTGTCAAGATCCTGACTGTATGTTCAGGACTTGATTTCAAAGGTAATGATTTCAAGGCTCTAGTTTATGAATACATGACTAATGGGAGCTTAGATGAGTGGCTGCATCCAGTTCTTAGTATGGATTTGACAGATGAGCAAACAAGGACTTTAAATATTTTTCAGAGGCTAAAGATTGCCATTGATGTTGCATATGCATTGGATTATCTTCATCATCATTGCCAACCATCGATTGCTCACTGTGACCTGAAACCAAGTAATGTCCTTCTTGATGATGACATGACTGCACATGTTGGTGACTTTGGCTTAGCACGATTCCTTCCAGATACAGTCCACAAGCAAACAAGCTCTACTGTGATAAGAGGAACTGTCGGCTATGCTGCTCCAGGTAACAACATTTCTATACTCCATTTCTTCCTTGTTCTTTCTTTTTTAGATTAATATATAAATTGGCCCCTAAACAATACATCTTTTAAAGATTTGGTACTTAAAGAAAAAAAATTTACAATCAAATATCTAAACTTGTATTCCATCAATAGATTACCTCAATAGACTAACACCGTTATATAAAATGCTGATTTGAGTATTTGACATGGTTTACCAATAATAAGTCGCCACGTGTCAGGTCAAATATTTTTTTAAATGCTGACGTAGTATTGTCCTGACATGTGACGATTTAATATTTGTCAACCGTACCATGTGAGCATGTTATGTGATGGCATTAGTCCATTGGGTTAACTTGCCTGATGGGTTTAAAGTTCGTTAAAAGATGTATAATTCGGAGACCAATTTACATATTAACCCATTTTTTTCTTTCCCTGCCATGGTAACTGTTCAGGCAGCATACAAGTTCTTTACAGATAATTTTGCACCCTATGATGTTTGAATTGCAGAATATGGTATGGGAAACGAGGTATCAACTTGGGGTGATGTCTATAGTTTCGGAATCCTTTTGTTGGAAATGTTTATTGGAAAAAGGCCTACCGATGAAATGTTCAATGACAGTTTGAACATTCATAATTTTGCTAAGGAAGCTGTGAAAAAACAAGTGATGAACATTGTGGATCCCATTCTTTTCCAAGAAACAGAAGATCAGTTCCCCTCTCAAAGCAAAATTTTGAATAGCATGATCGAAGAAAGCTTGACTACCATATTTAAAATCGGAGTTGCTTGTTCTGCTGAAACACCAAGAGACCGAATGAGCATTAGTGAAGTCATAATTGAATTGCTGTCAGTCAGAGATAAACTTAATGTGGTCGGTACCTATCGTTACCGGTGGCCGGTACGTACCGTTTTTAAAGTAAACTGAAGCGGTACCAGTCTCGTATCGTTTCGGTATTGATTGTACTAGCTTGTACCGGTCAATACCGTTTAGTACCGGTTGCTACAAGATTTTGAATATTTTTTATAAAAAAAAAAAAATCATTTATTTGATTTTTTAAACTAATTTTAATATTTTTTGTGTCATGATCATTTTTTATTTTTTTCATAATTACATTTAAAAATAAATTATGTTCATTAAATTAAGCTATTGAACATAATTAATTATAATTTACTATATTTTTTTAATATTTATTTTACTTATTTGATGTTTAAAAATTTTAGATATTAAATATTTAAAATTTATATTTGCATAAAAACATATATATATATATGCATGTAATGAATGTATATTTGCATGTGTATATAATATATATTTTATTAAAAAACTTGAAAATATGCTATATATAGATATATGAAAAAATATTTGAAAAATGCCGGTAAATCCGAAACGATACGCTGAAACACACCGGTACCGATACGTAGTAATATCAAAACAAAAACAATACGTTTATCGGTACGTTACTGATTACCTTGGATAAACTCCTTGGGACTGATAAAAACTTCAAGATAAAATAGAATATTAGGTGATAGAAGGTAGAAATTTCAAGCTCCTTGTCTGCTTGATTCATCGAGAAGAATTAGCAAAGTTCCTTTCATTATGAACCGAGAGTTTAACCGAGTTGGTTCATGCCATTATCTTTAAAAGATGGCATCCAATATATCTGAAGTTATTACATCTATACTGAAAATATTACATCTATATAATATAATACCATTACTTTTGGGGGAAATCTCAATCCAATTAGCCAATATATGAGGTTGCTCAAAACCTTATTGTTCAGTACATGTTAGATATTATTGAACTTTTATGAGAATCACACCTAAACTTCTGGAATTAATCGAAAGTTTCCCCAGAATTTCGTTCAAGCGTCTGATACAGGATCATGAATACATGTACAATATGTTATTACTTAATGCATAAAGTAATGCATTCCTTTGCTTTAATGTCTAAACCACCGAATCCACTTGAATGTTGGATTCAATTTATAAGTTTAGTTATTGAGATCATGGTGGCCTTCTGGCTTGAATTCAAAACAAGACATTGCTTGATATGACTTAAAGAGATTACAGGGTCTATTCACCATTTTTTTTAATGAGAATCTCTACCAACCATTAGAACACTGATATTTACACAAGTTGACTGTATCAAGGTCTTTTTAAATTTTAAAATCTTTTGGCTGCATCCCAACCATTCCAGTTAAGGGGGCATAAGCCAGTCCTATAACTTTAGTCAAATATGTAACTATCTCATACTATGTTACTCGGATTCGAATATGAGTATCGAACACGAGTATATATTTGATATGGATATGTTTAATTTATTTTAAGTTTTTTCATGTATTTGAAGAATTTTTGGGGATCATATTCTTATACTTATGTTTGAATATGTGTTAGATACGAATATCGAATATAAATATTTAAAAAAATAAAAAGTTGAAACAATATAGATCTAATGTGGTCCTAGGATGAACAGTATAAATCTAAGGGGACGTTTGGTATCTTCCCAGGAATCACATGTGATTCCTGAAAATGTGATTCTTGGGAATGTGATTCCTGGGAATGTAATTTTCCAGCGTTTGGTATACATGGAAAAGTACTAATTAAAATCCTGGGAATGTGATGATAATTTCCGAAACTACCTTTATAAAAAAATTTAAATTTTATTAATTTTAAAATTTTTCAATGATATTTATTATTAAAAAAATATTTATACTAAATATTTAAAAATAATATTTTAAATTGAGTTACTTTTAGGATAAAAAATATTTATTAATAATAAAATCTTGAAATTACTCTCATGTAGTTAAAAAAATTAAAAGGCTGGATACAAATTAAATATTATTTAAATATTTTAATGATATTTATTATTAACAAATATTTGTACTAAATATTTAAAAATAATATTTTAATTGGTAATTTGAGTTATTTTTATGATAAAAAATATTTTTTAATAATAAATTTTGAAATTACTCGCATGTAGTTAAAAAATTAAAAGACTATATGCAAATTAAATATTATTTAAATATTTTAATGATATTTATTATTAACAAACATTTGTACTAAATATTTAAAAATAATATTTTAATTGATAATTTGAGTTATTTTTATGATAAAAAATATTTGTTAATAATAAAATTTTGAAATTACTTTCATGTAGTTTTAAAGTTAAAAGGTTGTATAAAAATTAAATATTATTTAAATATTTCAATGATATTTATTATTAACAAACATTTGTACTAAATATTTAAAAATAATATTTCAATTGGTAATTTGAGTTATTTTTATGATAAAAAAATGTTTGTTAATAATAAATTTTCGAAATTATTCTCAAGTAATTGGAAAATTAAAAAGCAGAATGCAAATTAAATATTATTTAAATATTTCAGTAATATTTATTATTAATAAATATTTGTATGAAATATTTTAAAATAATATTTTAATTGATAATTTTAACTCAAATAGAAAGAGGATAATATTGTTTTTAACATTTTTTTTAACTTTCCAACTACATGGGAAAGTTACTTTCCCACCACTTCTAATGAGAATTACATTCCAATGCTTGTGGGAAAGTAACTCTCCAAGGAAAGTTACATTTCCAAAAAAGTGAGCAGTTTTTAGCATACCAAATATGAGAATCACATTTCCACCAATTATTTTCCATGAAAAATGTTCACTTTTCATCATACCAAACGCTCTCTAATATTTTGTTGTGTGAATTTATTTTCTTTCTCATTTGAGACTTGAGAAAATATCGGGTCAATTGGCTTTTGAAGTCAAGAATTTGTTAGAAATCACTGTTTCTTTTATTGACAAAAAGAGATTAGAGTCATATATTTTCAAAATTCTGTTCACACTTACTAATTCTTGACAACCAGCTGTCTTATTTTTGAAGAGTTATAAATATAATAAAATTATATATAAATATGATAAATTATAAAAAAATTATATATTTATATAATTATTTTAAAAAATAAATATGATAAATTATATACAAATATGATAAATTATATATAAATATAATAAATATATTATATATTTATATAAATTAAAAATTATTTAAATTTTTTATATATAAATATAACATAAATTATATATAAATATAATAAATTATATAATTTTTTTGAGTCTACAAAAAATTCATTAAGGAAATTTCCTTAGAATTTTCTTTTACTACTTGATGCGAGTTGGGTCAGTCAGCTTTGTCTCTATCGTTTACTTCAAGGTCGCCCTTCTAGCAATTTCTCATACGTATTAGCTAAGAAAACTTTAATTTAAGGATTAATGACTATCTTCAAAGGACCTATATGTTGTGTGGCTCCAATGGTTTTGTTGTGTGGCTCTATTTTCTTTCTCATTTGAGACTTGAGAAAATATTGGGTCAATTGGCCTTTGAACTCAAGCATTTGTTAGAAATTACTGTTTCTTTGATTGACAAAAGGAGATTAGAATCAGATTTTTCTAAAATTCTATTCACATTTATTAATTCTGGACAACTAGCTGTCTTACTTTTGGATTGTTTTAAATATGATAAAATTATATATAAATATAATAAATTATAAAAAAATTATGTATTTATATAATTATTTTATATATAAATATAATAAATTAAATATATATATGATAAATTATATATAAATATGATAAATATATCATATATTTATGTAAATTAGAAATTATCTAATTTTTTATATATATAAATATGATATAAATTATATATAAATATGATAAATTACATAATTTTGGAATCTACCAAAAATTCATTAAGGAAATTTCCTTAGAATTTTCTTTTACCTTTACTTCATGGGAGTTGGGTCAGTCAGCTTTGTCTCTAGCGTTTACTTCAAGGTCGCCCTTCTAGCAATTTCTCATACGTATTAGCTAAGAAAACTTTAAGGATTAATGACTATCTTCAAAGGACCAACAATTTAGGGCCCATGCCAGTCCCATAAGTATCAACTAAGAAAATTTTAAGTATTAGCAATTTCTTCTTGATAAACCAAACACTTTCGAAATTCAAACTAAACTCTCAATACCAGTGATTCATTCGGCTTGATGAAGTTATCAGGCAGGCCTTTGGAAATGCACAGCAATCTTTTTCTTCCTTTTTACCTTGCCTTTATTCTCCTCTCGTGCTTTAACATGAAAGGTCTTTACTTGCATGGTTTAGCAACCTCAGTGATTAGCGGAAATGACACAGATCAACAAGCTTTAATGGAGTTCAAGGCCAAGATAACTGGTGATCAGCTCGGTGTTATGCATTTGTGGAACAATACCATCCATTTTTGCCGATGGAATGGTGTTACATGCAGTCGCCGACGTCAAAGAGTGACCGAGTTGGACTTATCATCATTAAAACTCACAGGAGCTTTATCACCATATATTGGAAATTTGAGCTTTCTAAGGGTTTTAAATCTTCAAAACAACAGTTTCGTTCATTCAATCCCTCAAGAAATTGGTCGTTTACACAGATTGCAGGAGTTAAGACTGACCAACAACTCCTTTGCTGATAAACTTCCTTCAAATATATCAAGTTGTTCTAAGCTTAAAGTCTTCGCTGCTGGAAAAAACCAGCTTATAGGTGAAATTCCAGGCCTGCTTGGAAGCTTGTCAAACCTGAAAGAGTTACATTTACATAGAAACAAGTTTTCAGGGAGTATCCCATCTTCCTTAGGGAACTTATCATCTCTGGAGGGGATTACTCTTGCTGAAAATCGGCTGAGTGGGCGTATACCTGAAGCTCTTGGCCGACTGGCAAATCTTACATTTTTCTCTTTGGTAGATAATGGAATTTCTGGTATGATTCCTGCCTCAGTTTTCAATCTTTCGAATATCAGAGCTCTTGATTTTGGCTTCAACCAGTTTCATGGTAGTCTTCCATCGGACTTGGGAATCACTATGCCATATATTGAAGTCTTTTCAGTAAGACATAACCAATTCTTTGGATCGATCCCTATTTCAATATTTAATGCCTCAAATCTCTTTATACTTCGGATTTCGGAAAACAAATTTAGTGGAAACTTGATTTGGTAGGATCCAAGATGTCCCAATTCTATGGCAATATCTATATGGGCCAAGATCCAAGAAGATCTAGGAAACATGACAAGAATGGGTGGAATTCACTTGGGTCATGTTGCAAGTTATTCAAAAAAGGCTTCAACATGCAAGATGGGCTTGCGTCCAAGTTTGGTCAATGTGATTCAAGAACACAAGGTGGTACATTAACAGGGCTTATTTGGGCTTATTTTAATTCTTATAATTACTTAGGCATTTGGGCTTATATTATGTAACATAGACATCTTTTAAATTTAATTAGGATTGGGCTTGAGCATGTTCAGCCCATATTTTACTTATTATTAGGTTAGCTGATTAGGGTTATTATAAGGAGGCTATAAATTTATGTCTTAGCCGCCTACATCAATTATCTTTTGATCAATTGAGTTTGAATTTATTTAAAGTGAGTGTTTCACTCTTTTTATTCTTGAAAGAACTTAGGAATTTATCAAAAAAAAAATTCTTTGTGGCGTTCAACCTATCAAACTTAGGTTCTTGAAACGAGAGTTCTTAGGGTCTAGCTTACATGCTTAATCTAGGTTCTTTGAAACAGGCTTTTAAGGGTTTAAGTTTTCTTTGCCTGAATCTTGATTTTTTTGGGTTAGGTATTTAAATTTGTTAGTGGGTTCAAAGGGTTTAACCCCTAGGGTTCACATCAGTTGGTATCAGAGCTTAAGCTTCCAATCAAGTTTTTATAATTATAGCTTTGATTTGTTATTTGTTACTTCTTTTTTTGGGGTTTCAGATACTATCACAGCAAAATCAATAACAAGATTTTGGGGTTTCAGGTATTCTTGTCTTAGGGCTATAACTTTAGGCATTCTTGACCTGGGTTATAGTTTTTAGGCAGTCTTGCTTTGGGGTTTCGTTTCTTGTAATTGAATCAAATCAATCTAACAAGATTTTGGGGTTTCAGGCATTCTTGTTTTGGGGTTATAGCTTTAGGCATTTTTCCTAGGGTTATAGTTTTTAGTGAGTCTAAGTTTGGGGTTTCAGTCTTGAAAAGTGGTTTAAATCAAGATTTCGTTTCTTGAATTCTTGATCAATTAAAATTTCTTCTTGTTGATTCTTGATCCGAATCTTGAAAAAAAAAATTCAAGAATTCAGAGGGGCATTCGAACAGTCCCAAGAAATAAAAAAGAAGTTCATCCGAGATTTCAAGAAAATCAAGAAGTCTCGTTCTTGAAAAAAAGAAAAGAAGAAGAGTGTTTGAATAGGCAGAAAAAGAATGAAAGATTCGAAAAAGATTGAAAAGAAGTGGAAAGAATCGACATTCATTTTTTTTACTAACCAAAGTTGTTTTGCAGCAACTTTAAGATGTCTCTCACACTATGCGACGAAGTAAAGCAGGCTCTACAAGAGATGAAAGAGATCACCTTATTGTTTGGGAAGTTTGTGCAACAAGAGGAAGAAAGATGGAGAACAAAAAAGAGAAAAGAAAAAAAGAAAAAAGAAAGTGAGGTGGCTACAAATAAAGAAAAGCAAGAGGAAACGAGAGTAAAAAAAAGTGAAAAAGAAATATAGGTGGTTGAAATTAAAGAAGTAAGAGAGGAGCCACTAGTGGAAAAGGAGACAATTCCTGCCGAGGAAAACAAAGAATTTGAGAATTTTTCTGATGCAAAGGAGAGTGTGGTTTTTATTCTTGATGCTCCTAACCAATCTCTTCCTATTTTTCCTGTTTCTTTGTTGAAGGATTGTGAAGATTTATTTTCGGAGGAGTTGCAGGATGGGTTGCCACCCAAAAGCGGCATTGTGCACCACTTTGATTTAGTACCTAGCGCCGTTATTCTCACACACAAGGCTAAGATTCGAGGGCGAATCTTTTCGAGGAAAGGGGGAATGATAGGATCCAAGATGGCCCAATTCCATGGCAATATCTATATGGGCCAAGATCCAAGAAGATCTACGAAACATGGCAAGAATGGGTGGAATTCACTTGGGTCATGTTGCAAGTTATTCAAAAAAGGCTTCAACATGCAAGATGGACTTGCGTCCAAGTTTGGTCCATGTGATTCAAGAACACAAGGTGGCACATTAACAGGGCTTATTTGGGCTTATTTTAATTCTTATAATTACTTAGGCATTTGGGCCTATATTATGTAACATGGACATCTATTAAATTTAATTAGGATTGGGCTTGAGCATGTTCAGCCCATATTTTACTTATTATTAGGTTAGCTGATTATGGTTATTGTATGGAGGCTATAAATATATGTCTTAGCCGCCTACATTAATTATCTTTTGATCAATTGAGTTTGAATTTATTCAAAGTGAGTGTTTCACTCTTTTTAGTTCTTGAAAGAACTTAGGAACTTATCAAAGAATTTTTTCTTTGTGGCGTTCAACCTATCAAACTTAGGTTCTTGAAACGAGAGTTCTTAGGGTTTACCTTACATGCTTAATCTAGGTTATTTGAAATAGGCTTTTAAGGGTTTAAATTTTCTTTGCCTGAATCTTGGTTTTTTTGGGTTAGGTATTTAAATTTGTTAGTGGGTTCAAAGGGTTTAACCCCTAGGGTTCATATCAGTTGGTATAAGAGCTTAGGCTTCCAATCAGGTTTTTATAATTATAGCTTTGATTTGTTATTTGTTACTTATTTTTGGGGTTTCAGATACTATCACAGCAAAATCAATAACAAGATTTTAGGGTTTCAGGTATTCTTGTCTTAGGGTTATAACTTTAGGCATTCTTGACCTGAGTTATAGTTTTTAGGCAGTCTTGCTTTGGGGTTTCGTTTCTTGTAATTGAATCAAATCAATCTAACAAGATTTTGGGGTTTCAGGCATTCTTGTCTTGGGGTTATAGCTTTAGGCATTTTTCCTAGGGTTATAGTTTTTAGTCAGCCTAAGTTTGGGGTTTCAGTCTTGAAAAGTGGTTTAAATCAATATTTCGTTTCTTGAATTCTTGATCAATTAAAATTTCTTCTTGTTGATTCTTGATCCGAATCTTGAAAAAAAAAATTCAAGAATTCAGAGGGGCATTCGAACAGTCCCAAGAAAGAAAAAAGAAGTTCATCCGAGATTTCAAGAAAATCAAGAAGTCTCGTTCTTGAAAAAAAAAGAAAAGAAGAAGAGTGTTCGAATAAGCATAAAAAGAATGAAAGATTCGAAAAAGATTGAAAAGAAGTGGAAAGAATCGACATTCATTTTTTTTACTAACCAAAGTTGTTTTGCAGCAACTTTAAGATGTCTCTCACACTATGCGACGAAGTAAAGCAGGCTCTACAAGAGATGAAAGAGATCACCTTATTGTTTGGGAAGTTTTTGCAACAAGAGGAAGAAAGATAGAGAACAAAAAAGAGAGAAGAAAAAAAGAAAAAATATAGTGAGGTGGTTGCAAATAAAGAAAAGCAAGAGGAAACGGAGAGTAAAAAAAAGTGAAAAAAAATAGAGGTGGTTGAAATTAAAGAAGTAAGAGAGGAGCCACTAGTGGAAAATGAGACAATTCCTGCCGAGGAAAACAAAGAATTTGAGAATTTTTCTGATGCAAAGAAGAGTGTGGTTTTTATTCTTGATGCTCCTAACCAATCTCTTCCTATTTTTCCTGTTTCTTTGTTGAAGGATTGTGAAGATTTATTTTCGGAGGAGTTGCAGGATGGGTTGCCACCCAAAAGCGGCATTGTACATCACTTTGATTTAGTACCTAGCGTCGTCATTCTCACACACAAGGCTAAGATTGGAGGGCGAATCTTTTCGAGGAAAGGGGGAATGATAGGATCCAAGATGGCCCAATTCCATGGCAATATCTATATGGGCCAAGATCCAAGAAGATCTAGGAAACATGGCAAGAATGGGTGGAATTCACTTGGGTCATGTTGCAAGTTATGCAAAAAAGGCTTCAACATGCAAGATGGACTTGCGTCCAAGTTTAGTCCATGTGATTCAAGAACACAAGGTGGCACAATAACAGGGCTTATTTGGGCTTATTTTAATTCTTATAATTACTTAGGCATTTGGGCCTATATTATGTAACATGGACATCTATTAAATTTAATTAGAATTGGGCTTGAGCATGTTCAGCCCATATTTTACTTATTATTAGGTTAGCTGATTAGGTTATTGTAGGGAGGCTATAAATATATGTCTTAGCCGCCTACATCAATTATCTTTTGATCAATTGAGTTTGAATTTATTCAAAGTGAGTGTTTCACTCTTTTTAGTTCTTGAAAGAACTTAGGAACTTATCAAAGAATTTTTTCTTTGTGGCGTTCAACCTATCAAACTTAGGTTCTTGAAACGAGAGTTCTTAGGGTTTACCTTACATGCTTAATCTAGGTTATTTGAAATAGGCTTTTAAGGGTTTAAATTTTCTTTGCCTGAATCTTGGTTTTTTTGGGTTAGGTATTTAAATTTGTTAGTGGGTTCAAAGGGTTTAACCCCTAGGGTTCACATCATGATTTC
The DNA here is from genome assembly GCA_030761205.1 of Fremontodendron californicum. Lineage (NCBI taxonomy): Eukaryota > Viridiplantae > Streptophyta > Magnoliopsida > Malvales > Malvaceae > Fremontodendron > Fremontodendron californicum. Next base: position 13,004,114 of record JAULJL010000041.1, on the reverse strand, counting down.
AATTGAAAACCTGGATAAACTAGCACGACTTATCATTTACTACAACCATTTTGGAAGTGGGGGAGCAACTGACCTGAGCTTTCTTTGCTCCTTGACCAATGCTACTGCATTGAGCTTTCTGGATATGGGCAAAAATAACTTTGGAGGGCAATTGCCCGACTGCATAAGCAATTTCTCTAGTGTTTCCTTTTTCATTATACAAGATAATAAAATATCTGGAAGAATTCTAACTGGGATTGAAAATCTCATCAACTTGGAGGTGCTAGCTGCATCAAAAAATCGAGTATCAGGTTCTATTCCCCTTGGTATTGGCAGGCTTCAAAAGCTGAAGTTATTTTATGCATCCTATAATTCTCTCTCTGGGGCTATTCCCACTTCTTTTGGAAACTTAACGATGTTAATCAACCTATCTTTAGGTCAAAACAAACTTCGGGGCAACATTCCCTCAAAGCTAGCTAGGTGTGAGAATTTGGTTAACTTGTATCTTTTTAATAACAACCTCACTGGTTTTATTCCCCCTGGAGTAATTGGTCTCTCATCATTGTCCATTGCTCTAGACTTGTCTTCAAACAGTTTAACTGGTATGCTTCCCGTTGAAGTAGAAAATCTGCTAAATCTAGGTGTATTGGATGTTTCTGTCAACAAGTTATCAGGGGTTCTTCCGAATAGTCTTGGTAGCTGTGTAAGACTAGAGAAACTATACTTGGGGGGAAATTTCTTCCAGGGGCTGATTCCTTATTCTTTGAGTTCCTTGAAAGGACTGATCGAAGTAGACATGTTTGGGAACAATTTCTCTGGTGAAATTCCAAAATTTTTTGTAAGCTTTAGGTCGTTACAATATCTAAATCTTTCTTTCAATGATTTAGAAGGTTCTATACCAACAGAAGGAGTCTTTAAGAATGCAAGTGCTATATTCATTGAAGGAAACAATAAGCTTTATGGAGGTGTCCCTGAGTTTCATTTGCCTGGATGTAAATTGAAAAGGTCCACCAAGGGATCAAACAATTCTCTTAAACTGAAAATTGCCATTGCTTCTGCAATTTTAGGAGTGACTTTGGTATTATCCTTTCTCCTCTTTTTGTGCTTTAGAAAGAAGAAAAAGCAGTCTACTACACCAACCTGTGCAGAAAAGTCACTTTTAAAGTTATCATATCAAAGCATCCTAAGCGCTACAGATGGATTCTCCTCGGCAAATTTGGTCGGTGCAGGAAGCTTTGGTTCGGTATACAAAGGAATTCTTGAAGAGAATGGAGTAGTTATTGCCATTAAAGTGCTTAATCTTTTAAGGCCTGGAGCTTCAAAGAGTTTCATGGCTGAATGTGAGGCCTTGAAGAACATTAGACATCGAAATCTTGTCAAGATTTTAACAGCATGTTCAAGTGTTGATTATCAAGGTAATGATTTCAAAGCTCTTGTTTATGAGTTTATGGTTAATGGGAGTTTGGAGGATTGATTTCATCCATCTGTTGGCATGAATGAAACAGGAAAAAACTTGAAGTTTTTCCAAAGAGTAAATATAACTGCAGATGTTGCTAGTGCACTTGAGTATATGCATCATCATTGTGAGTCATCAATCATTCACTGTGACCTCAAGCCAAGCAACATTCTTCTCAATGATGAAATGGTTGGCTATGTAGGAGATTTTGGCATAGCAAAATTCCTTTCAACAGAAACTCCAAACTGTTCTACTAATCAATCAAGCTCTCTTGGATTAAAAGGAACCATTGGTTATGCTCCACCAGGTCAGTTTTTATGAACATTCTTCAAATTAATTTCTTATTAATATGTTACTCGGACTCGGGTGTGAGTGTTGGACACGGGTATGTGTCCGACACGGGTATGCTCAAATTTTTCTAAGATTTCCATGTATTTGAAGGGTCCTTAGAGGATCATATCCCCGTACCCAAGTCCAGATATGCGTCGAACACGAGTACTTCAAGAAAAATGAAGAGTCGAAGCAACATAGTCTTATTATAGAACTTTTTGAAAAGAAAATTAAAAGTATGATTAAACCCAGGGTTTAATCAAGTTGGTTCATGTAGTCACCTTTTAGACGTCTGGGGTTCGAATCTCAGCATTTGCAATCCTTTTCCTTATCCTAGGCTACGGTCTCCTTTGTACCATGATTTTGAAGTTGTTTTCTCTTGACAAGAAAAGGCTACTCACATCAGTTTTTAATAGCAGAATATGGCTTGGGAAATGAGTTGTCAACAAAAGGGGATGTGTATAACTATGGTATCCTCTTGCTAGAAATGTTTACAAGGAAGAGGCCTATTGATGAACTGTTTAAAGAGGGTTTGAGCCTTCACAACTTTGTTAAGGCAGCTTTGCCAGAACAAGTGGATGAGATTATAGATCCCATTCTCCTTCAAGAGAGAGTCCAAGGAGGAATAGTTGCAAACAATAATTGCAGGGAAAACAGACTGAGATATGAGAGGCATTTCCAATACTTGAATTCAATTCTTGAAATAGGAATAAGTTGTTCAACTGAGTCTCCAAGTGAACGAATGGACATGAGTGATGTTGCTGCCAAGATTTGTTCTATTAGAGACAAGCTTCATCCAACTCGAGTACATCATCTGGGCAGAACTTTATATGCAGCTCAATCAGCAGGTGATAGCATTCTTTTTTTAATCTTTTTTTTTAATAATTGAGGCTGTACGGGATTGAATCTGACCATTAAATTCAGAACTCTAGTATTTTACTAAGAGACCACTCAGCTATTTTGATGTTAAAAAGAAAATAAAAGCTTTCTTAACATAATTTGACAAAATAAAATGTTTTTTTAGGTAAATTTTGTCAAAGTAAAATTGATAGTTTAGAGATTTACTTGTTTACATATGTTGCAGGTACCTAATGTGCCATACTGGAATTGTGAGGATAAGGTCATGCAAGGTATAACAGAATGGGTGATAACTTTATTTCTTCCATATTTTATGCATTTAAATAAGCTAAGTCTTTATAGTTTAAACTCTTAATTAATTATTTTTAGTTGCTTTTTAAGATTAGTTTTATTTATTTTATATTTAAATTAGTTATTAATATCTTTTGTATTTTTTTAGAATCCTAAAGAAAGAAGAAGAAAATCTGCTCATATATTGAAAGTCCAAGCTGGAAGCTATTATTTGCCTACAAAATTTTCTTTCTTCAATCTTTTGGAACTCTATAAATAAGAACCCTTTATGACTCTAGTTTTTACTCTTTTTCTTCGCTTTCTTAGACCTAATTTATTTTAAGAAGAGCAACCACCAAAGATTTGCAAGAAGCAATACATGTTTTGGAAACTGGAAGACTGAAGTCCTGCAAACATTAGTTTATGCACATTGTTGAGAACTCCTTGCTCCAGAAATTTCTGATCACAGCCCAGCATTCATAAAGCTTGATATGGTGAGTGCCTCTCCACCTAAACCTTTCAAGTTTTTTAACTATTGGACCAGACATCCAGAGTTTATGCACATTGTTGAGAACTCTTGGAGGGCACCTACTGGTGGTAATCCCATGGTCAGGTTGCATACCAAAATGAAGAGATTAAAGTCAGTCTTGAAGAACTTTTATCATGTTTATTATGGTAGCATATCTGAGAAGGTTACAACTAAGAGGAAGGAGTTAGAGGATGTCCAAGTAGATCTACTCAGCCATCCTTCTGATGAATTGGTAGAAAAGGAAAGGATGTTAGCTCAAGAGTATAATGAACTGAGAAAAGCTGAAGAGAGTCACTTCAGGAAGAAGTCAAGGGTTCAATGGCTTCAAGAAGGAGATCAGAATACTGGATTCTTTCACAAGATGGTTGCAGCTAGGCAGAATAGGGGCACAATGAGAGTCATGTATGATGATAGTGGAAATAGGCTTGAAACCTTTTCACAGATATCTCAGGCAGCAGTCTCTCATTTCCAGAAAATTATTAGCACTAAGGACTATAATGTTGACGGATGTACAAGGGAGTTTCTAAGAGAACTTTTGCAGTTCTCTTTCTCGGATGCAGGGAAGTTTGAACTTTCAAAGCCAATATCCAGGGAGGAAGTCAAGGAGTCCATTTTTGCCATCAAGGGGGACAAGGCTCCAGGGCCAGATGGTTTCACATCTCACTTCTTTAAGGAAGCTTGGACAGTAGTAGGGGAAGAGTACATTGATGCCATTCTTCATTTCTTCCAGACAGGAGATTTGCTGGCAGGCTTTAATTCCACAATTGTAACTCTAGTGCCAAAAAACCAAAATCCTACTTGTATTAAAGACTACAGGCCTATTTCCTGTTGTTCAGTAGTCTACAAAAGTATTACATCTGTGATGGCAAGAAGACTCAAAAAATTCCTGCCAACAATCATCAGCAAAAGTCAAAGTGCCTTTGTGGAAGGAAGGAATATCTCAGATAATGTCCTAATGGCACAGGAGTTAGTAAGAGGCTATGCCAGGAAAACTCTGTCACTTAGAAGTGCTATAAAGGTTGACCTTCAAAAGGCTTTTGATACACTTGACTGGGACTTCATGTTGCTGGTTCTTGCAGCTTTGAATTTTCCAACAGAATTTATGGATCAAGAGTTGCATCACTGGTCCTAGGTTCTCTCTATCAATTAATGGAGGCTTGGTGGGCTACTTTAAGGGAGAAAGGGGTATAAGGCAAGGAGATCCTATCTCCCCCTATCTGTTTGTGCTTGCTATGAATGCACTTTCTAAGCTTTTGGATGCTGCTGCACAGCATAAAGTCTTTGATTTCCATCCTAAGTGCAAAAGGATTGGGCTCACTCACCTATGTTTTGCTGATGACTTGATGATTTTCACTAAAGGGCACCTGAAATCCATCCAAGGAGTGCAGGATATCCTGGAAAGTTTTTATAAACTTTCTGGTTTGCAGCTCAATTGTGCCAAAAGTGAACTTTATTCTTCTCGCATCAGTAGAGCTTAGCTTCAGGAAATCCAGTGGGTGACAGGCTTCAAGCTAGGAGAACTGCCAGTGAGGTATTTGGGGGTTCCCCTAGTAACAAAGAATCTGACAGAAAAAGACTGTGTCCCACTTATCTCAAAGATTACTGCTAGGATCACTCACTGGACATCAAAAATTCTGTCCTATGTTGGAAGATTTCAGCTTATTCAATCAGTTTTGTTTAATATACAAAACTATTGGTGTAGAATCTTTATTCTACCTAAGGCAGTGCTCTCCAGAATTAATCAACTCTGTTCTCGATTATATTGGTTAGGGAAAGATGCAGAAGCCAGAGGAGCAAGGGTGAGTTGTTAGAAAATTTGTTGTCCAAGATCAGAGGGGGGACTTGGCCTGAAAGATCTAGGTTCTTGGAACAGGGCAAGCATAATGCAGATAATATGGACATTGCTTTTTAAGGCAGGTTCATGGTGGATTGCTTGGATCCACAACTATGTTCTAAAAGGCACATCATTCTGGCAGTTCCCAATCACCCAGGGAAGTAGCTGGATTTGGAGGAAAATCCTACAATTGAGACCATTAGCAGCTCAATTTACCTATCAGAATAATGGAAGATTAGCTTGGAAATTTCCTAGGGACAGGTTTTCAGTGGCTAAAGTGTGGCAGCAAATCAGGCCAAGGCAGCCAAAGGTGGATTGGGATAGATTGGTAGGGTATGCCTACCATATTCCAAGGCATTCCCAAATATCATGGATGGCAATTCAGAACAAGCTCCCTACAAAAGATCGATTGATGGAATGGGGAATGGAACTTAATGGAACTTGTGATATGTGCAGTCAACAAATCGAGACTCGAGACCATTTATTCTTTGAGTGTGAGTATTCTAAGGCAGTATGGAGGGAGATTCTGCACCTATGTAAGCTTCATAGAGTCATCAGAAGTTGGGACTTTGAAGTTCAATGGGCAAAGAGGAAGCTAAAGGGTAAATCTCTAATTGCTACAGTGCTTTGAATTGCTTGGAATGCTCTCATATATCATGTATGGAGGGAGAGGAATAACCGCAGGTTTGGTAAACAATCTCAGCAATGTATGCAAATGCTTGAGAAAATCAAGGAGGAGGTTAGCTATAGACTAGGGGGGATGAAAACCATAAAGGATGATACTGTTAATAGAGATTTGCATGTAGCATGGGGGTTAAAAAGCTCACTGATAGCATAATTGGTTCTTAGCTATGTAAAGAAGACATTGTAAAATAGTACATTTGTTTGCCAGCTATGCTGGTTGTATTGATGTAGCAGTGCATGCTACTTTTTGATAAATAAAAACTTTGCTTATCCAAAAAAACATTAGTTTTCTCTTTTCCCTTAATCTTCTTTTACTTTCTTGTAATATTTATAATGGTGAAACTCCATTGTTTATTATTTTCAATGTTTAGCATGAACTAAATCTCTTTTTCTAAAAAAAAATGGAACTCAACAAGTATTTTGGATTATTTTACTCTCTTTCTTGATTTAATGATATTTGATGTTGTTTATTCAATATTGTGCTTAATGGTTTTAATTGCCTATCACCAATCAAATTGATTTGTTAACCTAAATACAACTTGACAAAAGAGAGTTTAGTGTTAGACATGGATTGAATAACATTTGTTTCATATTCATTTATTATGATGAATTGAGTTGCATGTAGGGTAGAAATATACTTACGTGTCTTATGTAACCAATTTTAGAGTCTAAGCTTAATGAGTTTTTTTTAATACAATTATCATAGACATATACTTAATTGGTTAAGAGAGATATTTTTATAAGATCATCAACAAATACTTATAAATAGATCATAACTCTAGGTTAACAACTCGTTGCCATTAATCAAGTTAAGTGAGTAAGAGAGGTTCATACGAAGCGTTGAGTGAAATTATAATCTTAGGCTTTTCCAAGTGATTAATCCCAATTTTAATTTAGATTTTGCTAGTCCTCGAGCAGGGGTTGGTGAGAAAGATCCCAATTATGTTAAATTTAATGACATTACAGCCAAAGAACATAAATGTCTAGCAGAACGGATTGGTGAGGAAGATCCCAATTCCCAAGTTAGAAAATGAATTGAAATCTTCAATTATGCTAAATTTAATGACAGAAGTTCATCAAACAATACTTTCTCTCGCCTTCACAACATGCTTCTTCTAAATACTAATAAAACATGTAAATCCATGGAGAAAATTTATAAAAAAGAAAAAAAAAACCTTTTTTTTTCTGAGAGGGATGGGTTGTATATTAACTATAAAGCTGTTAGTAACCACTGGTTCAGCTATTAATTTCAGTTGATAATGGTTTCCACCAGCTAGCATATGTTGCACGCTGATCATTACACTTCCAAAATAACTAGCCATCTATGTTGTTCCGACTATTCATTTTTCTTAAAGTATCCGTATCCGACACCTGTGTCCGATGTATATCCAAACATGGGTATGGAGATATGACACTCTAAGGACCCTCCAAATACATGAAAAAACTTAAAAAAAAAATTGAATGTACCCGTGTTGAACACATATCTGTATTCGACATCACACCCTAATCTGATTAACATAGCTAGCCATCAGTCTCAAAATGATTCATTCTATATCACTAGCATGTAATGACATCAACTTTACAACACAATTTGTATCTCATTCATGGGCATTGAATGTAATGACTCAAAATTATTAAATGTATTCGTGTCGAACATATATCCAACATCACATCCGAGTCCGAATAACATAGCTAGCCATCACTCTAAAAATTATTCATTCTATACCACTAGCATGTATTGACATAAACTTTACAAAACAATTTGTATATCATTCGTGGGCATTTCCTTTGACAAGTTTTCCTATGAAAGGAATCCAAGTTTGACTAAGTAGGTTTGATTCTATAAACTATTATGACTAAAAATCTGTATTAATGGAGTCATATGTGAAAGGGAATGGATATGGTAAGCATACAAGCAATCCCAACATCAAAACTAAAATTCCAAGGGCAACATACTTGTCATCAGGATCAGTGATTTCCTCCGAGATTAAAGCAATTGGCCCCCTCTGCAAGATAAATATGAGAACTACCCATGAATAGCAGCCCAATGGAGAGTGCTGTGAAGCGAGCTGAAGCCTGTTCAATTAGAAACTTGGTTAACTCTTTGTTTTTCCACAAAACGTCAATATCCAAAAAAAAAAAAAAAGAAACTTATAGGTGGTATATTCTATCATAACCAAGAAGGGGTTTAGGTGAAAAATGTAAAGTTAGTTTGGCATGAAAATTTTGCAACTATCATAATTTATTTGTTTTTACTTGAAATGAAGCTATGCTGAACTCGAATGTGAGTGTCGGATACGGGTATGTTTTCGACACGAGTATGTTCATTTTTTAAAGTTTTTTCATATATTTGGAGGGTCATATCCCCATACTCATATCCGAATATGCGTCGGATACGGGTATCGGACACGGATACTTTAAAAAAAAATGAAGAGTCAGAGCAATATAGAAATGAAGTACCTTTCCTCCCCATATTGCAAAGGAGATCCGTCCCCCATCTAGCTCCCCTGCAGGGATGCTGTTGATGGAATTAATGAGAAGTCCAGCCCATGCCCAAATTACAAGTGAGTTAACTGATATAGGAGTGCCTTCCTTCAGTGCATCACCTAGAAGAAGCTTTGCTGTAAAAGGAGAGAAAAGCCCACAATCAGAATATGTCAAATGATAACCTGATTGCTGAAAAATATAATGCATGAGCTAGGGAAGAACATTAATGCAAATGCACCACAATTCAGCAAAGGAATATAATTTAATTATGTTACTCGGATTCGGGTGTGACTATTAGATACGGGTACGTATCCGACACGGGTATGTTCAATTTTTCTAAGCTTTTCCATGTATTTGAAGGGTCCTTGGAAGATCATATCCTCATACCCATGTCCAAATATGGGTTGGATACGGATGTCGAACATGGATACTTTAAGAAAAATGAAAAGTCAGAGCAATATAGTAATTTAAGACTGGCATCATTCAAACATGTATATACATGAACGCAAACTGTCTCTGAAAGCGAAAGTGCTTACCTACACCCCCAGCAAGAAATGATTCATGAAACACATAAGCATCAACAACAACTCCAATACCATCGCTTGGTGGCAAGATGAAACCTAGAAGGAACAAAACAAAACCCAAGGAAAAGCCAGCTAAAGGTCCAGCTGCTGCAACCTTCAGAAGGTCTTCACGCTTGGGTACAATATTTTTTATCCTTGTTATGGCACCAAAAGAGCCTATCTGCCATCAAAGCAGTCCATTAGACTTGTCGCATTCATATTTATAAAACATTCAGTAGATCATAAAATGTAGGGAAAATGGCTGCAATTTATGAATTTATAAATAGATACAATAGTCATATATATAGGAAGCAAAGTGATACTGGTGTCTGGTAACAAGGATGTTTGTCATACAAATTCCTTCGGATTGATACTTATGTGCTTCACTGAAGAAAGTATAGAAGTTAACAGGATTGGGATCTACATGGTAATGAAAAATTGGAATTGTCACATGGAGTATGCTCCACAATATACATTTCATGTTAATAGAAAGAGAGGTAAAGGTATATGGTAATGCTGTTATCTTATCTATGATTTCCTATATTACTCGGACTCGGGTGTGAGTGTCGGACAAGGTTACGACATGGGTATGTTTGATTTTTTCTAAGATTTACATGTATTTGGAGGGTCCTTGAAGGATCATATCCCCATACCCATGTCTGGATATGCATCGGACGCGGATACTTCAAGAAAAATGAAAAATTGGAGCAACATAGATGATTTCCACACTAGATTGCAACAAAGATATAAGGTACCGACTAATAGGAACTCAAAAGGGGAAGGAAAACAGAAGTAGATTGTTTCAAAACAAAGGATTATTGAAAAGAACCATATATATCACCTGCCAACTGGGAACAAAGAATATGGAACACCAAGCTTAACTCCTGTGCTATTTGCTACTAAGATGTGGCCCAATTCATGTACCCCCAGAAGAAGTGCAGTAACAAAGGCTCCAGGTAGACCATCCAATAACAAGTTGGGATTGTCAAATGTTGATCTGGAGCATTAACAATACCATTGGCAGTAATAAGATAAGACAAACTGAATGATCTGATGGAAAGTTCTCATAATTCTATGAAAAGGGAAGCACATCAATAATCAGAAATCATATCAACTTAAACTTTCAAATGACTAGAACCAACTTTATTAGAGAAAAAGAATGATGATAGAAAGGAGTTCCTCCCTGCAAAAGAGGAAGAGAGAGAGAGAGAGAAGAAGAAGAAGAGAATGAAGAATCTTTGTCAAGAAAGCTAAGACAGATATGCTACAAAAGGAATAAACTTACAGTGACAAGTCTAATGTATTATATACCATCTTAAAATACTCAAACTGAATAACTCAGTGATCAGTCAAATATTATTTATGAGCTTGCTAAAAGTCTAAAAATTATCGTCAGTAGGGAAATCAGTCTAAACAGGAGCATTTTTGTCTTGCTTATGCTTTGGTTATGATCACAAGAACAAGCCAGAGTTAATATCTTTGTTCAAGATGTCAGAGTGAAAATTGATAGAAAATCATACAATAAGTTGGACTGCAGTGTAGGCACATTCTGAAGAAGTAAGGTAAACACTGTAACCAGACCAAAAGCCCCAGCTGCAAACCACTCAGGGACAGCTGCAAACCACTCAGTGACAGCTTCAGAAGGTCTTCACGCTTGGGTACAATATTTTTTATCCTTGTTATAGCACCAAAAGAGCCTATCTGCCATCAAAGCAGTCCATTAGACTTGTCGCATTCATATTTATAAAACATCCAATAGATCATAAAATGTAGGGAAAATGGCTGAAATTTATGAATTTATAAATAGATACAATAGTCATATATATAGGAAGCAAAGTGATACTGGTGTCTGGTAACAAGGATGTTTGTCATACAAATTCCTTCAGAGTCCAACGAGTCGTCGCCGAGTTGAGTGAATGAGTCATGGAACGTTGACATTTTCTTCTGGCAAGGTCTTGGACGGACAAGACAAAGGTTTAATGAAAACAATCTATGGAAGTTGGAAGTTACTGTCTCAACGGAAGGCTAAAATGAAAAGACGATAACTCTTTGGATCTTCATGGGTTTGGTTAATTGGGCTACTTTTTGGGCCATTTTTGATCAATTGGTTTGGGTTTGATCGAGCTGATTTCTCATTTTTGGGCCTTTATTTTGGTTTTAATTGGATAATTAGAGTTTGCTAAAATAACAAAAAAGAACTCTGAACTTTATCATTTTATCTAAGTAGGTTCGACTCGTATACTTTTATTGCACTCAAACTCTCAAAGCCCTTAACTTTTAATTTACATCTAAATAAGTCATTAACCTTTAATTTATAATCAAATAAGCATTTATTTAATTTATATTTAAATAAGCACTTAACGTAAATAATTTATGAAATAATAGCTTATATGGACAAATCAAAAGATAAAAGTTTATTTGAGTACAATAAAAATAATATGCTTAATAAAATTGATTTATTAAGTAAAGTTACGGACTTATTTGGATACAATCTAGCCCGACCTGAATTACTATTCATTTAATAAAAATTATTTTTTATTTAAAGTTAATTATAAAATATATAAATATTAATATAAAGTAATTTTTTAATTTTTTTAAAATAGTAAAACGGGCTTTTAAACTTAGCTCGATTTTGGACAAATAAAAATAAAAATTTATGAGTCTGGCCCAGTCCAATTCATGTACACCTCTTATTATATTCTAACTTTTTTTTTATAAGGTTGATAAGGCCATAAAGGGTAGGGATGTTCACTATTCGGGTTTAACCGAATTAACCGACCGAATTTTTTTCGGTTCGGTTAATCGGTTAACCAAACAAAGTTCGGTTCGATTAACGATTAATACTTTTGGAATATTTCGGTTATCGGTTAATTCGGTTCGGGTAAGGGAAAATAACCGAATTACACGAATTAACCGAACTATAGTAAATCTTGTATGTTTAGTTGTTTAGTATGTTTAGTTGTTTAGTATATTTGATGTTTGGATTTTATAATAGTTTTATTATGCTTTGTTTTTGGATTTTGGTTGGTTGGATAGATTATTTGGATATAAAATTATGTATTAAAATAGGTTGCAAAATAAATTAGGTAAATATTTTGGTTAATTCGAAAACCGACCGAATTAACCGAAATAATTTTGGTTCGGTTAATTAACCGTTTTAACATTTCAGTTCGGTTAACGGTTAATGAAAAAAAATTCGATTAATTCGGTTAATGATAATTCGGTTCAGTTATTAACCGAATTAATCGAATGAACACCCCTAATAAGGGTAACTTTTTTGGGTCTCATTTGAGTTTAATTGGACTGATTTCTATATCCATAAAACAAGACTTTTGCAGGCGTGTAAGATATAAGTTTTTTTTTTTTTGCCAATACAAATAAGATATAGTTTAATTAAATAATAAATTTGTAAAGGGAAGAAATAGCTTGCTTAATGTAATTTTCTAACATTCTTTTATCTTTTTTTTTTCTATGAATTTGACTGAGGAAGATTTCATAGAAAGTGCAGATTTGAAGTTTGACATTGACCTTTGGTTAATGAATTTTTTTTTAATGTCCTCTAAATTTGACCACATTTGCATTGGCATGAAAATTGTGATCATCATTTTGGAACCCTTAAAATTAGCAACATTTGAAATAAGAATAGAAAATTGGCTCTGATTTAGTCATTTTATCATGAATATCAGTATTTCTTTGGAAGAATCCATAAATCAGAATAGAAAACCATGCTCATCTTTAAATTGTGGGTCAAATATGATCTTAATTTTTCTTAATTTTTTTAATGAATAAGCTACACAATAAAATGCCATACTTGTTTTATTTCCACTTTCCGAATTGAATTTATATATTAGACATACACATATTTCTGAAGGTTGAAATGAAGTTCAAGTTATATATATATATATATATATATATATATATATATATATATATATATAGAATCACAATTTGAGCTCCAACAATGGAGAAAAATGGGGTTTACTTCATGAGCAAGCCTAGAAAGTGCCTGCAATTTGATATAGAAACAGGTAATGCAAGAAACAACAACCACTAAAGTCCAAACATTTGTTTATATATATATATATATATATATATATATATATATATATATATATATAAAAGAAGTCTAAACAATTCCCTAACTGAAGATTTTGATTCGCGACCAGAAAATTTTCTATTTCTCTTACTCAAGTTAGGTCCTGGACGGTTTTGGATCGGTCCGTTGGCTCATTTTACTATTTAAAATTTATATTAATATTAATATATTTTTATAATTAAATTTAAATAAAAAATATTTTTTATTATTTAAACAATGATTCAGACCGGATAGGGCCAGATTGAAGTGAAAAAAACTCTGTCCAGGCCTGACCCAATATAAGCCGGACTTGTCGAGCTAAGCAGGTTACTCGACCCTTGAGTAGGTCTATTTGATACCTAATCTATCAGATTTATGTTTATTTACATTTAATAGAAAATGCACTTTGAAGATCTTTTATTATAAAATGTGAATGTAAATATCAGATGTGCAATTACATCAGGATTCACATCACCATTAGTTGTGTGTAGTGAAAAAGTATTGTCCTGATGATACTTAGTTGACTTACAATTTAGCAATTGATAAAATCCTTTAATTTTGTATGAAGAGATACTTAATTACCTTTCTAAAACAAGAAACCTGTCCTGGATTGTATAAAATCCCTACAAGCTAACTCCACCATTTATCCACTAGCATCAGAAAAAAGGCTAATTTCTCCTAAGAAAATTGCCTGCTTCCTCATGGATTCTTTAGTGCCTTGGTTGTGTTATGTCATACAAGCTGTTGTTTTCCTCTCCTATTTTGGTGGTGTACGGGCAGATGTAGTTGCCAGGAATGAGACAGATAGATTGGCCTTGCTTGAATTCAAGTCCAAGATCAATGGCGACCTTCAGGGAGTTTTAAGCTCTTGGAATGAATACATACACTTTTGCCAATGGTTTGGTGTTAAATGCAGCCGCCGGCACCAGAGAGTTACCATATTGGACTTGCATTCTTTAAAACTAGCAGGTTCAATCTCTCCACATATTGGGAACTTGAGCTTTCTAAAGGAATTGCATCTCCAAAACAATAGTTTCACTCATCAAATCCCTCAAGAAATAGGACGTTTACGCAGATTGCAAACGTTAAATCTCTATAATAACTCTATTGCTGGGGAAATTCCAGCCAATCTATCAGGTTGCTCAAACCTTATTATTGTCAGTCTTGTCTTTAACCAGCTGGTGGGAGAAATTCCTACAGAACTAGGCTCTTTGTATAAGCTTGAATTTATTTCCTTGAGTGGCAACAATCTAACTGGAAATATCCCTTCTTCCTTTGGCAACTTATCATCCCTGGATACTCTTTCTTTATCCAGGAATAATTTGAATGGAAGAATTCCTGATGCTTTAGGGCAGCTAAAGAATCTCATATTTCTGGCTTTGGGTGGAAATATGTTGTCTGGTACAATCCCCCTGTCAATTTTCAATCTCTCCATCATTACAACTTTTGATGTGGGAAATAACCAAATCCAAGGAAGCATTCCCTTGGATATAGGCCTCACTCTTTCAAACCTTAGAGTCTTAAACATTGGTTTCAACCAAATCACTGGGCGCATCCCAATTTCAATATCAAATGCTTCTAACCTTGAAGAAGTTCTAGCTGCAGAAAACAAACTTACAGGTGGAGTACCTTCTCTGGACAAGTTGCATAGGCTATCATGGTTCATCGTCACGTCCAACAGTCTTGGAAGTGAAGGAGAAGATGACATAAATTTCCTGTCCTCTTTTACCAATTCTACCAGATTACAGATGCTGCTTATAAATGGCAACAATTTTGGAGGGGTTTTACCTGAATACATCAGCAACTTTTCAACCACCCTAGTTATGCTGTTTTTTGACAATAATCAAATATCTGGAAAGATACCAAGAGGGATAGGGAAGTTTGTCAATTTGCAGAGGCTGGATATGTGGAACAACCGGTTGACAGGTACCATTCCAGCTGATATAGGAGAGCTCCATAATCTGGGAATATTATTTTTAGATGGAAACAACTTATCAGGTACCATTCCATCCACTATTGGAAATTTAAAGCTGTTAAATCAGTTAGATTTAAGTGATAATCTTCTTCAGGGCAGCATCCCTTCAAGACTTGGTGAATGTGTTAGTTTGACAGCAATAGATCTTTCAAACAACAATCTTAGTGGTACCATACCCCCACAAATTTTTGATCTACCATCATTGTCAATCTTTCTTGACTTGTCTAGAAATCATTTCAACAGTGTGCTTCCTGTAGAAATTGGAAATTTGAAAAACCTAGGTGGATTAGATATTTCAGGAAACATGTTATCAGGTGAAATCCCTAGTTCTATTGGTAGTTGCATAAGAATGGAATTTCTTGGCATGCAAGGTAACTTCTTTCAAGGGTCTATTCCTTCATCTATGAGAGCACTGAGAGGTCTTAGAGCCCTAGATTTGTCTCAGAACAATTTATCAGGTGAAATTCCTGAATTTCTGGCGGATTTTGATTTTCTAGAGAGTTTGAATCTGTCTTACAACAATTTTGAAGGCAATGTACCAACAGGAGGAGTTTTTGACAATGCAAGTGCTACTTTGGTAGTAGGAAACAGTAAAATTTGTGGTGGCATACCAGAACTTAAGCTGCCCTTTTGCAGTTTTAAAGAATCCAAGAAAAGGAGATTGACCCTTGCAGTGAAATTAATAATTTCCATTGTTTCTGGGCTTCTAGGAGTTACTTTGCTGCTTGCTCTTCTGTTTCTTTGTTGTGTCAAGAGAAAACAAGAGGAACCTGATTCAAGCAATACAAAAGATTCATTTATGAAAGTATCTTATCAGAGTCTTCATAGAGCTACTAATGGATTCTCCTCTTCTAATATAATTGGAATTGGTAGTTTTGGGACTCTGTATAAAGGATTTTTTGATCAAGGAAGAAGCATTTTTGCTATTAAAGTGCTTGACCTTCAGCATCATGGAGCTTCCAAGAGTTTTATAACTGAGTGCAAAGCCTTGCAAAACATCAGACATCGAAATCTTGTCAAGATCCTGACTGTATGTTCAGGACTTGATTTCAAAGGTAATGATTTCAAGGCTCTAGTTTATGAATACATGACTAATGGGAGCTTAGATGAGTGGCTGCATCCAGTTCTTAGTATGGATTTGACAGATGAGCAAACAAGGACTTTAAATATTTTTCAGAGGCTAAAGATTGCCATTGATGTTGCATATGCATTGGATTATCTTCATCATCATTGCCAACCATCGATTGCTCACTGTGACCTGAAACCAAGTAATGTCCTTCTTGATGATGACATGACTGCACATGTTGGTGACTTTGGCTTAGCACGATTCCTTCCAGATACAGTCCACAAGCAAACAAGCTCTACTGTGATAAGAGGAACTGTCGGCTATGCTGCTCCAGGTAACAACATTTCTATACTCCATTTCTTCCTTGTTCTTTCTTTTTTAGATTAATATATAAATTGGCCCCTAAACAATACATCTTTTAAAGATTTGGTACTTAAAGAAAAAAAATTTACAATCAAATATCTAAACTTGTATTCCATCAATAGATTACCTCAATAGACTAACACCGTTATATAAAATGCTGATTTGAGTATTTGACATGGTTTACCAATAATAAGTCGCCACGTGTCAGGTCAAATATTTTTTTAAATGCTGACGTAGTATTGTCCTGACATGTGACGATTTAATATTTGTCAACCGTACCATGTGAGCATGTTATGTGATGGCATTAGTCCATTGGGTTAACTTGCCTGATGGGTTTAAAGTTCGTTAAAAGATGTATAATTCGGAGACCAATTTACATATTAACCCATTTTTTTCTTTCCCTGCCATGGTAACTGTTCAGGCAGCATACAAGTTCTTTACAGATAATTTTGCACCCTATGATGTTTGAATTGCAGAATATGGTATGGGAAACGAGGTATCAACTTGGGGTGATGTCTATAGTTTCGGAATCCTTTTGTTGGAAATGTTTATTGGAAAAAGGCCTACCGATGAAATGTTCAATGACAGTTTGAACATTCATAATTTTGCTAAGGAAGCTGTGAAAAAACAAGTGATGAACATTGTGGATCCCATTCTTTTCCAAGAAACAGAAGATCAGTTCCCCTCTCAAAGCAAAATTTTGAATAGCATGATCGAAGAAAGCTTGACTACCATATTTAAAATCGGAGTTGCTTGTTCTGCTGAAACACCAAGAGACCGAATGAGCATTAGTGAAGTCATAATTGAATTGCTGTCAGTCAGAGATAAACTTAATGTGGTCGGTACCTATCGTTACCGGTGGCCGGTACGTACCGTTTTTAAAGTAAACTGAAGCGGTACCAGTCTCGTATCGTTTCGGTATTGATTGTACTAGCTTGTACCGGTCAATACCGTTTAGTACCGGTTGCTACAAGATTTTGAATATTTTTTATAAAAAAAAAAAAATCATTTATTTGATTTTTTAAACTAATTTTAATATTTTTTGTGTCATGATCATTTTTTATTTTTTTCATAATTACATTTAAAAATAAATTATGTTCATTAAATTAAGCTATTGAACATAATTAATTATAATTTACTATATTTTTTTAATATTTATTTTACTTATTTGATGTTTAAAAATTTTAGATATTAAATATTTAAAATTTATATTTGCATAAAAACATATATATATATATGCATGTAATGAATGTATATTTGCATGTGTATATAATATATATTTTATTAAAAAACTTGAAAATATGCTATATATAGATATATGAAAAAATATTTGAAAAATGCCGGTAAATCCGAAACGATACGCTGAAACACACCGGTACCGATACGTAGTAATATCAAAACAAAAACAATACGTTTATCGGTACGTTACTGATTACCTTGGATAAACTCCTTGGGACTGATAAAAACTTCAAGATAAAATAGAATATTAGGTGATAGAAGGTAGAAATTTCAAGCTCCTTGTCTGCTTGATTCATCGAGAAGAATTAGCAAAGTTCCTTTCATTATGAACCGAGAGTTTAACCGAGTTGGTTCATGCCATTATCTTTAAAAGATGGCATCCAATATATCTGAAGTTATTACATCTATACTGAAAATATTACATCTATATAATATAATACCATTACTTTTGGGGGAAATCTCAATCCAATTAGCCAATATATGAGGTTGCTCAAAACCTTATTGTTCAGTACATGTTAGATATTATTGAACTTTTATGAGAATCACACCTAAACTTCTGGAATTAATCGAAAGTTTCCCCAGAATTTCGTTCAAGCGTCTGATACAGGATCATGAATACATGTACAATATGTTATTACTTAATGCATAAAGTAATGCATTCCTTTGCTTTAATGTCTAAACCACCGAATCCACTTGAATGTTGGATTCAATTTATAAGTTTAGTTATTGAGATCATGGTGGCCTTCTGGCTTGAATTCAAAACAAGACATTGCTTGATATGACTTAAAGAGATTACAGGGTCTATTCACCATTTTTTTTAATGAGAATCTCTACCAACCATTAGAACACTGATATTTACACAAGTTGACTGTATCAAGGTCTTTTTAAATTTTAAAATCTTTTGGCTGCATCCCAACCATTCCAGTTAAGGGGGCATAAGCCAGTCCTATAACTTTAGTCAAATATGTAACTATCTCATACTATGTTACTCGGATTCGAATATGAGTATCGAACACGAGTATATATTTGATATGGATATGTTTAATTTATTTTAAGTTTTTTCATGTATTTGAAGAATTTTTGGGGATCATATTCTTATACTTATGTTTGAATATGTGTTAGATACGAATATCGAATATAAATATTTAAAAAAATAAAAAGTTGAAACAATATAGATCTAATGTGGTCCTAGGATGAACAGTATAAATCTAAGGGGACGTTTGGTATCTTCCCAGGAATCACATGTGATTCCTGAAAATGTGATTCTTGGGAATGTGATTCCTGGGAATGTAATTTTCCAGCGTTTGGTATACATGGAAAAGTACTAATTAAAATCCTGGGAATGTGATGATAATTTCCGAAACTACCTTTATAAAAAAATTTAAATTTTATTAATTTTAAAATTTTTCAATGATATTTATTATTAAAAAAATATTTATACTAAATATTTAAAAATAATATTTTAAATTGAGTTACTTTTAGGATAAAAAATATTTATTAATAATAAAATCTTGAAATTACTCTCATGTAGTTAAAAAAATTAAAAGGCTGGATACAAATTAAATATTATTTAAATATTTTAATGATATTTATTATTAACAAATATTTGTACTAAATATTTAAAAATAATATTTTAATTGGTAATTTGAGTTATTTTTATGATAAAAAATATTTTTTAATAATAAATTTTGAAATTACTCGCATGTAGTTAAAAAATTAAAAGACTATATGCAAATTAAATATTATTTAAATATTTTAATGATATTTATTATTAACAAACATTTGTACTAAATATTTAAAAATAATATTTTAATTGATAATTTGAGTTATTTTTATGATAAAAAATATTTGTTAATAATAAAATTTTGAAATTACTTTCATGTAGTTTTAAAGTTAAAAGGTTGTATAAAAATTAAATATTATTTAAATATTTCAATGATATTTATTATTAACAAACATTTGTACTAAATATTTAAAAATAATATTTCAATTGGTAATTTGAGTTATTTTTATGATAAAAAAATGTTTGTTAATAATAAATTTTCGAAATTATTCTCAAGTAATTGGAAAATTAAAAAGCAGAATGCAAATTAAATATTATTTAAATATTTCAGTAATATTTATTATTAATAAATATTTGTATGAAATATTTTAAAATAATATTTTAATTGATAATTTTAACTCAAATAGAAAGAGGATAATATTGTTTTTAACATTTTTTTTAACTTTCCAACTACATGGGAAAGTTACTTTCCCACCACTTCTAATGAGAATTACATTCCAATGCTTGTGGGAAAGTAACTCTCCAAGGAAAGTTACATTTCCAAAAAAGTGAGCAGTTTTTAGCATACCAAATATGAGAATCACATTTCCACCAATTATTTTCCATGAAAAATGTTCACTTTTCATCATACCAAACGCTCTCTAATATTTTGTTGTGTGAATTTATTTTCTTTCTCATTTGAGACTTGAGAAAATATCGGGTCAATTGGCTTTTGAAGTCAAGAATTTGTTAGAAATCACTGTTTCTTTTATTGACAAAAAGAGATTAGAGTCATATATTTTCAAAATTCTGTTCACACTTACTAATTCTTGACAACCAGCTGTCTTATTTTTGAAGAGTTATAAATATAATAAAATTATATATAAATATGATAAATTATAAAAAAATTATATATTTATATAATTATTTTAAAAAATAAATATGATAAATTATATACAAATATGATAAATTATATATAAATATAATAAATATATTATATATTTATATAAATTAAAAATTATTTAAATTTTTTATATATAAATATAACATAAATTATATATAAATATAATAAATTATATAATTTTTTTGAGTCTACAAAAAATTCATTAAGGAAATTTCCTTAGAATTTTCTTTTACTACTTGATGCGAGTTGGGTCAGTCAGCTTTGTCTCTATCGTTTACTTCAAGGTCGCCCTTCTAGCAATTTCTCATACGTATTAGCTAAGAAAACTTTAATTTAAGGATTAATGACTATCTTCAAAGGACCTATATGTTGTGTGGCTCCAATGGTTTTGTTGTGTGGCTCTATTTTCTTTCTCATTTGAGACTTGAGAAAATATTGGGTCAATTGGCCTTTGAACTCAAGCATTTGTTAGAAATTACTGTTTCTTTGATTGACAAAAGGAGATTAGAATCAGATTTTTCTAAAATTCTATTCACATTTATTAATTCTGGACAACTAGCTGTCTTACTTTTGGATTGTTTTAAATATGATAAAATTATATATAAATATAATAAATTATAAAAAAATTATGTATTTATATAATTATTTTATATATAAATATAATAAATTAAATATATATATGATAAATTATATATAAATATGATAAATATATCATATATTTATGTAAATTAGAAATTATCTAATTTTTTATATATATAAATATGATATAAATTATATATAAATATGATAAATTACATAATTTTGGAATCTACCAAAAATTCATTAAGGAAATTTCCTTAGAATTTTCTTTTACCTTTACTTCATGGGAGTTGGGTCAGTCAGCTTTGTCTCTAGCGTTTACTTCAAGGTCGCCCTTCTAGCAATTTCTCATACGTATTAGCTAAGAAAACTTTAAGGATTAATGACTATCTTCAAAGGACCAACAATTTAGGGCCCATGCCAGTCCCATAAGTATCAACTAAGAAAATTTTAAGTATTAGCAATTTCTTCTTGATAAACCAAACACTTTCGAAATTCAAACTAAACTCTCAATACCAGTGATTCATTCGGCTTGATGAAGTTATCAGGCAGGCCTTTGGAAATGCACAGCAATCTTTTTCTTCCTTTTTACCTTGCCTTTATTCTCCTCTCGTGCTTTAACATGAAAGGTCTTTACTTGCATGGTTTAGCAACCTCAGTGATTAGCGGAAATGACACAGATCAACAAGCTTTAATGGAGTTCAAGGCCAAGATAACTGGTGATCAGCTCGGTGTTATGCATTTGTGGAACAATACCATCCATTTTTGCCGATGGAATGGTGTTACATGCAGTCGCCGACGTCAAAGAGTGACCGAGTTGGACTTATCATCATTAAAACTCACAGGAGCTTTATCACCATATATTGGAAATTTGAGCTTTCTAAGGGTTTTAAATCTTCAAAACAACAGTTTCGTTCATTCAATCCCTCAAGAAATTGGTCGTTTACACAGATTGCAGGAGTTAAGACTGACCAACAACTCCTTTGCTGATAAACTTCCTTCAAATATATCAAGTTGTTCTAAGCTTAAAGTCTTCGCTGCTGGAAAAAACCAGCTTATAGGTGAAATTCCAGGCCTGCTTGGAAGCTTGTCAAACCTGAAAGAGTTACATTTACATAGAAACAAGTTTTCAGGGAGTATCCCATCTTCCTTAGGGAACTTATCATCTCTGGAGGGGATTACTCTTGCTGAAAATCGGCTGAGTGGGCGTATACCTGAAGCTCTTGGCCGACTGGCAAATCTTACATTTTTCTCTTTGGTAGATAATGGAATTTCTGGTATGATTCCTGCCTCAGTTTTCAATCTTTCGAATATCAGAGTTCTTGATTTTGGCGTCAACCAGTTTCATGGTAGTCTTCCATCGGACTTAGGAATCACTATGCCATATATTGAAGTCTTTTCAGTAGCTTATAACCAGATCATTGGATCGATCCCTGTTTCAATATCTAATGCCTCAAATCTCTTTGAACTTCAGATTTCGAAAAACAAACTTAGTGGAAACTTGATTTCATTTGAAAACCTGGATAAACTAGCAGAACTTAGCATTTACGGCAACCATTTCGGAAGTGGGGGAGCAACTGACCTGAGCTTTCTTTGCTCGTTGACCAATGCTACCGCATTAAATATGCTGCATATAGCCGAAAATAACTTCGGAGGGCTATTGCCCGACTGCATAAGCAATTTCTCTAGTGTTTCCTATTTCATTATACAAGAGAATAAAATATCTGGAAGAATTCCAGCTGGGATTGAAAAACTCATCAACTTGGAGATGCTAGCTGCATCAAACAATCGATTATCAGGTTCTATTCCCCTTGGTATTGGCAGGCTTCACAAGCTGAAGGTATTTGATGCATTCTATAATTCTCTCTCTGGGGCTATTCCCACTTCTGTTGGAAACTTAACGATGTTAATCAACCTAGTTTTAGGTCAAAACAAACTTCGGGGCAACATTCCCTCAGAGCTAGCTAGGTGTCAGAATTTGGTTGTATTGGTTCTTTCTAATAACAACCTCACTGGTTCTATTCCCCCTGGAGTAATTGGTCTCTCATCATTGTCCATTGCTCTAGACTTGTCTTCAAACAGTTTAACTGGTATGCTTCCCGTTGAAGTAGAAAATCTGATAAATCTAGGTGTATTGGATGTTTCCGTCAACAAGTTATCAGGGGTTCTTCCGAATAGTCTTGGTAGCTGTGTAAGACTAGAGAAACTATACTTGGGGGGAAATTTCTTCGAGGGGCTGATTCCTTCTTCTTTGAGTTCCTTGAAAGGACTGACAGAAGTAGACATGTCTGGGAACAATTTCTCTGGTGAAATTCCAAATTTTTTTGTGAGCTTTAAGTTGTTACAATATCTAAATCTTTCTTTCAATGATTTAGAAGGTTCTATACCAACAGAAGGAGTCTTTAAGAATGCAAGTGCTATATTCATTGAAGGAAACAGTAAGCTTTGTGGAGGTGTCCCTGAGTTTCATTTGCCTGGATGTAACTTGAAAAGGTCCACCAAGGGATCAAACAATTCTCTTAAACTGAAAATTGCAATTGCTTCTGCAATTTTAGGAGTGACTTTGGTATTCTCCTTTCTCCTCCTTTTGTGCTTTAGAAAGAAGAAAAAGCAGTCTACTACACCAACCTGTGCAGAAAAGTCACTTTTAAAGTTATCATATCAAAGCATCCTAAGGGCTACAGATGGATTCTCCTCGGCAAATTTGGTCGGTGCAGGAAGCTTTGGTTCGGTATACAAAGGAATTCTTGAAGAGAATGGAGTAGTTATTGCCATTAAAGTGCTTAATCTTTTAAGGCCTGGAGCTTCAAAGAGTTTCATGGCTGAATGTGAGGCTTTGAAGAACATTAGACATCGAAATCTTGTCAAGATATTAACAGCATGTTCAAGTGTTGATTATCAAGGTAATGATTTTAAAGCTCTTGTTTATGAGTTTATGGCTAATGGGAGTTTGGAGGATTGGTTGCATCCATCTGTTGCCATGAATGAAACAGGGAAAAACTTGAATCTTTTCCAAAGAGTAAATATAGCTACAGATGTTGCTAGTGCACTTGAGTATATGCATCATCATTGTGAGTCATCAATCATTCACTGTGACCTCAAGCCAAGCAACATTCTTCTCAATGATGAAATGGTTGGCCATGTAGGAGATTTTGGCTTAGCAAAATTCCTTTCAACAGAAACTCCAAACTGTTCTACTAACCACCAATCAAGCTCTCTTGGATTAAAAGGAACCATTGGTTATGCTCCACCAGGTCAGTTTTTATGAACATTCTTTAAATTAATTTCTTATTAATATGTTACTCGGACTCGGGTGTGAATGTTGGACACGGGTATGTGTCCGACATGGGTATGCTCAAGTTTTTCTAATATTTCCATGTATTTGAAGGGTCCTTGGAGGATCATATCCCCATACCCAAGTCCAGATATGCGTCGAACACGGGTACTTCAAGAAAAATGAAGAGTCGAAGCAACATAGTCTTATTATACAACTTTTTGAAAAGCAAATTAAAAGTATGATTAAATCCAGGGTTTAATCAAGTTGGTTCATGTAGTCACCTTTTAGATGTTTGGGGTTCGAATCCCAACATTTGCAATCCTTTTCCTTATCCTAGGCTAAGGTCTCCTTTGTACCCAAAAAAAAATATATATTAAAATTATGATTTTGAAGTTGTTTTCTCTTGACAAGAAAAGGCTACTCACATCAGTTTTTAATAGCAGAATATGGCTTGGGAAATGAGTTGTCAACAAAAGGGGATGTGTATAGCTATGGTATCCTCTTGCTAGAAATGTTTACAGGAAGGAGGCCTACTGATGAACTGTTTAAAGAGGGTTTAAGCCTTCACAACTTTGTTAAGGCAGCTTTGCCAGAACAAGTGGATGAGATTATAGATCCCATTCTCCTTCAAGAGAGAGTCCAAGGAGGAACAGTTGCAAACAATAATTGCAGGGAAAACAGACTGAGATATGAGAGGCATTTCCAATACTTGAATTCAATTCTTGAAATAGGAATAAGTTGTTCAACTGAGTCTCCAAGTGAACGAATGGACATGAGTGATGTTGCTGCCAAGCTTTGTTCTATTAGAGACAAGATTCATCCAACTCGAGTACATCATCTGGGCAGAACTTTATATGCAGCTCAATCAGCAGGTGATAGCATTTTTTTTTAATCTTTTTTTTAATAATTGAGGCTGTACGGGATTGAATCTGACCATTAAATTCAGAACTCTAGTATTTTACTAAGAGACCACTCGGCTATTTTGATGTTAAAAAGAAAATAAAAGCTTTCTTAACATAATTTGACAAAATAAAATGTTTTTTTAGGTAAATTTTGTCAAAGTAAAATTGATAGTTTAGAGATTTACTTGTTTACATATGTTGCAGGTACCTAATGTGCCATACTGGAATTGTGAGGATAAGGTCATGCAAGGTATAGCAGAATGGGTGATAACTCTATTTCTACCATGTTTTATGCATTTAAATTAGCTAAGTCTTTGTAGTTTAAACTCTTAATTAATTATTTTTAGTTGTTTTTTAAGATTAGTTTTATTTATTTTATATTTAAATTAGTTATTAATATCTTTTGTATTTTTTTAGAATCCTAAAGCAATAAGGAGAAAATCTGCTCATATATGGAAAGTCCAAGCTGGAAGCTACTATTTGCCTACAAAATTTTCTTTGTTCAATCTTTTGGAGCTCTATAAATAAGAACCCTTTATGACTTTAGTTTTTACTCTTTTTCTTCGATTTCTTAGACCTAATTTATTTTAAGAAGAGCAGCCACCAAAGATTTGCAAGAAGCAATAGAGGTTTTGGAAACTGGAAGACCGAAGTCCTGCAAACATTAGTTTTCTCTTTTCCCTTAATCTTCTTTTACTTTCTTGTAATAATTATAATGGTGAAACTCCATTGTTTATTATTTTCAATGTTTAGCATGAACTAAATCTCTCTTTCTAAAAAAAAATGGAACTCAACATGTATTTTGGATTATTTTACTCTCTTTCTTGATTTAATGATATTTGATGTTGTTTATTCAATATTGTGCTTAATGTTTTTAATTGCCTATCACCAATCAAATTGATTTGTTAACCTAAATACAACTTGACAAAAGAGAGTTTAGTGTTAGATATGGATTGAATAACATTTGTTTCATATTCATTTATTATGATGAATTGAGTTGCATGTAGGGTAGAAATATACTTACGTGTCTTATGTAACCAATTTTAGAGTCTAAGCTTAATGAGTTTCTGTTTAATTCAATTATCATAGACATATACTTAATTGGTTAAGAGAGATATTTTTATAAGATCATCGACAGATACTTATAAATAGATCATAACTCTAGGTTAACAACTCGTTGCCATTAATCAAGTTAAGAGAGTAAGAGAGGTTCATACGAAGTGTTGAGGGAAATTATAATCTTAGGCTTTTCCCAAGTGATTAATCCCAATTTTAATTTAGATTTTGCTAGTCCTCGAGCAGGGGTTGGTGAGAAAGATCCCAATTATGTTAAATTTAATGACATTACAGCCAAAGAACATAAATGTCTAGCAGAAGGGATTGGTGAGGAAGATCCCAATTCCCAAGTTAGAAAATGAATTGAAATCTTCAATTATGCTAAATTTAATGACAGAAGTTCATCAAACAATACTCTCTCTCGCCTTCCCAACATGCTTCTTCTAAATACTAATAAAACATGTAAATCCATGGAGAAAATTAAAAAAAAAAAAAAAAAAACCTTTTTTTCTGAGAGGGATGGGTTGTATATTAACTATAAAGCTGTTTAGTAACCACTGGTTCAGCTATTAATTTCAGTTAATAATGGTTTCCACCAGCTAGCATATGTTGCACGCTGATCATTACACTTCCAAAATAACTAGCCATCTATGTTGTTCCGACTATTCATTTTTCTTAAAGTATCCTTATCCGATACCTGTGTCCGATGTATATCCAGACATGGGTATGGAGATATGATACTCTAAAAACCCTCCAAATATGTGGAAAAACTTAGAAAAAAATTGAAGGTACCCGTGTCGAATACATACCTGTATTCGACATCACACCCTAATCTGATTAACATAGCTAGCCATCAGTCTCAAAATGATTCATTCTATATCACTAGCATGTAATGACATCAACTTTACAACACAATTTGTATATCATTCATGGGCATTGAATGTAATGACTCAAAATTATTAAATGTATTCGTGTCGAACATATATCCGACATCACATCCGAGTCCGAATAACATAGCTAGCCATCACTCTAAAAATTATTCATTCTATATCACTAGCATGTAATGACATCAACTTTACAACACAATTTGTATATCATTCATGGCCATTTCATCTGACAAGTCTTCCTATGAAAGGAATTCAAGTTTGACTAGGTAGGTTTGATTCTGTAAACTATTATCACTAAAAATCTGTATTAATGGAGTCATATGTGAAAGGGAATGGATATGGTAAGCATACAAGCAATCCCAATATCAAAACTAAAATTCCAAGGGCAACATACTTGTCATCAGGATCAGTGATTTCCTCCGAGATTGGAGCAATTGGCCCCCTCTGCAAGATAAATATGAGAACTACCCAGTAAAATGCCACATCATTGAACAATGACGAGAGTCCTAGCAGCCCAATGGAGAGTGCTGTGAAGCGAGCTGAAGCCTGTTCAAATAGAAACTTGGTTAATTTTAACTCTTTGTTTTTCCACAAAACGTCAATATCCAAAAAAAAAAAAAAAAAAGAAACTTATAGGTGGTATATTCTATCATAACCAGGAAGGGGTTTAGGTGAAGGGTGTAAAGTCAGTTTGGCATGAAAATTTTGCAACTATCATAATTTATTTGTTTTTACTTGAAATGAAGCTATGTTACTCGGACTCGAATGTGAGTGTCGGATACGGGTATGTTTTCGACACGAGTATGTTCATTTTTTTAAAGTTTTTTTATATATTTGGAGGGTCATATCCCCATACTCATATCCGAATATGCGTCGGATACGGGTATCGGACACGGATACTTAAAAAAAAAAATGAAGAGTCAGAGCAATATAGAAATGAAGTACCTTTCTTCCCCATATTGCAAAGGAGATCCGTCCCCCATCTAGCTCCCCTGCAGGGATGCTGTTGATGGCATTAATGAGAAGTCCAGCCCATGCCCAAATTACAAGTGGGTTAACTGATATAGGAGTGCCTTCCTTCAGTGCATCACCTAGAAGAAGCTTTGCTGTAAAAGGAGAGAAAAGCCCACAATCAGAATATGTCAAATGATAACCTGATTGCTGAAAAATATAATGCATGAGCTAGGGAAGAACATTAATGCAAATGCACCACAATTCAGCAAAGGAATATAATTTAACTATGTTACTCGGATTCAGGTGTGACTATCAGATACGGGTACGTGTCCGACATGGGTATGTTCAGTTTTTCTAAGCTTTTCCATGTATTTGAAGGGTCCTTGGAAGATCATATCCTCATACCCATGTCCAAATATGGGTTGGATACGGATGTCGAACATGGATACTTCAAGAAAAATGAAAAGTCGGAGCAACATAGTAATTTAAGCCTGGCACCATTCAAACATGTATATACATGAACGCAAACTGTCTCTGAAAGCGAAAGTGCTTACCTACACCCCCAGCAAGAAATGATTCATGAAACACAGAAGCATCAACAACAACTCCAATACCATCGCTAGGTGGCAAGATGAAACCTAGAAGGAACAGAACAAAACCCAAGGAAAAGCCAGCTAAAGGTCCAGCTGCTGCAACCTTCAGAAGGTCTTCACGCTTGGGTACAATATTTTTTATCCTTGTTATGGCACCAAAAGAGCCTATCTGCCATCAAAGCAGTCCATTAGACTTGTCGCATTCATATTTATAAAACATTCAGTAGATCATAACATGTAGGGAAAATGGCTGCAATTTATGAATTTATAAATAGATACAATAGCATATATATAGGAAGCAAAGTGATACTGGTGTCTGGTAACAAGGATGTTTGTCATACAAATTCCTTCGGATTGACTACTTATGTGCTTCACTCAAGAAAGTATAGAAGTTAACAGGATTGGGATATACATGGTAATGAAAAATTGGAATTGTCACATGGAGTGTGCTCCACAATATACATTTCATGTTAATAGAAAGAGAGGTAAAGGTATATGGTAATGCTGTTATTTTATCTATGATTTCCTATGTTACTCGGACTCGGGTGTGAGTCTCGGGTATGTATCCGACACGGGTATGTTTGATTTTTTCTAAGATTTGCATGTATTTGGAGGGTCCTTGAAGGATCATATCCCCATACCATGCATCGGATGCGGATACTTCAAGTAAAATGAAGAGTCGGAGCAACATAGATGATTTCCACACTAGATTGCAACAAAGATATAAGGTACCGACTAATAGGAACTCAAAAGGGGAAGGAAAACAGAAGTAGATTGTTTCAAAACAAAGGATTAGTGAAAAAAACCATATATATCACCTGCCAACTGGGAACAAAGAATGGAACACCAAGCTTAACTCCTGTGCTATTTGCTACTAAAATGTGGCCCAATTCATGTACCCCCAGAAGAAGTGCAGTAACAAAGGCTCCAGGTAGACCATCCAATAACAAGTTGGGATTGTCAAATGTTGATCTGGAGCATTAACAATACCATTGGCAGTAATAAAATAAGACAAACTGAATGATCTGATGGAAAGTTCTCATAATTCTAAGAAAAGGGAAGCACATCAATAATCAGTATCAACTTAAACTTTCAAATGACTAGAACCAACTTTATTAGAGAAAAAGAATGATGATAGAAAGGAGTCCTCCCTGCAAAAGAGGAAGAGAGAGAGAGAGAGAAGAAGAAGAAGAGAATGAAGAATCTTTGTCAAGAAAGCTAGGACAGATATGCGACAAAAGGAATAAACTTACAGTGACAAGTCTAATGTACTATATACCATCTTAAAATACTCAGACTGAATAACTCAGTGATCAGTCAAATAATTATTTATGAGCTTGCTACAAGTCTAAAAATTATCGTCAGTAAGGAAAACAGCCTAAACAGGAGCATTTTTGTCTCGCTAATCCTTTGGTTATGATCACAAGAACAAGCCACAGTTAATATATTTGTTTAAGATGTCAGAGTGAAAATTGATAGAAAATCATACAATAAGTTGGACTGCAGTGTAGGCACATTCCTAAGAAGTAAGGTAAACACTGTAACCAGACCAAAAGCCCCAGCTGCAAACCACTCAGGGACAGCTGCAAAAATGATAATTTAGTCTTAATGACAGGGATTTTGGAGTATGACAACAGTAAACTTTTGAATAACATAATAGCATAGCCGACTACCAGTTGTCTCTGGTTGCAAAGTTATTTTTGGAACAACAACTGCCACTGGTTTGTCATCTTCTGGATTGATAAGAAGGAAAAGCTTATATTCATCGCCAAATTTGTTCTGTATATTGATTTAGAAGAAATTGAATAAAGAATCAGTCATTAACCTCCACAATAGTACAATAGAAGAAGCAGAGTAAACATACCTGCATCCTAGTAGAGATCTTTTCATAACTTCTAGCAGCCTGTCCTCTCAAATTTCCTTTGAACAATACTCCAGCCTAACAAATATGACAGTAAACAAGAACATAAATATGAAATTTAAAACCCACAGTTGGGCAGAAAGATCAAAATAAAATTGTTAATGGTTTTCTGTTAACTTATTCTCAAGAACAATATAACACCTATCCAGAGGAGAAATTCAATCTATAACTATGTTTGTAAATATTATTATCTCAATGGAAATTTTATGAATTTAATTTGCAGAAGGTTCCTATTAGGCAATTTTATTTGATTTCGGCCCCTTTCAGATACATGTTTGAAAGAAAAAAGAAGGATTAAGGAAGCCTATAGCTATCAAAATAGCTCTCACACCTGATACGGTTCCTGGCTCGTCACAAAGAAAGTATCAAATGCAAATACTTGATCCTTAATAATGTCAATGGTTTCCTTTGAAATCCTCATTGATTCATCCAGTTGCTGTGGCTGTTCAGGAAACAAGGGAAGATGTAAAAGAAGAAGCAGGAAAAGAAGATCTCTCTTGTAAATTCCAGTCTAGGAAGTGATGCAGCATCATGATCACCTTCACACCTGGCAGAGGAGACCCGCTAGTAACTTCAATATCATCATCCTCCTGTATCAAACACACACCTAATGTAATAAAGGTCAAGAAAGCTATGAATTGACATTTTGCAGATTATAAAAATGGCAGCTCAATGTGGGATTCATGTACTAAAATAATTCAAATTGTAGGTATTGCAGGAGCCAATATTTTCATGTAGTATAACATAATGCTAGGTATTGCTACAGCTAAATAACTATCTAGCTTTCAATTGGAAAAAACCAAATTCTTTCAAGATAGAGAAATGAGATTAAAAATCACCCTAGTTAAGAATTTAAGGCAATGAACGTGAAATCTATCAAAATGGTGTGCAGAAAGCATCAGTAGCATGATCTTCCATTGAGAACCAAGTAATGTAGAGACTTGCCTATTGCCCTATTCTGTCACCATACAAATACTATTATGCTATGTTTGAAAACGTGAATTTGAAATTTTGGGTTTGGATTTAATTTGTTATATAAATTGTGAGAATGAAATACATACATTATGTATAAATTAGTTAAGATTCAATGTATATTTGAAAGGTATAAAAACATGAATTTCAAATTCACAAATAATTATAGGTGTTCCAAATTTACCACTAAATAGGCATCTAACAAATCCATGAATTTGAAAAATAATCATGAATATTACATTTACATGTGTTTTTATTACACAATTATACTATTTATGAAATCCAAATCTATCTTTTGAAATCTAAGTTCCCAAACGCAACCTTAAATAGAAATTAAATACCTGGAGAGCACCTTGAGCTGTAGCTTCTGCATCAATATTGTTTATTTGCTGGACATTCATGGGCTGCAAATCAATCTGGGAATCATTTTCCTCTAAATCAGTAGTAGCCAGCTTTTCTCCACCTTCATGCTCATCTCCCTCCTACAAACATTCAACATCTTACATCAAAGAATATTTCCCTTTTCCTCCAAAATTAAACCATATTGAGCCAACTGCTAAGTGGATTCAACATTGCAAAACTATCACATATTGAGTTCATTCACAAAAAAAAAGACCTATGATTTACCGCGTATAGTTCATAACTTCTTGGATAGCTTCATCAATGAAAAATGCAATAATTCCAAAATTTTATCATAAAACAAATTAAGGAAAAAACATTTCTTAACAAAAGGAACTAATTTTAGTGAAAAAATAATTACCTCATCACTATTACTATCTGGTTCAGTTTCTGTCTCAGTTACTCTACAAAAAATCTCTCTTTTCCTGCAAAATCTATAAGAAAAAAAAAAAAGAATTAATTCAACAGTTTTTCTTCTTTAGCAGAAATATTTATTAAAAAAAAGGAAAAAAGAAAGCTACCTTGAAAGGTGGGAAAACTTCAAGTTCCTTAAACGAAACCTTTGCGACTTAGCAAAGCTTGGAGAAGATAACAATGGCTGAAACCGAAGATCACAACAAGAGCTACATTGAGATAAGACACCAAAGTTCCCGCGAAAACTTGCTGCTAAATTCATTTTTCTTTTTTAAAATCCTATTTCCTCAAAAAAGAAAATTTAATTCAATTGAAGCTCCAATTCCATTGGAAAAATTCAAAGCTTTTTGGTGGAAATTTATTTCGCAGATTTTAAAAGAGAGTTTGGATTTTTTTTTTTTTTTTTGGAGTCTTATCCGTTTTTCTGTTGCTCGTTGCTCTGAAGGAGCAACCGCGAGAATGATATTTTTGGGAGATCGGAATATTGAAAGGCTAAACCTGTTGGACCAATTGTTTTATGACACGTGTGTTGTAAAATTGCGTGGATTATTTTGAGTGGTGACTCTGTTGACGAATCTCAATTTTGAGTGGCTACTTAGATATTTCAAGAATTAAAAAAAAAAAAAAACATTTCTAAATATATCTGAATAGTAACTTACCTTTTTTCTATTTTTTAAGTAAATTTATAATAAGAAAAAGATTATATATACGATGCATTGACAAAGTTAAATATAAATCCTAAGTAAAATTGAAAAACACGTGACATTATTTCAATATCGCTTGGTTATATTATTCGGATTTGGAATAAACGTGGAATATGAATATGTGTTCGATACGAATATATTTAAAATTTTAAAATTTTTTATATATTTAAAAAATTATATTTTCATATATATTTTCGAATATATATCGAATATAAATATTTTTTTTTTTAAAAAAGTAAAGAGTGGGATAACATAATACTTTATATGATTCATATTTTAAATAATAACATTTTCCAAATTATGAATTACCGGCATTTGGTAGATGTTTTTGTTTCTTACGCAAAAAATTAAAATAAATAAATAAATAAAAAACCAAAATAAATAGTAAAAAGCAAAAAAGAGTTTTTTTATTCATCAACATAATGCTTACATGGTTCATATTTTAGATAAAAACATTCTCCAAATTATGAATTACTGGCATTCTCATTTATATCTATATCAACCAAGAATAATATTCTTTGAGTGGAAAATGGAGAGTTCTGCATCGGATTTTATCCAGTACATAACGTTCGTAATATTATCAAATTCACGTCCACGACAATCGCGACACGTTACGCAACGCTCACGACACCCGCAACAGCATCCATAAGCAGAGTTTTGAGTAAAATCCCAGTAAATATATACCTATTTTGTTAACTTCATCCTAAGAGAATTACAGCTAAAAGAGTTCACATATCCTCAGGTTTAACATCCTCAAACTTAAAAACCAGTTTTTCTGTTTCTTCTGGTTAATGGTCTTTCCTGGTCTTAGCTCCACAACATCTTCCTCTTCATCACAGCAAATCCAGCCATAGGCTGTGGTGGGTTATCACTAAGAGGTGGATAGTAATGAGGCCGTTACGCAGCGTAACGGTCCGTAACGGTGACAACGTAACGAAAATTAAGACACCCGTATCGTATTTTGTCCGTGACGTAATTTTCGCGATATTATCAAATTCATTGAAATACTATCAAATTCACGTCCGCGGCAACCGCAACGCGTTAAGTAACGCTTGCGACACCCGCAACCACGATACCGCAACTGCATCCGTGATAAAATTCGCGACTGCGATTTAAAAGTATAGGAATCTGAGTGGCTAGTGCTCCAAGGATACCGAACATGCCTTCTCATAGAGCCTTCGGCTTCGACAGATGGGGAGATGTTGTAAAACAAGGGTTTCTACAATTGTTATGTGATGTAATCCAGTCAACAGCTAAGCCCAAAATAAAGCTGCCCAAACAGAACTAGACCCCAAATAAATGGAGGCTAACTGCTAAGGGAAAGAAGAAAAGTGGGAAGTAAACAGCTAGGCCCAATACAGAACTAGACCCCAAAGAAAGAAACTAAGGGCTAGTTTAGTATTATGTTGAAAAAAATTTTGGTTGAAGAAAATATGTCAAAAAATATGGTGAAAATTTGTAATTTAAATTTTTTTAAGTGTTTGACATTGCTGTGAAAAAATATTATGGAAAATTGAAATGTCAAAAAAAAATACGTTTAAAATAATAAAAGTATAGAGATGTGAAGATAATAAAATCTTCATCCAAAAGCCAGCTTTTAGAGTCTAAAAGTTATATTTTTTTGCTTTTTTATTTGGCTTTTCAAACCATGATTTTAACAGTAAAACTAATTTTTTTTACCTGTTTAATATTGCGTTTGAGGTGAAAAGCAGTTTTTGACTTCAAAAGCTATTCCAAAAGTAATGTTAAACAAGGTCTAAGAAGAAAAGAGAGGCGAAAAGAAAAAGTTACGGTATCCACGAATATCCAATTAGAATATACGTTAAATACAAGTATATATATATATATATTTTATATATTTGGAGAATTGTATTTTATATTTATACATGAATACATGTTAAATATAAATATTTAAAAAAAATAAAAAATCTGGATACCATCATTACCATGTATCAAAGAGAAAAAGTAAGAAGAATTTGACGTTCACTATTACAAATCACGCCCATGTTGAGTTCAAATCTCAGTAGAGGAACCCCTTTTTGCTTTCAAGTCAAAAGATTTAATTAGGAATAAAAAGTGAATATGATTAACACTATCATAAAATAGACTCTTTTTTGTCTCACTTTACACTTTTTTTATGCAATTTAATTAAGACGTGGAAAAAAAAAGTAAAAAAAAGTAAAAAAATCATGCCTTTGATGATGTAAAAGGTAAAAGAGTTTTAAGAAAAATGAAAAAAATGTGTGATGACCCTCTTGCTCTCTTTGTTTTTCTCAAAGCACGTTTGCTTAAAAATTGCTTTCTATAAAGTTTGCTGGTTTTTACCAAAATAGAATTAAAAGCAAAGAAAGGTCAAAAATAAATTCGAGTTTAATTCAGTTAATTTAAATTATCATTTAAAAAAATAATATTTAATAAATTTAAAAATCGAATCTCAACATGTATCATCGATACTTTTATTTTTAAACTATAGAATCTTTTGTAAAAAATAAAAAAAATTGGAAACTTTCTATTTTGAAAATAAATTTTTCTCAAAGCATAAACAGTCACCAGCAGCAAAGATTCATAGGGATGGGGATAAAGATGAAAGTAACAGACACCCAAATCATTGAAAACAACCATTTTAGCAGCCACAAATCAGGGGCCTTGAGCCAATTAGTTCCAAACTTGACCATTCAAAAACTTCCAAAAGAGATCAATTGAGTAAACAAGAGGACAATTAGTGGTGGGTTCATGTGAATAAGAGAAGAATGAAAAAAAAATCTGAAACATATGAATTGGTCAAAGGAATTTCCATATAAGATTATAGATTGTAATTATATGATTTGGATTGATATGAACTCACATGCAAAAGGGTTCCAAGACAGAAACTAGCCAATATACAAGCCATGTGAAGAAAAAAACCAGCCTAAAAAAGGTTACTTTTTCTTGCATTGACAAAAGATAGATATACTGAAAGGGAATACAACCCATTCACAATCACTATTACTTGTAGAGCAAGGTAGAACAACGAGAGAAGAAAACTAGAGCAGACCCGAATATACCGGACCAATGTCGATGCCTCCCGTAGTATGCTATAATGCAGAATATACCGGACCAATGTCGATGCCTCCCGTAGTATGCTATAATGCACTGTGGTTGGAATGTAAACACAAAAAAAAGTTTTTAGTTTGAATCAAAGTTTTAATCTATGTTGCTCCGACTCTTCATTTTTTTTTAATATTCATGTCCGACGTATATTCGGATATGGGTATGGAGATATGATCCTCCAAGACTCTCCAAATATATGGAAATCTTAAAAAAAAATTAAACATACCCGTGTACCCGTGTCCGACACTCACATCCGAGTCCAAGTAACATAGGTCTTAATTCAGTGATGTTTTGCTGAGGGTGAGGGTGGACATTGGTAGCACTTGGCAAAGAGTCCGAATGTATCGACTTGCTTGATGAAATTTGTCAAACTAGCCCAACCTCCCAATCCAAAGCCAACTATAAATACCCATATGACAATAAATGTGTTCACTGCATACATTGCTGTCCAGCTTGGGAGGAAGAAAGGAGGCTTCTCAGCTGCATTCTGCTCAAACAAGATTACCAAATAATCAAAAAAAAAAAAAAGTTAATTTTGTTTTTGTTTTGATCTGCTGTTAATGTGAAGAATAAGACTTGATGTTTTAGCCTACCGGCTACTTCGAAGATGTGGCCAGCAGAAAGGTTAAACTGAGTGATAAGGAAAGGCCACCAACCTCATCTTTGTTTCATAAATTATTGTTCATCTTTACCATTGAATCCACTGGTGGGGCAAGAACTATGGTGACTTAGGAAGAGAAATTGACCAACAAATCTTATGTGATGTCTGGAATCTAAGTTATTCGGATTTGGATGTGAGTGTTGGATACATGTATGTATCCGACACGGATATATTTAATTTTTTCTAAGTTTTTTTTTATGTATTTGAAGGGTCATATCTCCATACTCATATCCGGATATAGATCGGACACGAGTGTCAAAAACGAATACTTTAAAAAAAAAAAAATTCGGAGCAACAGCTCAAATCCGCAAAATGGTACTACTAGTTTTTCAAAATGACAGAGCACCCTGAGTTAATTAACAGCCTCTTTGAAAATGATATTGTCATAAGGTCAAGAAATTGTAAAGACTTGAATACAAGAATGGTATATTAACTCTGGTGTGATTCCACTTAAAATCACCCGACAAGGCCTCTTATAGATATAATGACAGGAAATGAAAATTCCATCTAGAAAACTCTCTAACTTGTCACAAAACTGCTGACAACCTATGCATGATTGCTTCTTTAAATTGCACCAGACAATAATTACATACTAGAAATTATGATTTGTAACAATCAAGATCATCTAATCAGGTAAGTCAAGTCAGTAATCAATCAGGATCCCAAGGCTATCCTCAGGATATCATCCTATCTAATCAAACTGGTTTGATCATGATGGCTAGGAAAGGGTGGTTCATAATGATAGACCAGCAAAATTGCTTTGACTTTTTTTTTTTTTTTTAAAGTATTCGTGTTTGACACTCATATCTCACGTATATTCGGTCATGGGTATGATTCTCCAATAACCCTCCAAATACATGAAAATCTTGAAAAAAAATTGATCATACCCGTGTCCGACACTCACACCTGAGTCCGAGTAACATAGAGCCTATGTTGCTCCGACTTTTTTTTTTTTTTAAGTATCCGTGTCCGACACCCGTATCCGACGCATTTTCGGATATGGATATGGGGATATGATCCGCCAAGAACCCTCCAAATACATAGAAATCTTGGAAAAAATTGATCATACCCGTGTTGGACACATACCTATGTCCGACACTCACACCCGAGTCCGAGTAACATAGAGCCTATGTTGCTCCGACTCTTCATTTTTTAAAAAGTACCCGTGTTCGACACCCGTATCCGACGCATATTCGGACATGGGTATGGAGATATGATCCTCAAAGAACCCTCCAAATACATGAAAATCTTGAAAAAAAAATTAAACACACCCATATCCGACACATACCCGTATCCGACACTCATACCCGAATTCGAGTAACATAGCATAGAGCAACATAATTGGAGCATTCGACAATGCCATCCGGATTGCACAAACATTTGGTAGAAAATGAAGATAAAGAAATGAAGAAAATTGGACCATTTATACGGATTTACCTGTCGAGCAGAGGCTGATTTATAAGTGAGCATATGAGCTAAGGCAGGGATGATGTAGACAGTGAAGCTAACCAGAAGAGATCCTACAGCCGAGTTAATGGGACCAAAGAAAGGAAATATGATAGCCAAGAACCATATAGGAATCACCACTGGTAACCGGCAAACTGCCCTCAAATATATGCTCTTTGTGTCATGCATCCCCACCACTTTCTCCCACACAAAGTACAATGGCGTACACGCAAACCCGAATGTAATAAACTGTAAAAATTAGAAGCCAAAAACAACTGATATGCCAACTTTCACTAATCTAATAAGGTTATAATAGCAGAGAAAAGGTTAAAA
This sequence comes from Fremontodendron californicum, assembly GCA_030761205.1. Lineage (NCBI taxonomy): Eukaryota > Viridiplantae > Streptophyta > Magnoliopsida > Malvales > Malvaceae > Fremontodendron > Fremontodendron californicum. The sequence continues at coordinate 12,965,552 of JAULJL010000041.1, read as the reverse complement.
TATATAGGCAGTGCTAGTTAAAAGTGTATTTTAGTTTTTGTATTATAAAAGTAAGTAATTTAATCCTTATACGTTTGAAATTGATGTAAAAAAGTAAAATTGATAACGGTGTTAATGGAAACCGTCTAAATATTGACGTGGACATATGAAACTGACAGAAAAGATATATAAAAAAAATGATGTGTTAAATTTTTTTGCTCATGTGAAATTTAGAAAATGACAAAAAAAAATGATCACATGTTTTTACGGACAAAGGAGAGATTTGAGATAAAAAAGAATTATGCTTTTTTAAATTTCATCTTAGTAAAAAAAAAATTGACATAATTTCTATTAGTTTCACATGTCCATATCAGCATTTAGACGATTTTCCATTAACACCATTACCAATTTTACATCTTTGCACTAATTTAAACGTATAAAATTTAAATTACTCACTTATATAATATAAGAAATAAAATATACTTTCGAGTATAATAGATGCTTTAACCCATAAAAAATTATGTGGGATATTTCACCAACCTGGTGAATTAACATTAGGACAACTGCTGAATCACGCAAGGCAGAGCGTGGAAGGAGTGAAAAGGCATTGGAATGATTAAGGAGTTGATCACCGAAAGCCCAGTAGACGGAAGCAGCCGATGGGATGGTTAGGGTGAATACATATAGTGTGGCTAATAGATATATGTACTTGAATTTTTGAGGCTTCCACATTGCATGCATAATTTCACTGTAAAATACACCAAAATTTGTCCCAAACTCAGTTTTACTCAACACCTATGGTCTTGTATTGCTACGACTCTTCAATTTTTTTGAAATTTTCATATTATTTGGACATGAGTATTGGATATGATCCCCAAGAATCCTCTAAATACATGAAAAAAATTAAAATAAATCAAACATACTCATGTCGGACACATACTCGTGTTCGACACTCACACTCGACTTCGAGTAAGATAGGCTATATTAGTCAAAAGTGACCAAAGGGACAAGATTGCCACTTCTTAATAATGAATCAGAATATGTCTAAAGATCTCCTAAAGCTAAAGGGGAAAAAAAATTGGGTTAAAGTAGCAAAGGAACCCTGTAATTATCATGATGCAAACCCCACTCAAAGAAGTACTCAACCAAGAGTACAAGTTTCATTATTTCACTTCATCATATTCTTTTTCTCTGTTGTATTTATTTTGATAACTTTAACTAAAATCAGGGTTGATACAATTTATTCTACTTTTGACCAAAATAGGAGACAAAAAAGGTACCAAACCAAAAATATTGATTCAAAGATAACTTTATCAAATGAACAAAGGGATATCAATGAATTTGTTTCTTAAAATTTGTCTGTCTCTATCTTCAAAACCCAAAAATTAATATCCTACTATAAGAAATGTATTTTACTATTGCATTTGCAAAGTTTTTTTTTCAATAAAATAAAACAAAAATTAGTACTATATTCTTTTTGGAACTGTAGAAATAATAATAACACCTACACTGTGACAGCATGTCCGCCGAAAGTGTAGAGGATATTGGTGGCGCCAGTGAAGTACAAAACCAACTTAGTTGGACCTTGGTGAGTCACACCTTCCACCTGTAAAAGAAGGTAAAAAAATTTTAAGAGATTGAAACAAAAACTGAGGAAAGATAAGACCCATTTTCCGGATTCAAATATGAGGAGGATACATGTATGTTTGATTTATTCTAAGTTTTTTTATGCATTTGGATGGTCCTTGTTCCCATACCCATATTCGGATATATGTCGGACACGAATGTCGGACACGAAAAATGAAGAATGGGAGCAACATAAGTTTTTTTACCTGGCCATGGAGAAGGGCTGCAATGGTCAAATACCATGCAGTGTAAGTAGTCATGCCAAGCCCCAAAAAAGACCAGATTCTATAGTTGTGAAATGAGGGGATGAACACTGTTGTGGCACAGCAAGCTCCAAAGATATAAGTCCATGTTCTCTTGTCTAACTTGTCATTTATGTAATATATATTGCTGTAATTAACTCATAAAACATCAGAAAATAAGTTGATTAATCCATCAAAGATGAGAATTTAATGAAAAAAGTTAGGGGAAAATTAAAGAAATTGGACCTGGCACAGGCTATAAGCTGAATGACAGATCCAAAGAGCAGAAAAGTGCAGTTAAAAGCCAATCCAACAGCTTTCCAGTAAGGTCCCAATAGACCATCTAACACTTCAAACCACTGCATGTTAAAATTTTGTTTATATTTTTTGTTTTTTCAAGATTTTTTAAAGGATATGTCGATTTTGAAAACTATATTCTTTCGATTTTTCAATTTTTTTTTGAAATATTTATGTTTGACACTCGTATTCGAAGTATATCCGAATAAGAGTATTTTTCAAATATATGAAAATTTTGAAAAAAATTGAATATACCCGTATCTGAGACACGACACTTCCACTCAAATCCGAATAACGTAGTTTGAAAAGCTAACCTGTATGACATGGTTCTTGAAGCTGACATTCTCTTTCTCTTTTCTGCTTCGGTACTCAATATAGAGAACACTGATGAGATAAGCAGTCCAGCTTCCAAGAACACCATAAAAAACCTGCAGAATAATCCCTGAAAGCATTCCCATTTGAGAGAAAGAATATGGTAGTGTTAACAGAACTTGAGCCACCTGCAAAAAGAAAGAAAAATCTTTAATTATCAGTTTAAAAATAATAATAATAATAATTTTTACACTACTTTGATTATTACAATTTTGATTTGGGATTTTAGTACCTGATTTGAAGCACAACTAAACCAGGCATCATAAACAGAACCACCATGCCAAAGAATGCTCTTAACACTAAAAATGGAATCATCTCCTTTTTCTTCATCTTTTTCTTCATGTTCAGTTGTCTCATTAAAGCTTGGAACAATTGCTTCCTCTGCCTGTTTCTGTCCTGACATTGCTTCACTTCTCTATAAATCAATTAAAACAAACACAAAAATGAAAAATTAAACCAAACCCACCACCCAAAACCAATCAAGAAGTTAAAAAAAAAGAAAAAGAAAAAAAAGAAAAAAAAAAAGCAATTTTAGAACATGAACCTCAAATATTTGACTATGTTACCTTATTCCAAGGAGACCAATTGGCAGGCAGTGACTTATAATGGAGAAGTAGAGAAAGAAAAAGACAGATACTTGACAATTGTAAGACTACCCACAAATCAGCTTCAGCTTCTTTAACTGCTCTCAAAGAAAAGACTGAAAGAGAAATAGGGATTGGATTTATCTCGTTTTGCCTTTAAGAGCAAGAAACCACAGTTTTTTGGTGGCTGTTGCAGCTTTAATATATTTTTTTTTTCTGGTTCAAAGGAGGTTACAGTTTACAAATTTATATATCAAAAGCACTTGTAAAAATTCATAAATTCTTTAGAAGAAGACTGAAGAATCAGAACTCTAAAAAAAAATTATAATTCCGAGGTTGGCAGTGCCTTAATTATCCTTCAAAAAACCAGCTAAAAACCCTTTTAAATACTTTTTTTTTTAAAGCTGTAACTATCAAAAAATCATTTCTTTTCACAGTCAAAAACCCAACAAGCAATAAAAAAAGCTTTCCTTTGTTGAGAAGAATTTAGAGTAGATAACTCTAATTTTACCACTCAAAAAAGAAAGTTTAGATTTTAGGAAAACTCACAAATGCTCACACTTCACTCTAGACTACACTCTTTAGAGAAGAACTCCTTAGAAAAACTTAGAACTTTTATTGCTTATTGAAGCTTACTACTTGATGATTTACAAATGCAAGGGAGAGGGTATTTATACAATACCAAGACAAACACAAGCCACACAAATATAAAATCTAAATAAATTACAACCACCAATTGTTGTTTAATAACAACCACACATTTAAATCACACAATTACAACCATCCATTGTTGTTTAATAACAACCACACATTTAAATCACACAACTACAACCACACATTGTTGTTTAATAACAACCACACATTTAAATCACACAACTACAACCACACATTAAACCACACAATTGCAACCACACATTGTTAGGCTTTTATTTTTTCCTTGGGCTGGTATTGGACAATTTAACACTCCCCCTCAATACCAGCTCTTCCTCTTTGCACCATGTTGAGTTGACGACGAAACATTTCAAATTTGTTGATACTCAAACCTTTTGTGAATAAATCTGCCATTTGATCATCTGTCTTGATCTGCTTCATCTCAATCTCTTCTTGTAGAACCTTTTCTCTGATAAAGTGATAATGCACTTCTATATGTTTGGTTCTTGAGTGAAAGACTGGATTTTCTGCCAAACGAATTGCTGACTGGTTGTCGCAATACAACGAAACTGCATAATCTACTGGTTGATATAGATCACTCATTAGTTGTATCAGCCACGTACACTCTTGAGCTGCCATTGCTGCTGCTCGATACTCAGCTTCGGTAGTTGACAATGATACCGTTGGTTGTCTCTTACTGCACCAAGAAATTGTTCCAGAACCAAGTTTAAACATGTACCCAGTTGTTGATCTCCTGGTGTCATGATCTCCTGCATAGTCAGCATCACAATAACCAACTAACTTACAGTCTTCACCTTTCTTGTACAAAATACCATAATCTATTGTACTTTTCACATATCTCAGTATTCGTCGAACTGCTTCTAAATGAGGCTTCTTCGGATTTTGCATATACCGACTCATCACACCAACTGTATAAGAAATGTCAGGTCGAGTCAAGGTTAAGTAGATCAGGCTACCTACCAATTGTCGATACATAGTTGCATCTTCCAAGTCTTTGCCTTCAAGTGCACACATCTTGCCATTTGGTTCCATCGGTGTTGAAATTGGCTTGCTCTCGAGCATTCCAAACCTTTTTAGCAAATCTTTAGAATATTTTTGTTGACAGAGAAATATTCCTTCTTGTATGTGATCAACCTCTAGACCAAGAAAGTGCTTGAGTTGTCCAAGTTCTTTCATTTGGAAACAAACTGATAAATTCTCCTTGGTTTGAAGAATTTCTGCCTCATAATCACCAGTTATGATTAAATCATCCACATATATCAATACGATAGCTAGCTTTCCTCCATTAGCTTTGACAAACAAGCTGGAATCTGCAGGTGTCACTGAATAACCACTATGAGTTAAAAATTCAGCAATCTTACCATACCATGCTCTAGGTGCTTGTTTCAATCCGTAAAGTGCCTTTCGCAGCTTACACACATGCTCAGGATGATTTTGGTTTTGAAATCCCAATGGTTGAATCATGTAGATTTCCCGATCTAGCTCTCCATGAAGGAATGCATTCTTCACATCCATCTGCCACAAGTTCCAGTCTTTGTTTGCTGCAAGGGCAAGTAGGACTCGTACGGTTGTAAGTCTTGCCACCGGACTAAACGTTTCATCATAGTCTAGCTCATACTTCTGAGAGAAACCACGAGCCACCAACCGTGCCTTGTACCTTTCAATCGACCCATCTGGACGATGTTTTATCTTGTAAACCCACTTGCAGGATATGGGTTTCACATCTCTTGGTTTTGGCACTAGATCCCAAGTCTGATTCTGCTCAAGCGCAGTGATCTCTTCTTTCATAGCCATAATCCACTCAGAACTCTGTGATGCTTCTTCAAACGTCTCAGGATCTGTTGCAATTGGTTCTTCCACTATGGCTGCATTAGCATATTTGGGATTTGGCTTCCGTGCTCTTGTTGTCCTTCGGATTTGTGATTGTGGAGATGGTTCTTCCACTTCACTCGATCTAACATCTGGTTGATACACACCAGTTTGCCAAGGACTCTGGACTAACACTTGCTCGTCATCGTCATCATCACATAGGTCTTCTACTTCGTCTGAAGTTGATTGAAGTTGGACAATATACTCTCCCATTTTCTGTTGTAGCATGTCTTCAAATTCTTTTGAATCTGACAACACCTCCTTTTCTGAGGACCACCAAGAAGATGCTTCATCGAATACCACATTGCGTGAAGTGTAACATCTTCCACTCGTAGGATCACAACATTTCCACCCTTTCTTTTGGTTGTTGTATCCCACAAAGATACACCTAGTTGCTTTCTTATCAAACTTGCTACGTAAATGATCAGGAACAAATACATAACATACACAACCAAATACTCGAAAGTAGCTGACTGAAAGTTTCATTTTCCACAATTTCTCAAAGGGTGAAACAAACTCTAACCTTGGTTGAGGAAGTTTGTTGATCACATGGGCTGCGGTTCTCATAGCTTCGCCCCAAAATCTTCCGGGTACATTCTTTGCATGCAGCATACTCCGACAAATTTCTGCAAGATGCCGATTCTTTCTCTCTGCTACACCATTATGTTGTGGTGTATTGACACAAGTATACTGATGACGTATGTTGCATTCTCGAAGGTATTGAGAGAATTCGCCTGAGCTATATTCTCCTCCATTGTCTGTGCGCAAGCAACATATCTTCTTTCCCACTTCTCCTTCAACTATCTCTTTGAACTCTTTAAACTTTGAGAAAGTGTCAGACTTTTCTTTCATAAAGAAAACCCACACATACCAGGAGAAATCATCAATAAACGTCACCATGTACCGCATTCCACTAATTGATGGTTGCTTAACGGGCCCAAATACATCAGAGTGAACTAACTCTAATGGTTCTTTTGCTTTAAACTTTGACTCCTCGTATGGCAATTGGTGTGCTTTACCATATTGGCATCCTGCACAAACTGTGTCTGTTCTTATGTCAAGCTGAGGAAGTCCCTTAAGCATCGACTTCTTCATCATCATACTTAGCTTGGAATAACTAACATGACCTAACCGCATGTGCCATAAATCTGCTGTATCGCTCCTTCTTGTATTGTCTACATATGCTGACTCTGCTGACATCACGTAGACTGACTCCAGACGTCGTCCTTCCATCATCGGCTGTCCTGAGATTTTGAGATCACGATATACCTTCACATCCCTTGGACCAAACAGAATATGGTGACCTGACGATGTTAATTGTGCCACTGAAAGCAAATTTTTCTTCATGCCTTGGACATGGTAAACATCTTGTAGTGGTACCTGATTATGACTATATCGAGGTGCTACTACCGTCTTACCGATGTGAGTAATCGGTAATCTTGAATTATCAGCTGTCACAACAATGCGATTTCCCTTGTATTCTGACAGGTTCTGCAACTTCTGTTTATCGCCTGTCATGTGATTTGAGCAACCTGAATCGACAATCCAGTCATTCTCATAGTCAATTCGGTCAGCCGTTGTTACTGTGAGAGCTAACTCTTCCTCTTCCGTAGCAAAAAATGCTTCAGCGTCCCAATCATCTTCGCTTTTCTCCTTTGTACTAGAAGTAGCAGCATTACTCTCAGCGGGCCTTTTTGTTAAACCAACAATCTTTTGCCATGTGACCTTTCTTGTCATAGTTGTAACAGTTACCTTCAAATCTTTTATTGTTGCTACGATTCTTTGAAGCTCCCCCTGGACGAGAGCTCCCTTCTCCTTGATGACGTTTTGTCTTGTCACCATACTTTTTAGATCCACCACCGACGTGCTGTTTGAATTTGCCTTTGCTTTTGTTGGTGTAGAGTGCTTCATCTTCACTTTTCAACGAGACCCCTCCCATTTGCTTGGCCATAGATTCTTGACCAACAGGCAAATTTTCAAACTCTACAAGTGATGGTTGAGTTGGCCATCCTTGTATAGCGGCAACGAAGCTGCGATATTCGGGCCTCAAACCATGGATAATTATTCTTTTTACCCTGGTATCTCCAATAGCAGCTGTAGGATCTAAATCAGAAATTTCATGGCATAACGTTTTTACCTTGTGAAATTATTGAGCAATCGGTATATCTCGTTGTGCAACTGATAACAATTCATTCTCAAGAAGTTGAAGTCTTGTGTCATTCTTTCTCGAAAAGAGTGCATCTAAAGTATCCCACGCTTCTTTTGGCGTTTCTAGCTTTTGTATGTGTTCCAACATTTCTTCTTCAACTGTGGTCTTAAGGGCAAACATGGCTTTACCCACTTTAATCTTCCATTTGCGCAAGGTTCCTTGAGCATCTTCTTGCTCGGGCTTCGTAACTTCACTACCACCAACGACTTCCCAAAGGTCTTGACCTTGTAGGTAAGACATCATACACGTCTTCCACGTGTTGTAATTTTTGTGATTGAGCTTCTTGATTCCTCCAACTACTTGAAGATCACCCATCGTGTCGGCAAGACTCTAACAATATCGAACAAGCTTGATTTTGAGACACAAACTTGTAGAGTACAAACTCCTCACGACTCAAGAACGCTCAAACCAAAAATAGTACCTGAATAACTATTTCACCGTGAACAGTACCGTATACGTGAATAGTATCGTATACCATATACTTGAATAAATCTCGTATATGTTAATAATTACTATAAAAGTATATAGTGACACGTGTGAATAGTAACTATGGTAGTAACTCACAACCTAGCTCTGATACCAATTGTTGAGAAGAACTTAGAGTAGATAACTCTAATTTTACCACTCAAAGAAGAAAGTTTAGATTTTAGGAAAACTCACAAATGCTCACACTTCACTCTTTAGAGAAGAACTCCTTAGGAAAACTTAGAACTTTTATTGCTTATTGAAGCTTACTACTTGATGATTTACAAATGCAAGGGAGGGGGGTATTTATACAATACCAAGACAAACACAAGCCACACTGATGGTAACTCAATTAAGAGTTGTAAACCCAAGTGCAGGTTATGTTCAAGTAATAAATTCTCGGGTGTCCGAGGTCGAACCACAGGGAAGCGTATTAGTAAGTATAAGTTTATAAATATATAAGAAAAAGAAAGTAAACAAGATATTAGGGAATCAACAACAAAACAAAATAAACAAGATATTAGAGAACAAAATAAATAAAATAACATAAAAGAAATTAAACAAAATATAAAAAACAATAAGAAAGGATGTTGAGGTTAGAGAATCCACTCTTGGTGTTATGCTAAGATTAATCTTGTTTTATTACACAATTGAAATCCACACATAAGGGAGGTTCCAATCGGAAGGTTTAGCAATTCAGTCCAAATTGTCCAACGTCCATAGCATATGATATTATGTTCATTTGGTGTCCTCAAAACTCATAAAAAGAGTCCAAGCATTCCTTATGCCAAGGTATATGTCTACAACAAATCAAGGTTATGAAACCAAGCATTTACTGTGCCATTTTCATTGTCAATAATGAATCAAGATCTCTACTTTGCAAGTATGATTTTAAACCAAAAGAAAATATTATCTATGCTAGTGCTTATAAATGATGATTCATTTTAGCTCATGTTTAAGAGACTAACCTTAGCATTTACCAAGAGCTTCACCTCATCACCTCAACAATATGATTAGAAACACATACTAGATATGAATAAAATGAAAAGAAATGTAAGAAGAAAAAGAAAACTAGAGAAAGGAAAGAAAAAGAAAACTTAGAGAATTTTATTACAATGGCTATCCTACCAATGTATCAATGTATCCCAATACTCATCCAAGGCCCTCTATTTATACACATTTTGGAGGGCTAAATGACAAGAGACAAGCTTTACAAATTTCAAAGGTAGGTATAATAGGTGGGTGCATTTTTCTAACAATTTTCGTCATATTGTATGACAATTCTGATCAGCCAGCTTGATGGTCGATTTTGTCAATGTTGGAGGCTCGATCTGATAAAATGGTCTTCTAGAAAAATATACCCCTATCAGTTACGGATCCATAGCCGTTGGAATCAGATCATTTGCGTACGTGGATCGGAAGATATGGTCAAAATACCAAAACGGTGCAGAACAGACGTCATTGCACATCAGCCAACTTGATGGTCGATTTCGCTAGGGAAAACGACTCCGTTTCAAGAAGTGTAAAACATGAAAAAGATAGATATGCCTCTTAGCTTTGCAGGGATACAAAGTTCAGCCTTATTGCTTCAGTGAAACTCGAGATATAGCTGATATGGCAAAAGGTGTCAGAACTGGAACTGAACTGGATTTGCCCTTAATTCTAGTAATCTGAAATCACTCAAAGAAACTTGTGAAAAACACCAAATTACATAAAAATATAAAAGATCATAAACACAATTAGACTAAACAATAATAACTCGTATTTGACACAAAACAATAATAAAACATAACTAAAAACTATATAATTATACGAGTTATCACACCCCCATACTTAGATTGTTGCTAGTCCCTAGCAACGACTCAATAAAATAAGAAAATCTAATCTAATCCATTTTCGTAGGAAATCACGGTGGCACTTAGCATGTGACACAAGCCTTTAAACCCCTAGGTGTCCCTAGTGGACGAGTTTAGTCTCGTGAGGGTTTACTAGGACGATACCCACAAACATTGAAGACATAAGAAAAACTAAAAATAATAATTATAACTAATCCTTCCAATATAAATTAGAGATAATCATTGGACAAGTCTTAAAAACTAATCAATAGCTTAAAGAAATTCACAAAAAATCTTGCTTGAATGTAAATAGTTTGAGTTAAGCCAATAATAACATAACATATTTCAATCAAAATAGTGTATATTCAAACTTAATCTCAACTTCTCACATGGGATACTCTCTTGATTTTCACTCTTTAAAGTAGTGGTAAAGTGTTTACACTCAATCAATCTCATGAAAACACTTCTACCATATGCTTGCTTGTCCACCTATTCTCCACTATTTAGATCATACAACTTCATAAATCAAGAGGTCTTTATTCAAGGTTGTAATGGGGCCAAAGGGTTATAATGTGGTTAAAGAACAAAAGGATAAAGATATCACAAAGGTTCCAAAGAGTTCATAGATTTTAGAGACATAATAAGATCATACAAATAAAACTTCTCAAAACTCTTATAAAGCACATAATAACATAGGCTAAATATTCATGTTGAGCCTTTGCATCATTCTAACCAACTTTGTAACATCTTTTTCTAGAAGTTCAAGAGAAGATTTTTTTTTTTTTTTTTTTTTTTTTTTAATATGGGAATGTATTTGACAATGATCCCTTTCTTTTTCTCTTGACTTTTTCTTTTCTTTTCTTCCCCCACACTTATCTTTTGTTTCTAACCCAAATTTTCAAATAAAAATATCCCTTGTTTTTTTGCAATATGTCTCAAAATATAAAATTCATCTTTAGAACAAGGGTAAGGATATAAGTATATTTAGGCTAGGTGTAAGTTGTGGTTACCAATAAAACATCATATTTAATGTAGGCTCAAATTGGCTCACTAGTGGGGATGTTCTCTTAGAACATTAATAATGGATGGCTGTTTGGCTCTGGTTATAATCCTAATGCCTCTATCATATTCATGTTGTCACATGTATCAATATAGTCTCAAACGGTTTAAAGCAAGTTCTAGAGAATCATGTAATCATAAGAGCACTCAAGAAAGAAATTAGATTGATTTGTATAATGCATCAATCATTATAGGCTCAAAAACTCACAAAGATGATTATACAAGTCAGATTAAGTCTAAACATGCTTCTTTCTCAATCAACATATCATATTAACATTGGCTCATAAAAAGGTTGACATCAAGCTCAATTCTCATGAAAATCTTCTCACTAATAAATCTGTTTTAGACTTATGCAATTCATATCTCATCATTGTATTGAAAGTAACTAAAAAAAAACACACTAAGTCTAAACATGCTTTTTTTTTTTTTTTTTTTTTTTTTTTTTTTTTTGAAAGAAGAAGATTAAATCAAACTGACAAGGTATGTCTCAAGTCTCCCTTACTCAGACCTTGTTCAGAATGAATACTTCTAAATGTCTTAAAACACAATAATTTTTTTTTTTTTTTTTTAAATTAGCAAAATATGTCCCTTACCCCCTACTAAAATATGACATTGTCCCCAATGTCAAATTTTAAAGGTAGAATTTAGGAGATATTACCTGCAGAGGTTGCTAACCACTTATTATAACTGAGACACAACAAACAAAATGTTAGATAATGTCGCCGAAAGTGTATTTGACCTGTCAGAAGAAAATGTTAACCTAACAAAAGATTTTTGCGTGATTTCAGGAAGAGAATCAAAAAGAGAAGAAAAATCAACCGTAAAAGTCCAATGCAAAAAATACGAGAATAATTACACAAATCGAACAACACGTAAATTAAACCGAAATGAAATTATTGCAAATCAAACCAAAAGCTGAGAAGTCATTTATTGTAGTTGTGATTGTGGCTCACATCTTCCTCTGGTTTTACGTCCAGAAACGGCTTAAACGCCTTCTATGAGTCGAGGATATGCTTCCCATCCAGTTTTCTTACAAGCTGGCAAACAGGGTCTTTTAACATCAGATTCCCAAGATGTTGCCATTCCCTTTGGAATTGCGGCCATAAATCAAGAATTTCTCTTTGTACGTCTCCACTAGGATGCGTCTCAAGAGAAAGTTGGATATTACCCAAATTCTCCTTACTCAGTCCATCCTTAATGAATTCAATTTTATCATCTCGATTAGAGGACGGAATCCCAATAGAACGACATTTACCGTTACACGTCCATCGTGCACACTTGTGGCAATTTGAACTCATGCGCTTTGCTCGTCGCTTCTTTGCATAAGTGCTTCTACCTGTACCTGGTAAATGCAAAACAGGAAGATATTCATCTTCACGTACCTTGGCTTCAATTATCCAACGTATGTCTTCAGGAATCCCTTTGTGCATAAGCATTCTTAATCTTTCAAATCGAACTTGGTAAAGCTTCAGTAAAATATTCCGAGGAAAAGGAGGAAATCGTTTCTGCAATCTTGTGAGAATATCATCCATCTTGAAAAAAAATGAAAAAGAAATTGAAAGAGAAATTTATATACAATATCAGTTTTGTGGGTAGCTGATGGAACCGACTTAAATAATCACGGAGTACCGTTATCCGCCATTTAACCGGGGTTAAAAAAAAAATTATATTTACATCTAGTTATTTTCAAAACAAGGATCAGAAAGAAAAACAACCTCTTCTTGAGTAACATGATTTTCCAAAAAAAGTTTGAGTCTTTGTCCATTTACCTTGAATACGTTACCATTTTGAGGATTCTCAATGTCAACTGCTCCATAATGATACACATGCTTAACCACAAATGGGCCAGTCCATCTTGATCTCAACTTACCAGGAAATATGTGAAGTCTAGAATTATAAAGTAGAACTTTTTGCCCAACATCAAATGTTTTTCTTGAAATTAACTTGTCATGAAAGGCTTTAGTTCTTTCTTTATGAATTTTAGAATTCTCATATGCATCATTTCTGAGTTCCTCAAACTTTTGTTTCCAACAATGCTTAACCTGAAAAGAATTTAACAAAGAATCAGTGTGTGAAATTTCTGAAGCATTATCAAACTCACATTCAATTAAATAAGCTTCTAAAGGATCATGGAATGTGGTAGTGGTGAGATGTTCATGAACAAGTTCTTCAATGAAATCCACTTCATGTACTTCTGAATCATCACCAGGTTGCTTGCAAGTGTTGAACACATTTAATTCTAAAGTCATATTTCCAAAAGAAATGTTCAACATACCATTCCTGCAATTTATCAGAGCATTAGAAGTTGCAAGAAATGGACGGCCTAATATAACAGGAATTTGAACATTTGGGTTTGAAACAGGATGTGTGTCCAAAACAATAAAATCAACAGGGAAGTAAAAATTATCAATTTGAACCAAAACATCTTCAACTATCCCTCGAGGAATTTTTACAGAACGATCAGCTAGTTGAAGTGTAACAGGTGTTTCCTTGAGTTCACCTAAACCTAACTGTTGATAAACAGAAAAAGGCAAAAGATTAACACTAGCACCAAGATCAAGCAATGCACGTTCTATTCTAGTGTTTCCAATGATGCATGAGATTGTTGGACATCCAGGATCTTTGAATTTTGGTGGAGTAAGGTGCTGAATGATTGAGCTCACACTTTCCGTCAAAAATGCTTTCTTTTGTACATTATGTTTCCTTTTAACTGTGCACATGTCCTTCAAAAATTTAGCATAAGATGGAACTTGTTTGATTGCATCCAATAAAGGAATGTTAATCTTAACTTGTTTGAAAAGTTCATAAATTTCTGCATTTTGATTCAAATTCTTTATTGTTTGCAACCTTTGAGGAAAAGGAGCAGGATGCATACCTTTTTCTTTGTCCAAATTTTCAAGAAGTTCAGACTTACCATCATCCTTACCATTACTTTTCGGAGGGGAAAGAGGATCTTGGTCTTTTGATGGAATCTTTTTGTCAATTGCCTTTCCACTTCGAAGAGTTGTGATAGAACTGGCATTTTCCTGTTGAGTTTCATTGGAGCAAGAAACAAGACATTGAGTAGAAGGGTTAGGCTGAGGTTGAGCAGGAAACTTACCTTTTTCTTGAGTGCGTAATGAAGCTGTCAATGTGGACAAGGTGTTTTTGATCTCATTGATGTCCTGTGAAGTCCGGCTATTCACATTTGCTTGTGTTTGCATGAATGCTTGCAATGTCTCTTCCAAGGCTTGTACACGTGAAGGTTGATAGGAAAAAGTGTTGCCCGGCTTTTGAGATTGTGGTACCTGAACATGATTATTATTCCGCCAACTGAAGTTGGGATGATTTCTCCATTCAGGGTTATACGTTTCAGAGTAAGGAGAAGGAAAAGGCTTTTTAAATGTGTTTATGGAATTTACTTGATCATGCAACGCTTCTTTAAGAATGGGAATGTTTGGACATTCAGAAGTGGGGTGTCCCATGATTTCACAAATTCCACAACTTTCTTCATTTTTAACCGTTTTGACTTCTTTTACTTCTCTAAGTTCCATGGCTTCAATCTTTCTAGCCAAATTAGCTACTTTAGCTTTTATCTCATCTTCTTGACTAAAATGATATTTACCTCTGTTAGAAACAACATTAGATCTATTGGAACTTTCAGAGGAATTATCTGTGTGCCAGGCTTGAGAGTTATCTGCCAAATGGTCTAGGTAGTCAAAGGCTTCTTCAGGTTCTTTTTCTAGAAACTCACCGTTACACATTGTTTCAACAAATTGTTTAGTTTCGGGAGTTAAACTTTCATAAAAGAAACTAATAAGACGCCATTTTTCAAAACCATGATGTGGACAAGAACTTAACAAATCTTTAAAACGCTCCCAGCACTGAAAAAATGCTTCATTTTGATTTTGATTGAAATTTTGAATCTGTCTTTTCAAAGCAGTAGTTTTATGTGCTGGGAAAAATTTCTTTAGAAACTCAGTTTGTAATTCTTGCCATGTGCCAATTGACCTTGGTTTTAAATTATGAAGCCAAATTTTTGCTTTATCTTTTAAAGAAAAAGGAAATAATTTTAGCTTGACAATTTCATTTGTACATTGTTGGTCATTAAAGGTGACACATACATCTTCGAAGTCTTTTAGAAACGAGTAAGCACTTTCCGATTCTAACCCATGGAAATTTGGAAGCAAAGCTATCATACCTGGTTTAAAACGAAAGTTGTTTGCATTGAGAGGAAAAATAAAACAAGAGGGTGATGAGCTTCGAGTTGGTTGCAAGTAGTCACGCATGGTGCGTACTTGTCTGTTCTCATCTTCAGCATGAACACTTTCATTGTCAGCCATGTTAGAAGTTGTATTAGAAAGATTACCTGAAAAAGTTTCATAATAAAATCTAACTAAACGACGAGATCTAAAATCACGTCGCCAAACAAGCATAAAACAAAGTTAATATACAGATTAGGCGGTATAACCAGCCAATAGAAATAAAACAAAGTTAATATACAATATAAATATAAATATATAGAAAATTAGGCGGTATAACCAGCCAATAAAAATATACAAAATTAGGCGGTATAACCAGCCAATAAAAATAAATATACTTATAAACTTATATACTTAGTATTGCTTCCCCGGCAACGGCGCCAAAAACTTGATGGTAACTCAATTAAGAGTTGTAAACCCAAGTGCAGGTTATGTTCAAGTAATAAATTCTCGGGTGTCCGAGGTCGAACCACAGGGAAGCGTATTAGTAAGTATAAGTTTATAAATATATAAGAAAAAGAAAGTAAACAAGATATTAGGGAATCAACAACAAAACAAAATAAACAAGATATTAGAGAACAAAATAAATAAAATAACATAAAAGAAATTAAACAAAATATAAAAAACAATAAGAAAGGATGTTGAGGTTAGAGAATCCACTCTTGGTGTTATGCTAAGATTAATCTTGTTTTATTACACAATTGAAATCCACACATAAGACAGGTTCCAATCGGAAGGTTTAGCAATTCAGTCCAAATTGTCCAACGTCCATAGCATATGATATTATGTTCATTTGGTGTCCTCAAAACTCATAAAAAGAGTCCAAGCATTCCTTATGCCAAGGTATATGTCTACAACAAATCAAGGTTATGAAACCAAGCATTTACTGTGCCATTTTCATTGTCAATAATGAATCAAGATCTCTACTTTGCAAGTATGATTTTAAACCAAAAGAAAATATTATCTATGCTAGTGCTTATAAATGATGATTCATTTTAGCTCATGTTTAAGAGACTAACCTTAGCATTTACCAAGAGCTTCACCTCATCACCTCAACAATATGATTAGAAACACATACTAGATATGAATAAAATGAAAAGAAATGTAAGAAGAAAAAGAAAACTAGAGAAAGGAAAGAAAAAGAAAACTTAGAGAATTTTATTACAATGGCTATCCTACCAATGTATCAATGTATCCCAATACTCATCCAAGGCCCTCTATTTATACACATTTTGGAGGGCTAAATGACAAGAGACAAGCTTTACAAATTTCAAAGGTAGGTATAATAGGTGGGTGCATTTTTCTAACAATTTTCGTCATATTGTATGACAATTCTGATCAGCCAGCTTGATGGTCGATTTTGTCAATGTTGGAGGCTCGATCTGATAAAATGGTCTTCTAGAAAAATATACCCCTATCAGTTACGGATCCATAGCCGTTGGAATCAGATCATTTGCGTACGTGGATCGGAAGATATGGTCAAAATACCAAAACGGTGCAGAACAGACGTCATTGCACATCAGCCAACTTGATGGTCGATTTCGCTAGGGAAAACGACTCCGTTTCAAGAAGTGTAAAACATGAAAAAGATAGATATGCCTCTTAGCTTTGCAGGGATACAAAGTTCAGCCTTATTGCTTCAGTGAAACTCGAGATATAGCTGATATGGCAAAAGGTGTCAGAACTGGAACTGAACTGGATTTGCCCTTAATTCTAGTAATCTGAAATCACTCAAAGAAACTTGTGAAAAACACCAAATTACATAAAAATATAAAAGATCATAAACACAATTAGACTAAACAATAATAACTCGTATTTGACACAAAACAATAATAAAACATAACTAAAAACTATATAATTATACGAGTTATCACACACAAATATAAAATCTAAATAAATTACAACCACCAATTGTTGTTTAATAACAACCACACATTTAAATCACACAATTACAACCACCCATTGTTGTTTAATAACAACCACACATTTAAATCACACAATTACAACCACACATTTAAATCACTCAAGTTTCCTGCTTTTATCATGAATTGCATCCAATTCTGAAGTTAGGCTTTCCTCTTTTGATGCAAAATCTTCAATCACCAAAGTAAGATTTTTACTTATTTCGGTTAATTCGGAAGCCGACCGAATTAACCGAAATAATTTCGGTTTGGTTAATTAATCGAAATATTTATTCGGTTCGGTTAACGGTTAATTGATAAAAAATTTCGGTTAATTCGATTTTGATTAATTCGGTTCGGTTATTAACCGAATTAACCGAATGAACAGCCCTAGCTATGGCTTCTGGTAGTAGTCATAAATGAATTGTAAATCACTGGCACTTTCATTACTACAAGCCAACAGCCATGATTGCCAAAGCATCAATTATCAAACATCAACATATTATACAGAAGTAAATTTAGAGCATGTCAATGATGTTTTTTTTTTTTTTTAGAAAAAAAATAAAAAGCTTGTCTAAATTATATTCATTGATGATCAATATGTTACAGTCAAGTTAAACCAATATTCAATTTCAACCTTTCCCTTGCCTTCTACAACAAAACAAAAATGTTAAAGATACTTTGAGAAAAGATTAAATTCAAACAAAATTTAAAAATACTTTAAACATATTATTAAAAAAAATTGAGCCAATTGATCAAAATTTAGATATAGCTTGATAATAATATTACTAAAAAAAAAAAAAGTCATGCTACTTGACCTCGTCAATTTTATCTCAAATATTTATATTTTGATGTAGTATATAGTTATAGGATAAATTCAAAGATAGAATCTATCAACTCATCGGGTAAATCAACGATTCATAAATGAGATATTACAATTAAATTAATAATTTATTAACACGTCAAAAAAGACAAAAATGGTGGGGCGAATAGTATTTTCATACATGAAAATTGATTCAATTGATTATTCATATTCACAAATCCAAAACAAATTTCATTGCAAGAAAGATTAAATTCACTCAACAAGAAAGTTATACCAAATTATAGCATAAGATCTGATAAATTTTAGACAAAAATGATAGAAGAAACAAAGTATCTTGATGATGAATTACTGATCAATTATATGGTAAGATGTCATGGGAATTTTTGGTCAATCTTACCATCAATGCTTCCCAAAAACAATTAATAGAAGCAAAAACAAAAAGCATTTTTGGCAAAGCCAAAACATATAATTGAGCAAGAAAAAAATTAGACCTTCTTCATCAAACTCCTACAGGCAAAAAAAATTAGTGGCTTACATTTAAGGTATTCAATTAATGATTTTGCCATTTGAATCAAAATGTCAAAATATGATATGAGTATTTTGAGCAGTAAACCACCAAATCCTAAAACCTTGAAATATTGCACAATGAAACAACATTTATATGGAAGTATTCTCATCAAATAAATTTTATCTCTACCAATCACTTGATTTTCAAGTGTTTGGTAGAAGAAGGCAATTGAGTATTAACTCAAATGATATGCATGATGGATAGATTTTTGAAGGTTACGAGTTTGATAGAGTTTAAACGCGTAATGTCTTCGATAAATTAAATATATAGGAGTTGGAGAGTTAAGAGTAAATTAAGAATCTAAAAAAAAAAAAGTTGTTTGGTAGAAGAAATATATTGTACTGAATTGATTTTAGGTGTGGGGATTTAGTTTTATACACTAGCTAGTCAAAATCCCAAGCACAATAATTTATGCACTAATATCAAATTAAAAAAATCAAATAACATTTGTTTGGAAATAAGTGAGCTAAAATAGGAAAGAATAGTTATACTAATAAGGGAAATGTTATATCTAGTGTTTAGTGGCAGTGAAGTGGTGCTCATGGCCGGGCCTAGGCCATAAGCCAGGAAAAAAAAAATTGTTCAAATCTGTTTCGGATCGGACTCGAGTCGATCTATAAATTCATTTCACTATTCATAAAATATTAAAAAATTATTTTTATATTAAAAAATATATATATATTATAATTAAATTTAAATAATTTTTTTTATAAAAATTGTTGAATAATAATTCGGGCCGACCTCTTACCCAAGTTCGGCCAGGGTCGGGTAGACGATCTGGCCATTGAACAGGTCTAAGTGGCACTAGTTAAAGTGATATTTATAAGAAAAAAAATATAATTAATGAATTATTTTTAAATTTAATAAAATATTATATTAAATGTAAAAAAATTCCTAAAATATTAATTAAATAATTTTTAATTGATGACTATATGTACTAATAATTAGTAACATAGAGAAAAATGGAGAAAATGGAGGAAAGCTTGAAAAAGTAGGAAGAATAAAGGCGATTAATTTTTATATAATTGCTTTATATACGTTTTAAAAAATTATACATACAAATAAAAATTATAATTATAATCAAACAATTTGCTCTTTTGAATCTAAAATAACCCATGGCTACTAATTATATTATGCTTAAGTAATGAGTTACCAAGACTTTTTTTTTTTTTTGGAATTGATAAATTGTTACTAATTATTATTCATTATTATGGTGTGCATGCAAGAGAGAATTAATCTAGAAAATACTCATGGTATGTGCCACTTATTTGAATTGCTATTATGATGCCAAAATAATCCACTGTATAGGAAGAGGCCCAGCCAGAGGCATTCAAATATGTATTGCAAAGCCATTCCTCCACTCAAGTAAGGGTCATAACTTAGAATGATACACCTACTTGTTAATCCGTGTATTAATATTGTATTCGTGTTATTTTTTTGTATCTTAATCGTGTTTAAGGTGTTATATATTTTTTGACATGTTAACTATTCGTGTTATATAGATTTTGTCATGTTCGTGTATTCATGTCGTATTCGTATTATTTTTTCGTATCATGTCATATTTTGTATCGTATTTTAATTTTTTTTTATGTTATGTTCGTATTATATAATCATGTCATATCCAAAATTATCATATTTAATGACGATAATTACCATCTTTTGTTTTCATTGTTTCTTACATGTTAAATGTTAATAGATGTTATTGTTTTTTTAGTATTCAATCGGATTGAAATATGTAATATAATAATAATAATAATAATAATTGATTTTTTTATATATATTTTATACAAAACTCACAAATTCAAGACGATGTTTATTATATTCTCTTCAAATTCTATACTAATTCACCTATTATTGCTTCATCAAGACTATGATAAGAGCAATGCCTTTGCCCACTTGAACTACAATATAACAAGCTTATTTTTTGGGGTATTCCTCAATAATTCTTTCATGTTTCTCATCTAATAATAAAAAAGAAAATTGCTCTTTAAAGTCAATGTTGAGTTCAAAAGATATAAAATTCGAAATTTGAATTTGAGTTAAGTTTCGAGTTTAGCTTATGTCTTATATTTATATAAATTCATAAAAATACTGAATTTTTTTTTTATCCATGAAAATTAGTCATAAGAAAACTTTCTCACCAAAAAATCATTTTAAATCATTTTTCCACATTAATTTTAATTCAAATGATATTGAAACATAAGAAAGAAAAAAAAAAAGAAATATGTAAAAGGAGTTGAAGTAAGCAAAATAGTAGACTTGATAATTTTAGACATGAACACGACACATTTAATAAACACAAAACAAGGCAATAAACATACCACAATACATTTAAATACGATTAATACGATACATTTAATACACATATCATATTCATGGTTAAGATTTTAATACATTAATAATTTATATTATATTTATGTTTACACGATTATCATAAAAAAAAAAATACGACATAGATATATACAAATTGACATGTCTACAAACAGGTAAGTGAAAAGGACCAGCTCTCATCACCATGATTTTGGTGAACTCTTTTTGAGTCAAAAGTTTCCCAAAGCATCTAATCCATTTTTATCTACATTAATTATGGCATTAACATATCTATTTTTCCCTATCATTAGCTAAATATGTTGATTTTTGACTCTCGGTACCAATTGTAGTTTTGTGCTACAGTACCGATTTGCTACAGTAACTTTATTTCGGGACGCTACAGTAACTTTATCTCTGGAAGCTACAGTAACTTCCGAAAAACAACTCTTTTATTAATATGAGAAAAGACCAAATACAATTGGTGTGAACAACAACTAACAATAGAAACAACCTCACACAAGCTTTCACTCAAATCTTTTTCTCTCTACACGTTCTTCCCTTCACCTCCTCTGCACTAGCACACACTACATATGTCTATTTATATAGACATCTACATTAAGTAGAGGAAAAATCTAGAACTAAAAGATTGGAGAAACATCTAGATAGAAAACTAAAGAATAATCTAGGAAGAGAAAACTAGAGAGATTTCTAGACTAGAAGACTAAGGAAAAATTCTAGAGAAAGAAAAATCTAGAGAAAGAACAAAGAAGAGAAACCTAGAAAACTTGGGTAGAAGAAAAATAGAGATGATTCTAGAGATAAGAGAGAGGAGTCGGTGTAACCTTCAACACTCCCCCTCAACGACTACTCTCTCTTGATGCTCGCTTGGTTGTCATTCCAGACTGTCTTCTGGACTTATCAAATCTTGCATCAAGTATCTTCTCTTTTTCTTTCTCTTTTTAAAATTCATCAGCATCATTAGTTCTGCTTCATCCATCGTTGATTGCTCTCTTCTCTTTTGATCCTTGATTTTGTTCACTTCCGTCTTTGCTTCAACACCATTGTTATCTTCTTTCTTCTTGATTTTCTCTGCTAGCCTGTCTCTGACTTTGGCATACTCGACTTTGTCAATTACCATTAATTTGTTGACTTCACAATCGATCTTCATATATTTCACGCCTGTGTGAGTCTTAACAGTGTCGTTGACCTCATTGTCATCCTTCTCCATGTTGACATCAGCTTCAAGCTTCTTCTCGACTTCTAGAAATAACCTTTCTTCTTCAAACATATTTTCTGGTGGCTGAAATAGAGACTCGTTCCCTTCCTTTGACGTTTCTTCTGTTACCTTCTGTCTTGGTTGAATATTCTCAAAATCAATTTCTTCTTCGTCTTCATGAACATTTTCTTCTAACTCGGTGGTGCAACCAGATACGAGTTCTTCGCATTCTTCAATAGTAAATGCTGTCTCAAAATCCCATTCTTCTTCATAGTTATTCTCCTGTCGTGAGAACACTGTTGCATAGCCTTGCACTTGTCTATATCGACAATCTCGAGCATAGTGGCCAAGCTTGCCACACTTGAAACACTTAATATTTCGACAATGAGACCTCACATTTTCGCTATCGTCTCTATCTCGAACAATTTGAGCTCCCCCTCGCTGAAAGCTCCTCCGTTGCCAAGCTTCTTGTTTGTTTTGAACTTCAATGTCTTCTATTCCTTGCCTCATAGCAACTTTACCTCTTCTATTACTAAAGAGGGCTTTCTCATAATCTTCCACCATGACTTTAGACATTTGATTATCTAAAGCCTCTTGATTTGCAAGGATATTTTCCAACTCAGTTAAAGTTGGTTCTTTGCTCCATCCACGAGTTGCAGTAACAATCCCGTTGTATTCAGGTCGCAAGCCATGGATGATAATTCTTCTCATCCTCGTTTCGGTAATGGCATTTTCTGGATCTAATTTTGAAATTTCATCACAAAGAGTTTTAACTTTAGAAAAATACTCGCTTACCGACATATTTTGCTGCGATATTGACAGAAGTTCATTCTCCAATTGTTGGAGCCTAGCATCATTTTTCCTCGCGAACAGCATTGTGAGTGTGTCCCAGGCTTCCTTCGGTGTCTTTGCATCCTTGATGCGTTGTAATAAACCATCCTCAATGGTGACTGATAACACGTACATGGCCTTACCGGCTTTGATCTTCCATTCCTTCAATTCTTCGACATCGGTTGGTGGTGTTATATCTTCACCGTTAACAATATCCCATAAATCTTCTCCTTGCATGTAAAATTGCATGCGAATACTCCATGTATTATAATTGCTGTTATTAAGCTTCTCGATCTTACCAATCGGACTTGAAAAATCTTCCATTCTGACTTGAGAGTGCCTCACTTTTCTCAAGGTTGTATTCTGTCAGTCTATATATCCTCACGAACTACGATCCCTGATCGTCTTGGTCCCAGACCAATAATCTTCACAGTCCCAGACTGTCTTTCTTCGATATGCGTACTCCGGTCCCTGACCGTCTAGCTCTGTCTTCTCGCGGTGGCTTTCACTCTGATAGTAGGTAGCCCTTTTCACTTCTTCTTGTGACGGCTCTCACTCTACTCCAAGTAGGTAGCCCTTTTCACCTGTTCTCGTGATGGCTCTCACACTACTTCAGATAGCCCTTTCCGCGACTCGATCTATTACAATTCTCGATCATCTGATTTCAAGAAACTTCTGGCTTCTTGTCTTTTCTCCGATGAGCATACTACGATCCCTGACCATCCTGATCTGATATTCCAATCCTCTGGATCATACCGCTCTTTACGCTGGTCCTCTGGATCGTCCCGTTCTGGTCGTCCAACTCTGATACTCTGGTCCTCAAGATCGTCCAACTCTGATACTCCGGTCCTCAGGATTGTCTAGCTCTGATACCAATTTGTTGATTTTTGACTCTCGGTACCAATTGTAGTTTTGTGCTACAGTACCGATTTGCTACAGTAACTTTATTTCGGGACGCTACAGTAACTTTATCTCTGGAAGCTACAGTAACTTCCGAAAAACAACTCTTTTATTAATATGAGAAAAGACCAAATACAATTGGTGTGAACAACAACTAACAATAGAAACAACCTCACACAAGCTTTCACTCAAATCTTTTTCTCTCTACACGTTCTTCCCTTCACCTCCTCTGCACTAGCACACACTACATATGTCTATTTATATAGACATCTACATTAAGTAGAGGAAAAATCTAGAACTAAAAGATTGGAGAAACATCTAGATAGAAAACTAAAGAATAATCTAGGAAGAGAAAACTAGAGAGATTTCTAGACTAGAAGACTAAGGAAAAATTCTAGAGAAAGAAAAATCTAGAGAAAGAACAAAGAAGAGAAACCTAGAAAACTTGGGTAGAAGAAAAATAGAGATGATTCTAGAGATAAGAGAGAGGAGTCGGTGTAACCTTCAACAAAATAAACATGTTTAGTGGGTAGAGGGACCTGTTCTTCCCTTCTACTTCAACTTTATTTTAACTTATGTTTTCCTTAATATGCTCTTTGTCTCCCTTTATCTCTGACTCTTGACTAATAATTCTTAATTTGTTTAAATTGTTGTTCTTCCTTCATTGCTGATCTTAATTACTCCACTTACCGTAATCTAATTCGCCGTTAAATGAGTTTATGAAAGAGATTAAGCAAAATTAATGTGTTTTTAAATATTAATTTTGAAACCAATCATGTGGGAAAATTATCTAAAGGAAATCTTGACTGTTATGTAAAAGTTTTACCTTCTTTTTTTGTTAGCTTATGGAGTGTTCTCAATTTCATCAATAATTAATTAGGTTTAATTTTAACTTTGTTGAAAGATCAGTGGGAATAATTTGGGAACCTTTTTTGTTGCTTAAGAAAGTTCCAAATAATTTCTATCAGAAAAAAAAAATTCCAAATAATTAATAGTGATCATAAGCCCTAACATGCTTACATGAAAATCTTTGTTGTTAGTGAAAAAAAATTATTGTATATATATCTTTTTTTTATGTTATATGTAAAAATCAGATAAATCTTTAATTTTTTATTTCGATTTCAATTTAATCTTTAACTTTTGAATGGTTTCATTTAGGTTGTAACTTTTAAAAATAATTCTATTTTGATCCCTTGACATGCCAAGTGAACATTCCTTTGACAATTGACATTCTACATGAACATTTTTTCTCAATTATTAATAGAATAATATAATGAAAGGACCAAAAATGAAACCCTTTAAAAGTTAAAGACCCAAATAAAACTAAAGTGAAATTAAAATTAAAAATTAGGGATCATGAATTAAAATTTACACATAGAAATCATAAAAAAAGAAGGATCATTTTCATTAATAATGTGATTAAATTCCCAAATGACAAGTTTAAATTTGGGTGTTCATGTCTTAAACAAATTGAGATACTATAATTACACAAGCATGAGAAATAATCTTAGATAAGGTAGATGTCCAAAGCCATGATGATTAGAAGGAATTTGAGTACTAACAAGTGAGAAAGAATATTTTCCTTGAAACACAAATGGAATATGATAGAGAATTGATTTTTTATTTATTTATAAACGAGGTCATAATCTAGAAATAAGATAAAGGATTGTAAATACTGAGGTTCGAATCTAGACTTAGATGACTGAAAATTCGTGTATCGATATCGTATTCGTGTATTTTCTCGTATCGTAATCGTGTTTAAGGTGTTTTATATTTATATAAATTTTGACGTGTTAGTAATTCATATTATATAGATTTTGACATATTCATATATTGGTGTTGTGTTTATTTTTTTCGTGTCGTGTTGTGTTTTAATTGTTTTTTCCGTATCGTGTTTATATCGTGTAATTGTATCTTATCCAATATAACCAAATCTAGATGCCACCTCTTAAGAAAAATTACATTAATCAATTGAATTAAATTCAAGCTTACGTAGAGAATGAATTTGTTTTTTGCTTTTCCTAATGTTCAAAAGTTTCTCTTAGGATTTACATTGTGAGAGAGCTGAGCTGCAAGCTTTTCTTTATTTAATTATCCTTTGGTATTTTATGTCACTTTCTAAAGCTCAAGAATCTATTTGATTAAGGGTCGAACAAGCATCCCAAGGCATGCTTTTGTCCTTTTTAAAAATAAAAATAAAAATAAGTCCCCACAAAAACTTCTTTTAAGGGTTGATTTGTTTTTTAGACATAAAATTGCAAAATTGAAACTAACGCATAAAATGTAGGGCATGGGACTTTAATTATGTCATTCTTAAGACATATTTTAGAAACATATTATTAATCATTTTGATTTATTTCAAAGAAATAGAGCACAAGATTGTGTCTAAGTTTAAAAAAGTCATAGCCTTATCACACCAATTGTTTAGGACTGTCTGGCCATCATTGATAAAAATTAGACCGACCATTTTGTAAAATCACTATGTTACTAGCATTCAAATAACTTTTAAATTATTATTTTTTTTTAAAAAAATTTTAATTTTTTCAAAATTACATGCATCTTCGACATGTAAATACGTATTTGATAAAGGTATGATTCGAAGTAAATTGAATTACGATCATTAAGAATAGAGAAATATTTTCATTCATCGTAGTTAGAGTTTTTTAAATTTCATAAACGAAATTGTTAGAACATTTTTAAAATAATATGACATAATTTGTATGTGATAAATGAAATGTTATGTCTTCAATAATTAAAGAGTTTTGTCTCTTTATTATGTATTAAAAGTTGTGTCTCTTGCTTATTTACTAAGAGCTGTGACTATCCAAATAGACATCTATTTAGACAATTATGTCTATACAAAGAGACATCTATTTGCTTATAAATAGAATCCTTTGATTTATGGAAGACATAAGAAATATAGAAAATAGAAAAACAAAGGTTGGATATTGTTCTATACATGAACAAAAATCATAAGACCCTCACAAGTTCTTTCGACATTTTCAAATTTGATGATTCTGTTCTTACACTGTTGAATGCTCAATGGATTGATTTGTCAATGAAAAACTAAGTCAATCATTGGGTTTCATAGCAAGGTGATACACACCCTTAGTATATTTTTTTAAAAAAAGGACATGTAACAATCTCTTAATTTCGTTTGTGAAGTTAAAAAATGTCAATATCAATATATTAAAAACGAACTCAATGTATTCAATGATTCAAACCGAATAATTGTGACTCCATATCATATACTATTTTGAACTCATAAGATATCTGGAATGTGGCCAAAACTTAGGTTTTGTACACATTTTCAGATGTTTTAATTGAAAATGGCAAATTGTCAACTGACAAGAACATAATTGATGATGAGGTTCAGTCATAAAATGATACTCAATGCAATGAAATTTCTCTAATCGAAATTCAAATGACCCTTAGCAGAGCAAAATTACTGTTGTAGGGGCTTGAGGATGTGTTGAATTTGCCTCAAAAAAAGACAAATTGAAAGCCTCAAGAGAAAACTTCTTTAACATTGATGAAAATCAATCCCTTTGTTATATTGTAATGTCAGGGAGATCTTTCAGAGTTAGGTTAATTAAAATTAAAACCTCCAAAGGGCCTAGAGTTAATAAAAAGCTACATCTACAAAAATCTAATCTGAATTGCCATGAGATAAAAAAAAAAAAAAAAATCTTGCTTTCATAATCCATTTTGCAATCAGAAATCATAGTCATTATATTTTCTTGGGTGGGTTTTCTTTACACTAATTCTAGATCATAATTATTATCAAAACCTTAAAATACTGTCCTATCCAACTTAGTATATAATATTCAACCACCATAATACTAAATGGAATCAAAGTGAATTTGAGGATTCAATATCAATCTAATTGTCGATTTGGTTGGTTGACAAATCATTTATTTCAAAAGTTCAATTTCTCTTAACATTTTTGTCAAGTTATCAACATAATCCAACTCCCCGCAATAGATTCAAAAACAATATGAAGCTCTAAAATTTTGGTTTAAATAAATTTGGGGGCAGATAGGCTGTTTCAATCCTTGGATTAGGACACAGATGTGCAATTTCTTCATTCGTTTTGTTAGGATTTACATTTTGGGTAGCACCAACAAGAGGTTATTGGTGCTCAATCCCAAAATCGGGTTATGGAATATCCTTTCTTTTCTTTTAACAATATCTTTATTCCTTTTTTATTTTTTATTTTACTAACTTCAATTCAAACATTGGGTTACTGTAAAGGTGAACGAACTAACCGATTGATCCAATCCCATTAGGATCTATGTTACTGGACTGATAGTAAGTGTCGAGTACGGATATATGTTTAATATGAATATTCTCAAATTTTTTTTGTAAGTTTTTTCATATTTTTGGAGGATCATACTCCCATATCCATGTCGGACACAAATACTTTAGGGAAAATAAAAAATTTGAATAAGATAGAATATATATTGGGTTCTTAAAAAGGTTCTTATATATTTCTCTATTTTTCTGATTTTTTAAGGCCACCATGTCCTAAAGAAGCAGGTTTTTTCTTACACTACAATCTTATAATTATTACATGGGAGGGCTTTTGTCTCTTTATGAGGGAATCTTAGTGCATCTTTGTCAACCCATTCTATAAGGCTATAGTCTTCCTTTGGCTTAATAATGGAAAAAAGTTCCACAGTTTCCCATTTGCTTGGATCATCTTTTCAATGACCATCTTCCAGTCTTCCACCTTGTACCAAATCTCTATCATGGAACATGAAAGATTTGAAGATTTTTAACTGTGTCTGCCATTACTGGATCTTTCTTGTTTCCAATGAGTATATCTTGAGAAGAAAGAAAAAGAAAAACCAAACCAACTTAAAATCACTTGCAAGTTGCAATTTCAGTCACTTTTAGACTGTGGAAACCCTATCATTAAAAAACTGATATATATAAACCTCGAGATTAGATCAGTTGGTTCATACAGCTACCTTTAAGAGATAATATTCAGTAAGTCTATAGTTTGAATTTCAGCATTTGCAACTGCGATTTCTTATATATATATATATATATATATATATATATAAACTGATTTATTACTTCTTTTCCTATTTTGCACAGTATGAAAGACCAAGTAACAGTTATCAATTACCATGTCTTTTCAAAGTTTTTCACCTTTCAATAATGATAATTGGTGTAATTCAACTGATGGTTGATAGGATCCAAGATGACCAAGAATTCAAATATTTCCTACTTTTCTTGATCTTTTTCTCAACTTTTTTGTTTTGGGGTTTCAGACATACTTGTCATAGGGGTTATAGCTTTAGGCTTTCTTTGTCTAATAGTTATAGTTTTTAGGACAGTTTTTGTTTGGGGTTTCAATCTTGAAAAGTGGTTTAAATCAAGATTTCGTTTCTTGATTTCTTGATCAATTAAAATTTCTTCTTATTGATTCTTGATCCGAATCTTAAAAATAAAAAAAATAAAAAAAAAAATTTCAAAGGAGCATTCGAACAGTCCCAAGAAAGAAAAAAAAAAAGTTCATCCGAGATTTCAAGAAAATCAAGAAGTCTCGTTCTTGAAAAAAAACGAAACCCCAAACAAAAACTGTCCTAAAAACTATAACTATTAGACAAAGAAAGCCTAAAGCTATAACCCCTATGACAAGTATGTCTGAAACCCCAAAACAAAAAGTTGAGAAAAACTCCAATACCCTATGGTAAAGAAGATAAAAATATTTGACCTGATTGGTCCCTAAGCTCTGATACCAACTGATGTGAACCCTAGCGGTTAAACCCTTTGAACCCACTAACAAATTGAAATACCTAACCCAGAAAAGCCAAGATTCAGGCAAAGAAAACTTAAACCCTTAAAAGCCTGTTTCAAAGAACCTAGATTAAGCATGTAAGCTAGACCCTAAGAACTCTCGTTTCAAGAACCTAAGTTTGATAGGTTGAACGCCACAAAGAAAGAATTCTTTGATAAGTTCCTAAGTTCTTTCAAGAACTAAAAGAGAAAACTCTCACTGAATAAAATCAGACTTAATTGATCAAAAGATAATTGATGTAGGCAGCTAAGACATATATTTATAGCCTCCCTACAATAACCCTAATCAACTAACCTAATAATAAGTAAAATATGGGCTGAACATGCTCAAGCCCAATCCTAATTAAATTTAAAAGATGCCCAATAGTTTAGTGAGGGTAGTCTACACAACCTTATTGGACATGTTACACAAGTCAGGCCCAAAATCCTAAACTAAATAAAAACTTAACACAAGCCCAAATACTCATTTAATAGGCACCACATATTTTAATGAATTGGTCCCCACCCTTGCCATGTCATTTAATGAACAAGTCCACTTCATTAAGCCTTATGCCGCCACTTGTAAAACTTGGATCACATGGAACAAAGCTGGTTCCTCTTCATTCAAGCCCATCTTGAATGTCTTGGCCTTGCTTAAAAGACTTGTAGATTCTGCCCAAGTCCTTTCCTTGCATTGCTTCCTTGATTCGGCCCAAGTGGAATCCTTGTATTGCTTTTTGAAAACTTGGTCCATCTTGGATCCCATCTAGGGTTAAACCCTTTGAACCCACTAACAAATTGAAATACCTAACCCAAAAAAGCCAAGATTCAGGCAAAGAAAACTTAAACCCTTAAAAGCCTGTTTCAAAGAACCTAGATTAAGCATGTAATCTAAACCCTAAGAACTCTCGTTTCAAGAACCTAAGTTTGATAGGTTGAACGCCACAAAGAAAGAATTCTTTGATAAGTTCCTAAGTTCTTTCAAGAACTAAAAAGAGTGAAACACTCACTTTGAATAAATTCAAACTCAATTGATCAAAAGATAATTGAAGTAGGCTGCTAAGACATATATTTATAGCCTCCCTACAATAACCCTAATCTACTAAGTAATAATATGTAAAATATGGGCTGAACATACTCAAACCCAAACCTAAATAATTAAAAGATGTCAATGTTACCTAATATAGGTCCAAATGCCTAAGTAATTATAAGAATTAAAATAAGCCCAAATAAGCCCTCTTAATGTGTCACCTTGTGTTCTTGAATCACATGGACCAAACTTGGATGCAAGCCCATCTTGCATGTTGAAGCCTTTCTTGAATAACTTGCAACATGGCCCAAGTGAATTCCATCCATTCTTGCCATGTTTCCTAGATCTTCTTGGATCTTGGCCCATATAAAAATTGTCATGGGATTGGGTCATCTTGGATCCTATCAATGATTGTCTAGTATAATCAGGAACATTTAAAAGGGAAACAAACTAATAACCCAAACATTAGTTTTTGATTCACTTTAAGAAAACAATAGGCAATACTTGATATTTATAGCTAAAAGGCCCTTTGATATAAAAAAAAATGTTAGTATTTCATTGCTTGCCCCATTAAGAGCAAGCAAGCTATTAGAGGTGGAATCCCAACTGTACAAGTTTATGTGTTAAATTAAGTGATCAATTATGTCAAAAATTTAAATTGATAAAAAATAATTTAATTATTATATTTAAATTTCAACATACTCCTTTACGTGTTAGCCGAATGAATCTATGGCTGTGGCTTGTGAGTTTGCTGCTTGGTGCTTGGTGCTTTCAAGTCTTAATCTTTAGCTGTGCTTTCACAGTGGATAACATACTCAATTATAGTTGCCAATGCATATTATTAGCTCGGAAAGAGGGTAATCAAGGATAAAGAAACTAGATTTGGTAATTTTAGAACGACACGAAATAATAATACGTATCAAAATTTATATAATACGAATTATTAATGTCTCAAAATTTATATAAAATATAATATCTTAAATACGATTATGATACGAAAAAACAATACGAATACACAGATTAATAACTCTAAATAAGATAGAGATCACATGACAAGAGCTATAATGTTTGGCAGGCAACAGGAAAAAAAAAAAAAGAACCACTTTTAACCTAATCAGAAATTTCGTAAGAAAGAAGAATCTTAGCAATGTGGAAGTGTCTAATCCTAATTCCTGCCATTAATAATAGAACTTCATATATATTGCAAAAGAAACAGAAAAGTTTGGTTCATTTCCTTTTCCTCTCCTTTATCTCTACAGCTTTTCATTCATTTCTATCTTGTAACCTGTAATCTAAAGTCACCCCCTTCCTGTCACAGGCAGGAAATTACCTACCTTCATAAAGGGCTGCCTTCAAATCCAAAAAAAATAGGCCTTCACTTCAGCAATCCTAAATATTTTCAGCTCATTTTTCTTGAAATATATGTATTCAATTTTCAAACACATCCAATAAATACGAGTATGAAAGTTTGGCTATTTAAATATATGAAGAAAAAAAAATTTGATAAAATTTGCATGTATTCGTATTCAACATGAATATGTTTAATTTTTTTGAAGTTTTTCTATATATTTAGAGGATTATACTCCAATGCTTATATTCAAATATGTGTTAGACACAATGTTGAGTACAAATATTTTAAAGAAAAATAAAAAATTCGGATAACATACACACCCATTCAAATATCTTTGATGACTTTTGAAATTTAATAAATAATGATTTTTTTTTATGTTTGTTTGCTTACATTGGTTCGATCATAAGATTATCTTATTCTTTTGTTAAAAAATAAAAATAAATAATTGAATGTAAAAATATATTTAATTAAAAATAATTTATTAATTAATATTAGTTTATTAAAAACAAATCGTTCCATATAAAAGTAAAATTATGTCTTTTTTTATCTTTGGGTAGAACTTAACTTTAAATATTCAAAAATGTTATTTGATATTTGAATTTAAATACTGTGTTATTATTTATTTTTTAAAAATAAAAATAAGTAATAAAAAGTAAAAATAATGAAGGCTTACTAATTAGATGAGGTTTACATGATATAATATTGAATCCAAATTTATCAAAAATTCAGATTTAGTAAAGAATTAAAAATCCATGACCTTTTTTTAATTCAATAATCAAATTACATGATTAAACTACCTTTTTTTATTATTTGGTATTGTTTACATGATATATGTTGAAGTTATTGTTATGTAATTCAATTATTTGTCTGGCAGTGATGTTGTTTTTATATGATTTCGGGTTCTACTTGTTAGAACCTATCTTACTCGGTCTCCGGTACGAGTGCCGGATACGGGTATGTGTCCGACACGGTTATGTTCATTTTTTAAAAAGTTTTCCATGTATTTGGAGGATCCTTGAAAGATCATATCTTCATACCCATTTTCGGATATGCATCGGATACGGGTACTTCAAGAAAAATAAAGAGTCGGAACAACATAGAGAACCATTGCTCAGTTCTTATCATTAATTTTTTATGTTACATTTCAGGTGCTCAATATTCCAACCAAGATTAACAAGGGAACTGTTGAAATCATCACTCCTGTGGAGCTTATCAAGAAGGGTGAAAAGGTCGGGTCTTCCGAAGCTACACTTCTTGCCAAGCTTGGAAAGAGGCCCTTCTCATATGGTCTTGTTGTCCTAACCGTTTACGACAATGGCTCGGTTTTTAGCCCCCAGGTGTTGGATCTGACCGAGGATGACTTGATCGAGAAATTTGCTTCCGGTGTCTCCATGGTTACTGCATTGTCTCTTGCCATCTTATATCCAACCCTTGCTGCTGCACCACACATGTTCATCAATGGCTACAAAAATGTCTTGGCTGTTGCAGTTGCAACAGAGTATTCTTTCCCTCAGGCTGATAAAGTGAAAGACTATTTAGCGGTATGGAATTGACCTATGTTGTTCCGACTCTTCATTTTTCTTGAAGTATTTGTATCCGACACCCGTGTCCGACATATATTCGGACATGGGTATGGAGATATGACCCTCCAAGGATCCTCCAAATACATGAAAAACTTAGAAAAAATTGAACATACTTCTGTCGAATATATACCCGTATCCGAGACTCACACCCGAGTTCGAGTAACATAGGAATTGACTCTATCTGGTAAACTATTTGCGAATTTCCCAAGTCTTGTGAGCTAAAATTAATTGTTGAATGCTTTCAGGATCCAAGTAAGTTTGCAGTTGCTGCTTCCCCTGCTGCCGCCGCTCCTGCTGCTGCTGCTCCTGCTGCTGCCGCTGCTTCTGCCGTGGAGGAGAAGAAGCCAGAACCAGAAGAAGAGTCTGATGACATATGGGATTCAGTCTCTTTGACTAAGTTTGTCTTTGTCAATATAAAGATTTAGGATTATAAGACCATTAATTACCATTGTGTTGGATTTTTTTTCTCGTAGTTTCTTTTTGATGTGCACTTTGATTGCTTTTAAGATTGGAGAATTCATAAGTTTATGAAGTGTTAATTTAGTTTATTGCAAGTTTGCATTACGCTCCAAGGCTTTTTAAATGATGTTGGTATCTATCTGTATCTACATAATACCGTTTTAGAATTATTATCTATGTTACTTTGATTCTGGTGAGTATTTCAATACAGATATATTTAAAATTTAAATTTTTATTTTATATATTTAGAATTATATTTTCATATTCGTGTCTGAATTTGTTTCGGACACAAAGAACCGAGAAGGATATTAATAATAAGATTTTGCTGGCTAAAGCCTAAAACTAGTTTGGAACATTGTAAAGCATAGAATGAGCATCAATGATGAAAAGGAAAAAACAAAGTATTTAGATAGTCTTTAGTAAAATGTGTAATTAAAATACACTTTTGACTATAATACAAGGACGGTTTAATAATTTAACCGGGGAAAAAAAAAAATACAGAACAAGTAGTCATCTCAAATGGCGAATGCCATGTTGTTACACATTAGTAAGAATACATGAAAATCAGGCTATAAGAGGCACAGGACAAAACAGGTCTATCCTCAAAACACATAAGGCTATATAAAATTTCCAATAAAAAGAAGAGTTGGAATGATCTTAACTGCTGATTGAGCCAAATGAGGGGAAAATTTGGAAGCGAAACACAGTGGAATCTCCAGCCAGCAATGCATCACCAAAACCAAATGTTGCGGCTATCAACAGCCTTCATTGAAGTAGGCACTAAGGGCATTCGCCCAAACTCAGCCACAAACTTGTTAACACATTCGCTTCTTCTTTCACTATGACCTCCCAAGCTGCTAATCCCAGTTGAACCTATCTCAAATATTTTCCCTGCACAATCATTTACTTGGAATTTATTTAACATATAATGAATGTGAGAGCCTAAAAGGAAATATAACATCCAAAGCTTGCTCATAATTTAGTAATCAACAGCCAGTTTATCAAAAAAGCACTTTCAGTTAAGACCTATGCTACCCGAACTCTTCATTTTCCTTAAAGTATATGTGTATGATATCTATGTTCAACACATACTCGGACATGAGTATGGGTTATGATCTTTCAAATATATGAAAAAACTTGAAAAAAAATGAGCATAACCGTGTCGGACACATACCCGTATCCGCACTCACCCCTGAGTCCGGGTAAATAGAATGATTTCAATTCAAACCCAGTTTACAGCTTAATTTTTTTTTTTTTCCAAATGAATGAAGGACAAGTTGGTTAGAGACCAATGAGGATACAAAATAAGGCTGCCAGACCATCAAGTGACAAACAAAAGCCTAAATGGTTTTGACTTCAAGTATCTGGAATAATAGAGCACTAAAGAAAAGCATCTTTTTAAGGAGATCAAACAAAAAAGAACATTACTTGCATAAAGATTTAGCATTCATTCGCCAAAATCAGTTGAATTCATTTCTATATATCGATCTCACTCATAGTGCTTCTGAACGAGTAACTAAAATACAGCATCTACAGGAATAAACAAATAATGGCATGTCTGTAGGTTCAGAAGTTAAGTCAAAGAGACCACACTCCACAGTTCTTAATGGCAAACATCATCTTTATTATGTTATGTTGTTATCCATTTGCTATTTTGCTTCTTCAAGTAGAACTAAACTATGACTTGTCTTGTGTCTACTCTGTAACAGCATATCGATTGCTACTTCCTCGATGCTTGATGATTTGCTCTTTGGAAGAACAATCTGAAACTAGCTTCAATTTTTCACCTTTAATCAATGAGGTGTTAACTTTCTATTTTTTAAAGTTTTTTTTATGCATATGCCACCAATCATTTTCGCATACGGAACATGAAGTTAACAGAAGAGAAAGAAGAAATACAGTATATGATGAAGACTCCTTTAGATTTACCTTTCACCCATATGGGAGGAGCACCTGTTGCATTTGCAACAAGAAATGACATTGCAATATCTTCACAATTCCTGGTGAAATCCAGCCTAGGAGTTAGTATAATAATAAAAATGTAACCTATGTTACTCCGACTCTTCATTTTCTCTGAAGCACCCGTGTCCGACACCCATGTCCTACACATATTCGGACAAGGGTATGGGGGTATAATCCTCTAAATATATGAAAAAAAGCATACTCGTGTCGTACACATACCAGTATCCGACAATCACCCTCGAGTCCAAGTAACATAGCATGTAACATGCATAAAATGATGAAACCATTTAAAAAGTCTGCGATAGTGGTAAATAAAAAGGGACCTGTTCCTGGTTGTGTATTCTTTAATTGATGCAGGCATCTCATCAGTGTAAAGTTTCAGATACTTTTTGTGGAAGAAGGCAGCCTTCGAGAGTACCATACTGTATGTACCAGTCCACCAAACAGACCACCATCCACCATATATGTATTCATCCTTGCCTTTCTGCATAAAGATGAACAAATCAAGAGGGTTTTTTTTTTTTCTTTTTTAACTAATTCGGATATTTTGCACTCCAGGAGGTTTATGATTCTCAAATTTATGACAACAAAGAAAAGGGGTTTATACAAGTACCGGAAATTCAATCCATTAGTTGATACCAAGTAAAAGTCTATAAATCAAATAAAAGTTTCAATCAATTCTATACAATATTAAGATACTGACAAAGCTACAAGCTATTGTTTTGTTTGTATATATTATAGTTTTCAGCTATGTTACTCTGACTCTTCATTTTCCCTGAAGTACCCGTGTCCGACACCCATGTCCGACACATATTCGTACAAGGATATGGGGATATGATCTTCCAAATATATGGAAAAACTTAGAAAAATTGAGCATACCCGTATCCGACACCCACCCCCGAGTCCGAGTAACATAGGTTTTTCGTTTCTTTAATGTCAATGTGTAACTATCAGCAAGGCCATTAACAATGGAACTCTTATCAACCAATGCAGATCCAGAGAAATGGAAACTTCAAGATCCAACACATTGAGCCATTTCAGTCAATTAGAAGCATGAGTTTATAGACTTTTAGTAAACACAGAGAACAATGACAACAAATATGAAGCCTGGCGCCAGAAATAGGCATATTTCCAATCACATGTCAGAAGTATGAAACTCTATGACCATGAAACTTAACAAAGGAAACTGATAAAACAGGCTACAGCAAGGCTAACATTGAAATCAACCGCAATAAATTATTAAGACCTATGTTGCTCCGACTCTTCATTTTTCTTTAAGTACCCGTGTCCGACATCCGTGTCCGACGCATATTCGGACATGGGTATGGAGATATGACCCTCCAAATACATGGAAAAGCTTAGAAAGCTGAACATACCATGTCGGACACATACCCGTATCCGATACTCACACCCGAATTCGAGTAACATAGATTAAGACTAAGAATTTGCAAGACAGCTGCGTACCGTTTGATCCATCCAATGCATACGGGGAACATATCCCACCATTGTATCAGGGGCACTTTGCCAAACAGTGAAAGCAAATTCTACTGAAGAGCAAGGAAATATAATGTCATCATCGATCGAAAAAACAGCATCGGTCTTCAATTCCTTAATTTCTTTAAATCTGTTGTTCAAGCTATCTTCTTTATTGATATCAAATATCAACTCAACTTGGTGACCCTTTCTAGAGTTCAACTGTAAAACATGGTTAAGAAATCTTTTAAGAGAATCAGATGGAGGATCGGGCTCACTCCATACAATATGTATAGACTCAAGCCTAGGACATGATGCATAGTGGGAAATCGACTTCTTCAAGAGATCATATCTTTTCCAAGTATTCATTACAATCGAGTATCTTCCCCTGTACAAAAAAGATAATAAAACAATCCACTAATGAACATCACCACTTCATCATCAAATTTGGAAAATTTGTCTATAAATGGCTTAAGTAGATTTCAATTTTCTACTGTAATATCAAGTATCAATCATTTCTTGATTTTTTAGTAACAATTTAAGCTCAAATTGATTTAATTCTAGTTCAAGATTTTTTATTTTATTTTTTACTTTTAAAAGATCTTAACTTTCCTAAACAAAAACCTTCTAGCAATATTTCTATTAAACATAATAAACACTAAAACAAAGCTTAAAGCTTTAAATTTTAAATTTTAAATTTCAATTATCAATCACTCCTCAATATTTTAAGCTGAAACTTGTTTAGTTTCAAATACTAAATGTTGTTATACTTTTAAAAATATTAACTTTCCATAACTAAAAATTAATCTTTTAACGAACTATATAACAATCTGATGGAATTTTGAATAACAATCCTAATTTAGATGATAAATTTATTTAAAGTTTACAAAAAACGAACTTTGGTTCCTTTTTTTTTTTAATATATATCTAAACTTGGAAACTACTCAACAAAATCTAAAAGAAAATTCACTAATTTAAACTTAAATAACACAAACGAAAATATAAGATTAAAAGTTCAGAGAGATTAATTGCGAAACGTACCGTGGAGAAGAAGAGCTGTCAACGTCACCGGTCCATCCCATCAACGAAGAAGAACCGTCGCGGTTTCGGTTCGCGACCGCTAGTAGAGTTAACGCGACGCAACCGCAGAGAAAGATCTTGATCTTCGCCGATCCAAGCGTCGCGATCCCAACTTGACGTAACTTGAAAATCATTCGGCGGTTAATCGGTAAACTGCC
This sequence comes from Fremontodendron californicum, assembly GCA_030761205.1. Lineage (NCBI taxonomy): Eukaryota > Viridiplantae > Streptophyta > Magnoliopsida > Malvales > Malvaceae > Fremontodendron > Fremontodendron californicum. Next base: position 12,926,670 of record JAULJL010000041.1, on the reverse strand, counting down.
CCTCATCGCCTTGTCTCTCTAATTCCTCAATCTCTTCCCTTTTTTTTTATTTCTTATAAGAAGACTGAGTCGGTGTGAACTCGGGGGGTGTGACTCTGAATAAAGCCCGAGTCACGAAACGGATAATTTCATCCCGGTAATTATTAAATTGCTATTTATATTTTTTGGTTCGGGTGCGGTGAGGGCGAGGTACGGTTCTCGCCGGTGAGGGGGGAGAGAAGGGGAAATGATAGGGTGTGGTGAAGTGTAGGATGTTAAGGAAGTATAGTCCCTTAAGAATTAAGATGGATTTGAGGTTAACACGTGGATGGATATTATTGGCTGAAACTAAGACGTTGATGTGCTCTTGGTTTTTTTCATGTCCAATGCAATGTACGTACGCTCGTTTTTTTTAAGATTTCTCAAATCACAAGAAATAGGAGAAATGATTTGTTGATGTGAAAGGAGGTAATGAGAAAGTTGTTTTTAACCGTTAGATTAAAATCAGATGGTCATTTATGGCGGCTGAGGTTGACCCTGGAACAGTTTGATTTAGCCGGTGGGACCTATCCAGTTGGCCAATTCTCTTTAGATAACAATTTTGGACACAATATAAAGAAAATAAATTTAATAAATATATAAAAATAATATAATAAATACAACATATTTAATATATATTATATTTATATTTATTTAATATATATTATATTTGTATTTAAAATTTTAATATATTTAATAATTTTTATTATGTTTATATTTATACAATTAATATAAAAATATATAAATTTAACACGCATACATAAATTATCAAATTTAATTACTTTCATTTTGTTCTACTCTTTCTTATTATTGTATATTCAAATGGTAGGGGTGTTGAAAATTACAATTTATTGTTTTCTTTGGCACATTTTTTACCAAAGAATTTTACAAAGTTAACAATTTATGGATTTTGTTTTATTTGGTACATTTTTTTCTTTCCATCTAATCTACTTTTTCATGGTTTTGAACTTTAGATTTTAGTTTGGTCTAATTTTTTTTTTTTTTTGGGATAAGTGTTTGGTCTAATTTTTCATTCATAAGTAAGATGACTAATGAATTATTGTCTTTATAAATTGTTTCTATTATTTTGTTTAATTGTGATTTTGTAGTTTATAAAGTGAATTTTAAGAATATGTATGCAAATTGAGTTAATTGTCATGCTTCACAAAAAAATTATTTTTGAAAATTTATAGGTTCATAGCTTGTTAATCATTCTTTAATTTTTTTTTATTTGTTAAAAAGGATTTGAATTTTACTTTTTAAATACTTTAAAAAATTATATATATATATATATATCAATCACCGAATTCAATATTCAACTGTTATTTTTATTTTCATATATAATAGTGTAGTTTACTTTTCATTTTTGTTGGAAGTTTGTGAGAAATATGTGTAACTTTCAAAGACATGTAGGCATTTTCATTCTTTTCTTGAAACAAGGTTATTTTCCTTTTTTATTTTAACCCAAAAAAAAAAAAAAACCCTTATTTCTTGTACATTGCTTATTCTTATCCAAAGAACATTGGGAGATAAACAAATACAAGGTATATTAATTCTTTAAAAGAAATTCCATTCACATAGATTTTTAGAGGAATATTACTGTCATAATCATATATGAATATTTATAAACATCAATTAAGAATTATTTATTTATAGTTTATTTATATTTAATATATTATTCTTATTGAATCTAATAAAAAATATATTAATCACACTTTTTTTAAATATATTATCTTAATCAATATCATTAGACATTAATTATTAATTAACATTTTTCATCATAAATGTTAACTGTTATTTTTTCAATTCCTAAGTCATCAAAAAAATCTTTTGAGTATAAAGTTTCATTGAAAAAATAGAAATTAATTTCATTGAACTTTGATGTTGATGTTGATGGCAAACAACCAATCAACAGAATGATGATGTAAAATAAAGGCCGACAAAGATTCCCATTGAAGAAATAAAATCAGAAAAGAAACAAAACAAAACTTCATTTTCAAATGTAACATCACATAATGAAAAAGAATTTTGGGTAAATATGAAAAATATGTCCTCGTAGATAAATTATTGTTAAATGATCTTATGAATAAAAATTATTTTAAAAAAAAAAATAATTAAAAATTGTTATAAAAGATATTGTAAAAATAAAATTATTTTTGATAAAAAAAATCTTTTCTTCCCTTTTTCTTTTTTTTTAATTAAAAAATAAATATTCTAAAAATAAAAAAAATTTAATTTTAAAAAATAAAATTTAAAACTTTTTATTACTTTTTTTAATTAAAAAAATTTAAAAGAATAAAAATAATATTCCTAAAATTAATTTTTCTTTATTTTTTTAAATTTTTTTAAATTTTAAAAAAAAAATATTTAAATATTTTATTTTTTAAATTTATTTTCAATTAAAATTTTTAAAAAAATAATATTTCCTTAATGAAAGAGAAAGAAAAATAAATTTTTTCATTAAGGATAATTTTGTCTTTACAATATATTTTATAATAATTTATAATTATTTTTTTTTCAGATAACTTTTATTTATTAGATCATTTAACAATAATTTATTATTTGAGGGCATGTTTTTCATATTTACCCAAGAATTTTTTTGCAACTTGAGGGCCAAAGGTGGTAACCACCAAAGTAGTCAATATAGTATTGATAAGTGTATTATTTTTTTAATATCAGTACGTATTAGTATTAGTACGTATCAGAATTGATATATTTTAATATATATGGTTTTGAGTTTTTAGTTATTTTATAAATATTTATATATATATATATATTTATAAATCTCATTTCCAAATTTTTTAATAAAATATATATTATATGCATATACAAGTACATCTTAATTACATATATATATATGTTTATATGTAAATATAAATATTTAATATCTAAATTTTTTAATTATAAATAAATAAAAATTTATTATTAATTAGATTCAATAGTTTAATTTAACAAATATATTTTTTGAATGAAATTAAAAAAAATAAAATTGTTAGGACTAAAAAAATATTATAAATTGGTTAAAAAAATTAAGTGAAATTTTAAAATAAAAAAAAATTAAAATCTTATACTAACCATTACGTATCGATACGAATCGACATAAAAATCGAAATAATACGATGTTGATACCATTTTATTTTTTTCAAAAAATATCAATACGTAAGGTACCGACTACCATGGGTCCCACTCTAATGAACACCTGGAGGAGAGTTACTTGCTTGGAAGAATTAAAACAACTGCCGTTTGAAGAACACAATTTTGTGGATTTTTTTGCATGAAACTTTTGTTCTAATCTTAGAGGCTTGGCTGATATGTAGGCCTTGTTAATTCTAGCACATAAGATTATTTTTTATTCTAATCTTCTGCTTGAAATTCATATTTCTTATGCTAGTAGTATGAAAGACATGAAACAATATTCAAAGGATTATTTTTTGTATTACTTCTATTTACAAATCTTAATTCCTTTTAATCTTTAATTTTTTTTTGATAATACCATAGGGATATCTTCAGACTTTGTATAAATTTAATCCTCTCATCGGACGATTTTAAGAACTTACTTTTCACATCAACTTAATACATTTAAAATTTTACTTTCAAAATATTTTACACAAGTATCGAGCTTCAATTGACAAGAAAATAAAAGTTCTCTGTTGATCAACCGGATTAACTCTTATCGGTTCTTCAAACTTTCTTACTATCAAAAGCATGATGGTCTCCAAACTTCATATTAAGGAAAAAGATTTGTGCTTGTATTAGGTCATCTGTAGAGACCCGCATCCAATTTGCGAGGTATTGTCCGTTTGTTGACTTGAAAGTCTCATGATTTTGTTCTATAAAAAATGCCTCACAAGTTTAATTCTTTATGTATATATTATAGCAGATCCTCAAAATTTTACAATGTAAAATTGAGGCGTTACATAATCATCATCCAGATCTGGGGAGTTCAAGGGTAAGCTCTTTAGAATGAGCTTAAAATAGGCTCCATTACATATAAACATGACAAAATTACATTTAAAAATGACAAATTACATAAAGTTATCATTTATTTATGTTATTTTTTTTTACATATAAATATAATAAATTACATATATTTACATGACAAATTACATATAAACATGACAAATATGTCATGTATTTATGTAAATTGAAAGTTGTCATGTATATATGTAAATTTTTTTTTTTTACATATAAACATGACACAAATTACATATGTTTTGGAGCCTGCAGGAAGCTCATTTTGAGAAATTTTCCTTAGAATTTTCCCATATATCTTCCTAATCTAAAAATGTAAACAAGCTTAGCAGCCAGACATTAGTTCTACTAATTATTCCTTAGTAAATAATTAATGCTACCATTGATGTTCATCAGTTTGATTCTTTTGCCACATTGTTTTTCTTCAATATTACCTTAATCATTCATTAGCTGATATGTCAATTTTTTTTATTCTTTCTTTTTCAGTTCAAGAACAATACTAACTCCCTTGGTTGATAACTTTGCCTGCTTGGAATCCTCAACTAGAATATCCTTGACCTTACCATATAACTTGTCCATTACTTCTTCTCCAAACTGGTTTGAAATCATGGGCTCTGTAAAGCTTCTGAGATTTCTAGCTCTTGATTCTGGTCTTGACCATATACCTTCAAGCTCCATTTCAATGGTGTCTATCAACTCAATTTTGAAAGAACCTTCCTTGTCCACTAAATCTTGAACCTCTTCTTGGGAGGGCATATAGTATGGTACATTGAAGGAGTCTAATTTCTCTTCATTAATCAGTCCCTGTTGAGTGTTGAATAAGAAAAAAAAAAAAGAAAACAAACTCAATTAAATGACAAGGTGAATCTAGGGTTTAGTCTAGTTGACTCATGCAGTTCTCTTTAAAAGGTGGATCTAGTAGGTCTGAAGTTCGAATCTCAACATTTGCAATCCCTTCATCTATTCCCAAACCGCATCCACTTTGTAAAAAAAAAAAAAAAAAAAAAAGCTGACCAATTTTGAACTTTAGGTAGTAACTTTTTTTTGCAAGTTATTCGGACTCGAAAGCAAGTGTTGGACATTGACCTATATTTGAGACGATTTTTTTTTTTAAGTTCTCTTATATTCGGGGTGAAGGCCCTATACTCGAGAGTAAGTGTCAAATAATTAATATTCAACAAGGCTATTTGAATAAAAAATAAAAATAAAAAATTCGAGTAGCATAACTAATTATATCAATTGAATTTTGAATTTAACCTATTGGTTCATATAATCATTATTAAGAGATGATATCTAATAAATAAATCTCAAAATCTGTAATCATTTTTCCTATCCAAAATTACAACCTCTTTTATATATTTGAGATAAAAGACAAGGATGCAAGTTATCTCTTGTTAAGTAACCCAACCATTAAATAAACATAGAAAAGGGGGAAAAAGTGAATTTGGACCAACATTTGGTTAGTTGGAGTGGTAAAGTGACTTCAACCCCTAAGATTCGAATTCGAATCTTAGGAGTCATCAATGTTAGGAGGGGTTTACCATTACAATCCCGGCCCGACAGAGATTAATCTTCTATCAACCATAAAATGGATATGAAAAACACCCTTGAGTTTAAAAAAAAATTGAATTTGGCACTTAACCTGTGAAACCAGGTAGGAAATGGCTTCAGCTAGAACTTCCCATGTGTAGCAGCTCTCTTTGACAATGGGATCTGCGAATTTCCTTCCATGCATTATCAAAAGCATGCGGCCATTATCAGGAACCAGCTCTTGAGATCGACATTTCAAGAATAAAAGGAAGTCTTGTTGAAACTGAGAAAGGTAAGCCTTTCTCACTCCAGGAGGGCTGGTTTTTGATATGTAAATCTTCCCTTTGTTTAGTGCTAACCCTTCTTCATTTCTCATTTTTGGTACCTTTAAATTCGTTTCAAGTAATCAATAATGTGAGTTTGATGATAAATCATGCCAAAATTAGACTATAAGTAATGCAATTTCAATATGCATTGAAAATATGCACTTGAGTATTTGGCTTAATGATTGATACACAATCTAATTTTTTTTTTTTTTTTTAAGTACGATTTCAATTTTGACTTTTCCAAATAAAAAACAAAATTGAATATATCTTCTAATGTTATGAGTATTAATTAATTTACAATAGTCAACAATCATAAAGTTTGTTGGTAAAATGCTAGACTCTTAATTTCTATAATCAGAATTCAATCTCGGACAATCTCAAATATAAAAAAAAATTGAACTAGATATATGTTACTTAAAACTAACTAGCCACAACAAAACTAGAAGTTTTTTTATACAAAAAAGATCATAGCTTGAGAATAGAAAAAAGGATTGTAGATGGTAAAATTCGAATTTCAGACCTATTGGATGTCTCTTCTTACGAGTAGCTATATGAACCAACTGGGTTAGAAAGTGTTTAGATTCCTTATATATGTTTCTAAATCAAATTCTCATGTCAACAAACTAAGTTTCTTTAATTGTATTAAAGAAAAAGAATAAAAAAATGTATATATATATATATATATATTCACCTTAGAGAGCCAATGAACAGCATAAGAGGAATGGAGAAGATGAATGGAATTCCTAGGGAAAAGCCTGCCATGAAAGGAACCAGGAGCACCCACAGCAAACCATGAAACAATATTCTTAAATTTATCTTCAATCACAGTTAACCCTTTGAACAGTGTGTTAAAATCATTCCCAACTAAATCATTCAAGTAAAACTGGATTTCTGGGATTTTACATCCCATTTCACTGCAATTTTTTACTATGCTCTCAATTACTGTTGACATCACTGTAAAAATATTGGGACCTGAAGAACACCCCAAATCCGCTATATTCAGAACTTCAAACTGTGGGGTTGAAATTGAACAATTTTCTCTCAAGAAAGATTGAACTGCCATGGAAACTATTGGCTGAGTTATAGCTGCCACTTTTTGCTGCAATTTCAAAGACAAAATTAGTTAAATCATGCTTAATTTCTAAGTTATTAGCAAGATTTAAATAACAAATCGCAACACGACATTACGATTTCAATTCTTTTCATCATCGATATTTACTGAAAACGCATTCACGACTGTAATTTAAATCCATAATAACTAATAAAAATAATGATAATAATAGAAAGAGAGGGTAGAGATTAGATCAAGAACCGTATATCCTGAACTCTTAACATAGCTATTTTCTTCATCTCCTTTGTTCATGAACAGCATTTCCTTCACCTCCATTGTTAATTTTTTTTTTTTCTCTGCTTTGGAATCTAAAGTGAGTGCTGTATTCTTAGAAATTTTCAACTACTTCAGTTCTTAATTTGTGCAAACCTTGATTGCGTGGATGGATTAAATCGATTGTAAATATTCCATTTACATCACCATCACCATCACCAATTCACCATCTTGCTATTGCTGGCCAACGGGTTATATTATATAAATATATAAGAAAACATTTATTCATATTAATGTAAAACTGTTTAATTTTATGTATTTTCAAATTTTTTATATGATTTATATCTGTTTAATTTAATTATCGTATTATATGTTATATTCGCATAAATCGTGTACATTGAATTTAAAGTAAAATTAAAAAAAAAAAATCAACCGTTAAATATATATATATATATATATAAAAAAAAAATAGTATTCTTGATCGATATAATAAAAATATCAGATCAATTCGAAACTTTACATGCACAACAAATATGATTGTATTGCTAAATTCAATGATCGATTTATTAAAATATTAATAATACATTAAATTATTAAAAAGTGTAAAATCAATTAATTTTAATTTAATGTAAATGGATCCTACTTTATTTATTTACTAGAATTATTTCCCAGTTTCGCTGGAGACTTTTTTAATATTTATAAAATTTTAATTAAATAACAATTATAAATAAATATAAATTGAATCATATTAAATAATAATAATTTATTTAAATAATTATTTTATGTTTTAATATTGTAAGTAAATGGATTTAGAGTTAAAATCGAATCACTATAATAAATATCAGATGAATTGAGATACGACAAAAAACACAACATGAGAAAATAATTAAAAACGACACGAAAAATAACATGAACACGACACAAATACACGAACATGTCAAGATCTATATAAAACAAATTATTAATGTGTAAAAAGTTATAATACTTTAAACACAAAAAATTAACACGAACACGTCACAAACACACAAAATTTTTTCTAAATTGAATCACTATAATAAATTATGTAAAATATCTCATGAATTGAGACATGACACGAATACACAAATTTTTTTTTCTAAATTGAATCACAATGACAAACTATACAAAATATGAAATAAATTGAAACACGATACAAATACAACATAAAGAAAAATTAAAATACAACACGAAAAATAACATAAACACTACACGAAAGTATCAAAATATACATGAAATAAATTATTAACGTATAAAACTTTATATAAAAATATAATACTTTAAACATATAAAAATATAACACGAACACACAATATTTTATTTTATTTTATTTTTCTTTTCCTTTCTTTTTTTTTTTTTTTTTCTCTTTCTATTTCTCTTCCCTTTCTTTCTCTCCTTCCTAAAAAAAAATGCCATGTGTCAATACTTCAAGAATTTGTGTAGTAAAAAATATATGGTAGTATAGATATATACATATTGCTTGTTGCATTTCAACATCAATTGAAACCTGTTCACCAAAATAGACAACTGAAGTAAATTAATTACTTGGAAAAGATACAAAGTCTTTATAAATTTTTGAAAGTAATGAAGAGTTACGGATATCTAAATAAGAAAAGTATGCATTCATCACGCTACCTCCTTTTTATTGTTTATTGATTCCTTTAATTATCGCGTGGTAATTGATTCTTAATTAGTCACCACTCACCACTAGAGCTGCTCATGGGCCGGGCCGGGCCGAGCCGTAGCTCGGTTTTTTTATTTTTTCTGCCCAGGCCCGGTCCACCCGTTTAGGCTCGAAATACTGTTCATTGGAATAAAAAAATAATTTTTTTTAATTTTTTTTATAAATAAAATAATATTATTATAATAAAAATTACTGTTCCGGGCCGGGCCGGCCCGGAACACAAAATATCTGCCCAGGCCCGGCCCAATACGGGCCGGGCCTGCCGGGCCGGGCAGGCTGCCCGGCCTGTGAGCAGGTCTACTCACCACCTAATTTAATTATTTCAATCATTATTTTTATTTTTTTATGAATATGTAAATTGATCTCTAAGTTACATATTTTTTAATGATTTAATATCTAAAAAAAATTTTACAATTAGATATCTTAATTTTATTTCGTCAAATAAGTTAATCCAATAACTTCGTTATATAAAATGCTAATGTGATTTAGTTGATCAATATTAAATTGTTACATGTCAGGTCAATGTCACATTAATATTTTAAAAAATATTTGACTTGACACATGACGATTTAGTATTAATCAATCTATCACGTCATCATTTTATGTAACAATATTAGTCCATTGGTGTAACCTGTTTCAAATACTTGATCTTGAATTTTTTTATTTTGATATCAAATCGTTAAAAAGTATATAGTTAACATGTTAACCTTTTATTAGACCATATATATTTTTTTGGCAAAAAAAATGCTTTTTGAGATGCTATTTAACCAACTATGCTCAAAATCTTATGCCCACAGTCCACTTCAATCTAACCCTTTTTTTTTGGTTTGGGCCGATAAAGCCCATACTGTACCCAATAAACTTGGCCTAATACCCGATACTTTTGGGCCGACTTGTCTCAAAATTTACTGTTATTTGGGCCCAATAGCCCAATTTTTATGGGCCAAAGAGCCCGTGCTTGTTTTAATTGGATCGATTAGGCCCACTATCCACCTATAAATGTGCCAAAGAGCCGAATTTATTGGGCCGAATAGGCCCATATCAGACATAAACAAGGCCCTTTTAAATATTTCTCAATTTAAAGTGATTAACAAAGATTTGCTGGAGAAGAAGCAAAGAGCAGAGAAAAAAAAAAAAAACCAGAAATTGAAAAAAATATTAAAGGAAAAAAAGTATCAAAGGGAAAGTTGAAGGATGGATGTGATAAAATCGAAGGAGATCTCATCGAGACCGATAGAGAAAGTGATCGTACACCCTTTGGTTCTCCTAAGCATAGTCGATAACTACAACCGAGTCGCCAAAGACAGTCGCAAGCGTGTCGTCGGCGTCTTGCTCGGTTCCTCTTTCAAAGGCACCGTCGATGTCACCAATAGCTACGCAGGTTTTAAATCACTAATCTTTTTTTTTTTTTTTTGGAATCGAAAACCGATCTGGAGCGAAAGTGACAGAGAGAGAGAGCTTTGATTTTGAATTTTGTTATTTTCTATGAATTTAATGATAAATGTAGTGTATTTTCTTTAAAACTTCAAATTTAGGTTTTATTTTATGTGAGTTTTATAGACATGCCTTTTACGTAAATAGAAATTTTTTGGGTGTGAAAATGTGATCTTTATTATTTTTAATAGAAAGAAAGAACCTTTTTTCTTATTTCTGTTATAAATTATGTATTATTTTTTTTTTTTACTTTTTTGCTATTAATCAAATAACTGTTTGTTTGACTTTATATGGTTTCAATTTAGTTTCTTTGGTTTGCTAATTTTAACTTGCTTGGAATATTAATGCAAACTTGCTTGGAATTTTGGATTTGGTTTCAAAGTGGAAAATTTTAGCTTTGATATTTGCTTGGAAAACTTGTACATTTGTAGGCCAATGTATTAATTGTGCTAAAAAGTGTAGTACCATGTATTGGAGAGCATTTGAATTGCATATACCGCACGGTCCATTGACATTGAAACCAATTATAGTAGTTCCTACCAAGTGTTGTTGCTTGCATATTTGGAATATAAAGTAATGTTGTTTTTTTGCAATTAATGGTTTTTAGTAATGAAAGTTTACTAGTAAGTGTGAATTTTTTGTAGTATGTACATTCGAGATTGTTTGGATTTTACACATTTTACTACTTGGGTTTCAATAACATGTGTGTTAACCTATGTTGCTCCGGACTCTTCATTTTTCTTGAAATACCAGTGTCCGACATTTGTGTCCGATGCATATTCGGACATGGGTATGGGGATATGACCCTCCAAATACATGGAAAAACTGAACATACCCGTATCGGACACATATCCGTATCCGACACTCACACCCGAGACCGAGTAACAAAGGTGTTAACATTGTGTTTTACCTTGTATAGCATGCTTCTATTAGGCTTTTGCAATGAGGTAGTGCTACCTTTGACAAATCTTCTTTGTGTTGGAAAGCTCTTTTGCTTCTAGGTTGAAAGCATCAAATGCATTTGATATTTTTATCTTAATTTGCAGTGCCGTTTGAAGAAGATGAGAAGGATCCAAGCATTTGGTTTCTTGATCACAACTACCATGAGTCCATGTTTTCCATGTTCAAGAGAATAAATGGTATTATTTTGAACACCGTCTCTTGGTTCACATCAACTATTTGGTGGAACTGATGTTATTATATTGACATTTTACTTCTTTAGCCAAGGAACATGTTGTTGGCTGGTATAGTACAGGCCCTAAACTACGGGAGAATGATCTGGATATTCATGGATTGTTCAATGAGTAAGTTTTTCATCTGTAATTCTATCTGTAATGCCTTTTCCCTGTGTTACACGAACTCAGGGATGAGTGTCGGATATGGGTATGTGTCCGACGCGGGTATGCTCAATTTTTTCTAAGTTTTTCCATATATATGGAGGATCATACCCTCATAACCATATCTGAATATATATCGGACACAAGTGTCGGAAACGATACTTTAGAGAAAACGAATAGTCCGGGTCACATAGCCTTTTCCTTCTATTATCCTTTGTCACTCAAGTTCTACTCCTGAAATTGCAGTTATGTACCAAATCCTGTCTTGGTCATCATCGATGTCCAACCTAAAGAGCTGGGAATACCCACAAAAGCTTACTGTGCTGTTGAAGAAGTGAAAGAGGTAAGGAAATAAGTTTGTATTTGTTGAGATTTCCTAGCACCTCCCATTAACAGCCTTTAGGTGTGGTCTGAATAAAATTCTAACTGTTGTTCTATGTGATCTCAGAATGCCACCCAGAAAAGCCAGAAAGTGTTTGTGCATGTGCTGTTGGAAATTGCTGCTCATGAAGTTGAGGAAATTGGTATGTGGAATGTCTATGTGTTGAAGTTTAATCCTTTTTTCTTGGTGTTTTTAATTGCAAGTTAGGTGTTATATAGATAATGTGCTTCATTTATGATCTAGCAAATCACCATGGCTATTCATTTTTAGTTTTCATTTATATTTTTTGCCCTGTTTGACAGGTGTGGAGCATTTGCTTAGGGATGTGAAGGATACAACCATTAGCACCCTTGCTACAGAGGTGACGGGTAAACTCACAGCCTTGAAAGGATTGGATGCTCGACTTCGAGAAATAAGAAGTTATCTTGATCTTGTAATTGAAGGAAAACTCCCACTGAACCATGAAATTCTGTATCATTTGCAGGTTGGTTCGGGATAATAATAGATAATAGCTTTTTTTCAGCCTGTTAGTTTTGCATGTTAGGACCACCATATCATGCAGTCTTTCTGATTTTATTCTGGTATTTCTTTAAAATTCTGTAGGATGTGTTTAACCTACTTCCTAATCTCAATGCGGGGGAGTTGATCAAGGCTTTTGCAGGTGAGATTGCACATAGAACTATCTTTCTAATGATAATTTTGGGGAAAGGGAACTTGAAATTTGATGAGAGGTTGGGGGTGCTAATTACATTGTCTTTCAGCTTAAACTTATTTATTTTCTATTAATGTTCTAATATCTTGGATTGTTCTCGTATTGTATCTTTGCACAGTGAAAACAAATGATATGATGTTGGTGATTTATCTTTCTTCTCTCATTCGAAGTGTAATTGCTCTTCACAATTTGATCAGTAACAAGGTGAGTTAACTGTTCTATGTCGTGGCAAACATAAAATATCTTTGTATAATGCTGTTAACTGATATTATCAAAAGTTGTTAATGCTGATATTTATCTTGAAATGTTCATGGGTCACACTTTTCTAGACCTTGCTTCATGCCAAAGATTGTACTCTCATATGATTGTGAACTTATAGTAGCATCTTTTTGATCTTTGTTCAAGGGATTGTGCATGCTGTGATGTGATTGGTGATCTGTTAATGAGATATCTTTGTCTTGAGAAATTTAATCACAAACTTTTCTTAAACTGTTTACGGCTATGTTGCTCCTACTCTTCATATTTCTTGAAGTATCCATGTCCGACACTTATGTCCGACGCATATTCGAACATGGATATGAGGATATGACCCTCCAAGGACCTCCTCCAAATACATGGAAAAACATTAAAAAAAAAAATTGAACATGCCCGTGTTGGACACATACCTGTATCCGAAACTCACTTCTGAATCCGAGTAACATAGGTTTACAGTATCCTTTTGATTTGAATATAAAATCAGCTGTTAAACCTTCCAGGAGGTCCTAAATTTCAATATTTTTGTTAGCACCTTCCAAAGCCATCATGGATTCCCATTTCTTTATTTTCATACTCCTTCCATTAATCTGTGCCATTACCACTTCAGTTATGTGCAAAAACACGAACATTCTATAGGTAGCTATATGGTTTATGACTGTTGCATAGCATAACCTGGTTTAATTCATTTTGGGAATTCTTTCAGATTCTTAACAAAGAGCATGAAAAAGCCGAGGACTCGAAGCCTGTTGCCGTATCAGCTGCAGCTGGAAGCTAAATACAAGTATCCTACTGGCCTTGGGTATTCTGAGTGGAGCTCCGCCCCTTATTAACAGTTTGCGGTTTTTCCTTTTTGCTTCTGTCAGGATTTCAGAATCTTGTACTTCCCGAAAGAGAAGAACGAAAGAGGGTGCGCGATAGCAGGTGGTGCCGTTCAGAAAATGTGACATTTAGCCGTTCTGTGTAAGCGTTTTGTGATTAATACATTTGGCACTCTTTTCTTCCATTTATCTCATGAACCTTTTTGAACCAATATTGGATTAATGAATTGAAGAATAGTCTGAACTATCGTCCTTAGAAGAGTAAATGCTTATGATGATTTTGCCTTGTTAGTGTGCCTAAGCAATAAACCCATTCATGTGACTTGGTCTGAGGATTTAAATTGCGGTCGCAGACCGTTTTTGGTCTTGTCGTTTTGCGGACATAAAAAATACTATCGTAATCAATTGATAGTGAATATCAGCAGTGACAAGAACCGAAATCGCAAAATAGTGATTGTAACGTCGTCATACGGTTGCTATTTAAATCCCTTAGTCACAGTTAATACCTATGGAGAAGCTCATATTTTCTTTCCAATGCTCTGAGCATATGGCAACATTCCAGTCTTTTCTGAATTACTGAGAGCGAATAACCTAATTTGAGATTTAGGTTCCCCCAGGGATTACCATTCTAGTGAAATCTGCATGGCTGCAACAAACGAACCAGAGGGGTTGCTTTTAGACCTCGTAATATTTGATACGATATTGAAAAAATAATTAAAAACACGACATGAATATACGAATGTCTTAAAATTTATATAATACGAATTATTAACGTATCAAAATTTATATAAATATAAAATACTTTAAATATGATTATAAAATGATAAAATACACGAATACGATATGGATATACGAATTATCATCTTTAGTTGTTTTTTTTTTTTTTTTCCTCTCAATTTAGACAACAATCTTTTTAATGGCTAAATCCAAAACCTTCATTAATTTCTTCCTTATCAACACCATCAATGCACACCATTTCTTTTAGTTTTTTTCTTTCTTTTTGAATGAGTTTGTTTCATCAATGACTTACCCATAAAATTATATGGAATTATCCACAAAAAAAAAATCCGGCCCCACCACTCAAACACATCAAACGGTCCAGATTTAATCACCATCACGACCATTAAAATTAAAATCCAAAATCTAAAATTAATTCGAGACATATTGCATGAACTCAAGATCAGATTCAATCCCAGCCATCGTTTCAGGCGCCAAAACAACTTCCAGATCAACGCTCCCATTCCCTTCCCGCCCAGGAAAAGCGGAGATCTTCCCATCAAATTTATTGGCGCCGCCACTCCTAACCGCCACCGGCCGTCCCCACCCGAAATCATTATCGTACATTGGAAACCTCGGAGAACTTCCCATCTGCATCGACGCGCCGTCGAAGTTCCCCAGCGGAGAACACCGCGGATCTTTTTCCCATTCCTTAACAAAACGACGCACCGTTTCGTCGTCGTGCGCCCTCACGCTCTCGTTCAACTGCTCCGCACACCATCGTAAATCACGTGACGTGACGTCACCTGCTGATGCGTACGTTGGGATGCTTTGAATCGCGTTCCCGAAATATAAAGGATCCAGCTTCGGTTTCAACCTGTGACGGCAATTCACCACCATTCTAAACGTCGTCGTTTTAGAAGACGGAAGATTCCTCGCACGTGTCACCGCTCGCCAGAGAAGAGCGGAAAGTGATTGAAACGACGAAATCTCCGTCGTATTTGAAACCTCGCACTTGTCGTTACTTTGCTTTCCGAGTATTTCAACGGCGTTTAAGTCTCCGTTAATCAGAAGCTCTTCTTTTTTGTTGTTAACTTTGGCTTTGAGTTCGAAAATGGCTTCTCGGCTGAAACGGAAGATTCTTTCCCGTAAAGGCTCGTTTTCGTTAAACGTAACTTTGGGTCCACCTTCTGGGACTCTTAAAATCGCCGATGAAATCAAAACCGAGTCCCGCGAAAAATCCGGTTGCCTCGCGATTTTTTCAATAATCTCATTTTTATTACTAATAATAATATTTCTGCAAATTTCAGCGAAAGTGTTGAAGAAATTCCAAAACGACGTACCGTCAGTCACCGCATGGTTAACGGAACATCCGATGAAGATTCCGTCACCGAGTTCAGTGACTTGGACAGCCATGATTGGTTTAAAATGGCCTTGATAATTAATCGTCTTGTCAAAACAGAAGAAGTTCTTAACAAACTCGGGAACATTATCGAGAGGACCAATGACGTCACGGATGAACAAACTTGTAGATGTCGCATGGTAAAATTCAACGCCGCCGTCGTTGGGTGTTATGTAAATGTAACCGTTTTGGTCGGTGAAAAGACGGCCGGCAAGAGGAGGGAAAAACGACAGCGTTTTGGAGAGGGATTGTTTGAGGAGGGAAATGAGTGAGTCGACGGGAATGGGAGGGCGCGTGAAGAGACAACCTTTTTGGATGTACGAACAAGACAACATCTGGAGATCTGAAACTGAGAGTTTGAGATCTCCTAAATTTGATTTTTTGTCTGGGAAAATTGTTGACTTTGAAACCAAAGTAATAGATTGAGCTGAAGAAGACATTTTTCCCCTTTGTTTTGGGGAATTTGACTCTCAGTTTTCTTTCGAAAGTGTTTGGTTGGGACTTGGGATTGAAAGTAAGGGAATTGGAAAGGGTATTTATACGATCTGGGGTGCATGCACTTAAATGCGTTGAGGTTTTTT
This sequence comes from Fremontodendron californicum, assembly GCA_030761205.1. NCBI lineage: Eukaryota > Viridiplantae > Streptophyta > Magnoliopsida > Malvales > Malvaceae > Fremontodendron > Fremontodendron californicum. Next base: position 12,910,163 of record JAULJL010000041.1, on the reverse strand, counting down.
ATTTTTTCCCCATATCTATAAGCACTAATTAAAGTTTATTTTTTTTATTATTTTAAATATTTTTTTTATTTAATATATTATTGTTATTAAATTAAAAAAATAATACATTAATTGTAATTTTTTTTTTCTATATATAGCATCTTAATCAATAACTATAGGCATTAGTTAAAATTTTCATATATATATATATATATATATATATATATATATATATAGGGTCTGCTTCTATAAGCATTGGTTAAAGATTATTTATTTATCATTTTAGGAATTTCTTTTACATTTAATATATCAGTTTTATTAAATTAAAAAAAATAATGCATTAATTGTACTTTTTTTTCTATATATAACATCTTAACTCGTGTCTATAGACACTGATTAACATTTTTTTTTTAAATATTAAATTGATTTAACAGGTCTTTGGTCTTAATTATATTTCCTAGTCTCAAAGATTGAATTTTTGAGTTCTATGGTCTTGTCTCTTGTGACTTAAGTTTTTTTTTTTTTTTACTTGTTACAACAACCATACAAACGTAATTATATACAATGATGTTAGAAATTAATCGAGAAAAGATATCAAAACGTTGATTTTTGAGACGCGAAAAAATATTTTTAAGTATACAATAAAATTATAAACGTTTCTGAATTCAGTACAATTCAGTACAATTAATGCATTATTTTTTTTTTTGAATTCAATAAAAGTAATGTATTAAATGCACAAAAAAAAATCATGAAATGATAAATAAATAATTGTTAGCTTTTGTGGTGATCAAATCAAGAGGGGTGAATTGATTACTTAAAAATAATTACGGAATTAAAGCAAAAATAGTAATATTGAGAATTTAAACAATATACTTAATTTGGCAAGTAGATAAACAAATAAAGCAAGTAAATGAGTAGGGAAAGAAAGATCAAACACAATCGATGAGGTTCAATCTCGTGCCTACGTCCTCTCATTTAGCCTCACTTGCCAAGGAGTTCTTAATTCACTAACTTGAATTGCTATCTTTTCAATGACAAGGTATAATCTTCACAATTCCTATCTTTTATGTAGGCTTAGATAGTAACCTCTTTCCCTATCTTTTTGCAGGCTAAGATAGAACCTCTCTACTTTTTTTCGAACTATAGGTTGTAACCACTAATCCCTATCTTTTCAAGGCTTAGATAGAACCTCTCCCTTTTACAATGTATTTGTGTAAACAAAATGACCCTCTGGTAGGCTAGGTGTTTACAAGGTTAAGCTCAATAAAAAAAGACTAAACAAAGATGATTTCAACAAATGAATACAAGAGGGATATGAAAATTAAGCTAAGAACAAAGAGAAATTCTTGAAAACTTGAGAGATATGAAGAATATAGCTTTAACGTTTTTCTCTTGATGTTTCTTTTTGTTGGAAGTGTTGGAAACACTTATTTATAGCCTGGAAATGTTATATGACCGTTTGGAGTTGATTGGGATGAAAAAGATCCGTTGGAACTTTAAAAATCGAACTTTGAATCTGCCCAGCACGTATGGGATCAATCCTATACTTGAGGGATCGATCCTCTCCCTTGGAAATTCAAAAATCTGCCCGTTGGAACCTAGGGATCGATCCTCTATATATAGGGATCGATCTCTATCTTCTTGCAACGTGAAAAACGATTCTGTTTTGTGGGGATCGATCATTCACTATTCAAGGATCGATCATGCTACAGTAAAACACTATTCATTGTCTTGAAAAAGTCTTCAAATTTTGATTTTTTTTTGGCTTAAAAAAAAGGTTCACTTACCTAAAAAATGTTTTGAACATAGATATACATTTAAGAACATGTATTTTTGAGAAAGCTAAGGAGTTTAAAATATTTTAGTATTTTCGAAAAAATTTAAAGAAAATTACATAAATTTAAAACATTTATTTTCAAGCTAATTAAGCTTAAAAATTTTGTAATTTCAAAATTGAGATCAATTCATAGTTAACATAGCTAACAATAATCCTTAACCAGTGCCTATAGGCACTAGTTAAGAAAGTAATACATTAATTGTACTTTTCTTTCTATATATAGCACCTTAACTAGTGCCTATAGGCACTGGTTAAATATTTCCCTTTTAGGGTCCGCTTGACCGGTGCCTATAGGCATTGGTTAAGGATTATTTATTTACCATTTCAGAATAGTTTTTTGCATTTAATACATTACTTTTACTGAATTCAAAAAAAAAAAAGTGATGCATTAATTGTACTTTTCTGTTACCTTAACCAGTGCCTAACATTTCCCTTTTAGGGTCCGCTTAACCGTTGCCTATAGGCACTGGTTAAGGATTATTTATTGGGTCCGCTTAACCGGTGCCTATAGGCACAGGTTAAGGATGATTTATTTACCATTTCAGGATTTTTTTTTGCATTTAATACATTACTTTTATTGAATTCAAAAAAGAAAAATGTTAACCAGTGCCTAAGGTGCTATATATAGAAAGAAAAGTATAATTAATGCATTATTATTTTTTGAATTCAGTAAAAATAATGTATTAAATGCAAAAAAAAAAAAAATTCTGAAATGGTAAATAAATAATCCTTAACTAGTACCTATAGGCACTGTTTAAGGTGCTATATATAGAAAGAAAAGTACAATTAATGTATTTTTTTTTTTGAATTCAGTAAAAGTAATGTATTAAATGCAATTTTTTTTTTTGAAATGGTAAATAAATAAGGGAAATGTTGGTTAAGGTGCTATATATAGAAAGAAAAGTACAATTAATGCATTATTGTTTTTTTTAATTCAGTAAAAATAATATATTAAATGCAACCATTTCAGAAAAGTTTTTTGCATTTAATACATTACTTTTACTGTATTCAAAAAGAGAAATGTTAACCAGTGCCTATAGGCAGTGTTAAGGTGCTATATATAGAAAGAAAATTACAATTAATGCATTATTTTTTTTTAAATTCAGTAAAAGTAATGTATTAAATGCAAAAAAAAAAAATTCTGAATGGTAAATAAATAATCCTTAACCAGTGCCTGTAGGCACTGGTTAGAGTGTTATATATAGAAAGAAAAGTACAATTAATGCATTTTTTTTTTTGAATTAAGTAAAAGTAGTGTATTAAATGTAAAAAACTTTTCTGAAATGATAAATAAATAAGGGAAATGTTGGTTAAGGTGCTATATATAAAAAGAAAAGTACAATTAATGCATTACTTTTTTTTTTTGAATTCAATAAAAGTAATTTTTAAATGCAAAAAATTTTTCTAAAATGATAAATAAATAATTCTTAACTAGTGCCTATAGGCACCGGTTAAGCGGACCCGAGAAATTTTAACCAGTGCCTAAGGTAAGGCACTGGTTAACGTGTTATATTTAGAAAGAAAAGTACAATTAATGCATTACATTTTTTTTAATTCAGTAAAAGTAATGTATTAAATGCAAAAAAATTCCTGAAATGGGAAATAAATAATCCTTAACTAGTGCCTATAGGCATCGATTAAGCGGATCCATAAAAAATTATTATTAATTAACTTTTCGATAAATTATTGGGTATTCAAGTTAATTATGCTTTAGCATTTTTTGAAGTTGACACTTTAATTTAAATAAATTAAGTTATATAAGTTAAAAGATATCATTTAACCCTGGAAACAAATGATTTAATTTAGTGGAAATAATTATTCTTTAACCATCATAGTATGTCTTTTTTCAAAAATTAATTGTTGGATTTATTGGACATCGACTGAAAAAAAAAAAAAAAAAAAAAAAAAAAAAACTTGGTAATGTCTGAGGGTAAGAGAGAGTGATGAGCATTCGAGGATTTGGCTCAATGATTGGTATATGTATTCTCATGTTCAAAGAATAGTATATGATTTTTTTATTTTTCAAAAAAAAAAGTTGATGTGTTATAAAATTGTATAACATTTTTTTTTTCAAATTACAAAATAAAATTAAGCGATCGATTGGTAGAATGTACAATTACATTCAATCGATAGAAGCACTGATAAAAAATTATCCCAAGTAAAAAAGGAGATAAAAATTGATTGGTTATGCATAGTTCTATCCTCTTTATATGATAAATAAGGTTAGTGCTATATGAAGTTTCAATGAAAAATATACAAATGTATCGATTTTAAATTTCTTTAGGACTAACATGAAACTCTTTTTATTAGGAAAAATATTCTATCATTATTGTAACTACTATGGTGCTAAAAAATTCCGATACAAGCCTCCTTCATTTTGTACGTACATCAAATTGAAGGGACCATTGAATTTCGAAAGCACATTAGGTCTTATAATAGTATGTTTTTAATTATTCACGTCTTTCGGAGTTAAAATTAGATAAAGATCTTGCATTTTCAAGACGATTTATCTACACTTTTCAAGCACAAAGACAAAGACATCATGATCTTCCATCATTGATTTCAAAAGAAAATAATTCATGTTATTTTCAACTATAAACCGGTAATGAATTTCAAAATAAAATGAGAACACAACACAAAGCAAATTTAAGTGCAAGAGTTGTGAAAATGCTAATGAAATTTCTAGAAAAAAAAAAAAAAAATCCTTATGCCCAAGTGTTGTGGAGATTAAAAGATATCTTCTTTTGAGGATTTCGAAATTCATATTATAGAAAATGCTAATCTAGACAATGAATTTATAATCGTCTATCTGCTAATCAAATTGCTATTATACAGATTGAGGGAAACAACTCAAACATACCATTTGAAAGAGATATCATATTTCGTACTTATTTAGGAAGACCACATAGAGTTAAAAATTATTTTGATTGTTATGATCCCTTACAGTATCCTTTACTTTTTTCAAATGAAGAAGTTGATTGACATCAAAATATCAAGAAAATCATTTTGAATAATGGTAACCGGAGTGAAGCAACAATTGAAAATATATCATTTTTTCGTTCAACAGACGAAATTTTTAAAGGAGAATGCGAAAGTAATTGATGTGAATTGATGTGAACTCAATATCTTATAAAATTGTTGTATGTTTACATTTTATAATAAAGGAAATCTAATTCTTCCTTCTTTAAAGTAGATATGTTAAATTAATTGTTCATTGTTTGACAAATTAAGGTTTTATCTTCAGTGTAATTATCAAAAACTAACATTTTTAGCATAAAAAATTAAACTGAGTATAGTATATTAATTTTGATATCTATTTTTTATCAACAATTTATATTGTTTATATATTTTTAATTTAGTTTTTATATTTGCATGGGTTGTTTTCAATACACATCGTTTACAGTGTTCCAAAGAGATGGTATCTACGTCCTTTACAAGGTACAATATAATTGATTGATGCTTTTAATTTTTTTTTCTCTTTTGAGTTTCTTATGAAATATATATTCTAGTTTCACTGTTTTTTATTTCATTATTTCATATTATCAACTCATATTTTCTTATTTAATAAATTTTATATATCGAATTTCATTGGCTCTTTAATAAAAATATTTGGCTTAACAAAAAAAAAAGTTCATTTTAAATGATCATTTCTTATATTTGATTTACTGATTTTGAAATTTTGAAATGAAAAATGAAGATGGAGAATAGTTATAAATAAATAAAAACAATTAGAATATGTGCAATTTAGGTGAACAATATACAAATTTTAGGTTTTAAATTTAATGTCAATTTCAATTTAGTAGTATTCATGGTTTTTTAATTTTCTCTTGGATTTGCAACTTTTGTTTTTTAGTTTCTTTAGTTTAAACTTTAAAGTATTCGGGAAAAAATATAGTAGGTCATAGGTGATGTATATAGGGTATTCCTAAAATACCAGATTAAGCAACGTGGCAACATAACAAAATTAGATTTTACCTAATAAAATTATAGTTATAAATTGAATATGTCATTAGATCTATTAATTTTTTAACTAAAAATGGTATCATTAATTTATATATTTGTACAAGTTTTCAGCATTTGAAATTGACAATTTATTTAACTTATTGATGCTTTATTTGATATAATAATCTCATATTTTATTGTTAAATTGGTAGTTAAAGTACTAAACTCTAAAATTTGTTTAATATTTCAAAAATTATCGCGGAAAGAAGTAGAAATAGAGCTGCTCATGGGCCAGGTCGCGGCTCGAATTTTTTGCAATTTCTTTGCCCAGGCCTGGCTCTCGAGTTCGAAAACACTGTTCATCCTATATAAAAAAAAATTTATATATTTTTATAATTAAATTTAAATAAAATAATATTATTTTAATATATAAACAGTGATACGAGTCGGCCCAACCTAGATCACGAAAATACTTGCCTAGGCCGGCCTGACGAGCTGCCCGACCCTTGAACAGGTCTAAGTAGAAATGTGTCAATATAGAATATTATTGTTTCAAATTTTAAATAAAAAAATTTGAAATATCAATAACTATATACCTTTTTGTTGGACGATTGTTTCGACAATTCATCATAGATTATACATTAAGATTGAAACAATGAAGCTTGATGCTTGCAAAGAATGCAACAAGAAAGTTGAAATTGATAATGACACGAACAGAGGATGGTGCACAAAATGCAAACAATTAACTGACGATTATAAATCGAGGGTAAGAAATTTCACTACAAAAATATTTTATATACATAAAATAAGTATGAAGGTCCATCACAAAATTGAAATACGATTAACGACGATTGATTGTCTTATAAATTCATAAAATTCACAAAAGAAACGTAAAAGAAAGTTTGTGAAAAAGTAAAGAGTAGAAAAAAAAAAGAGTGGAAAATGATTTGATTGTGATAGAAGACGAGCCTCTAGAGTTGAAAAAAATATATATATAAGAAATATAAAAAGAAAAGGATGAAGATGATGATCTAAAACTAGGTGACTTGAAAAAAAAAAAACTTCTAAATCGAAAAAGATATTAGATCTTTATTCTCTATTGAAACTTTACTTTAAAATTTGCGTTATATTTTATTTATTTTTTGAATTTAAAATTACATTTTAATTTAATTTAGTATCATGATGATTATTTCAAATTCATTATTATAAAAATATTAAAATTAATTCATTATATTATAATTTGAGTAACAATTGACGTGTCGTAAAAACTAGTATATATATATATATATATATGTGTGTGTGTGTACAAATTGTTAGTTTAAGCTAAATAATGAATTTTCAGTTTTACAAGTTCTTTTCTATATATATATATATATATATATATATATATATATATAATAGGTTGTAGTTTGGGGATAGGGATTGCAGATGCTGAGATTTGAATCCAAATTTACTGAATGTTACTTCTTAAGAGTGGCTGCATGAACCAATAAAATTAAATTTCAGATTCTCATTTTTACAAGTTTGCTGTTAATAATAAAGGGATGAATTGAGCAAGTGGGAGTAGCTAGTGGGTAAGTAATGAAGAAATAGACAATTGTGGGAGAATTCTACAAATTGAAGGAAGCTTAAAATTAAGGAAAAAGAGGATTGATTTTTAATGAGTTTTTTTTATTTATTGAAATCTGAAATGGACAGCATTAAGAAAATCCCAAAGGGTTTTTAATGAGATTTTGCCTTCAAATCTCAGGAATCTATCAAACTAGAACCTATATATCTTTGATTAAGACATGAAAAAAGCCTCCATTTGCGAGATTTGCATCCCTCACACCCATCCATCCAAATCCATACACCAAATCTCTTCTCATATACCATTAGGTTTACAAGATTTGATTTGATTGAAACTGAGATATATATGTTTTAAAAGATGTCTGGCATGCAAGAATTAATTTTCTAGTCTTTGACTGATTGGCAGCTGATCTTCAATGGATATTAATTCATGAAATTAGTTGGAGCAACTTGATTCTATTTCTATATATCAATTAGATAATATCATATACTCTAATAATAATTTATCATCACTTTCAATAAAAGATATTATATATTAATTATAAAGATTTTAGGAAATAATTAATAAACTACTATGGTTTACTAATTATAATACACAACATCAGTAAATTTATTATACCCAAAAAATAACACCTTAACATTTCTTTTTATTAATACAATTAGATATGTCTAAAGATTGGGTTATTCGTTCAAACTCGAATATCCGTCTAATATTTGAGAGGGTTTGAATAAAAATATAAAGCTCGAAAAACGGTATTGGGCAAAAAATGAGATTCATTTGAAAAAATGGCAAAGCCTTCGGCTCCAACATTCATGGCTTGAGTTTAGTCCGGCTCGAGTCAGGATTATATTATTTACAAATCCGAATGGATCTGAGCAGAATTTGATCATATCCGAATGATCGATCAGACTGAATTTGAACAAGTATGTATAATATTAATACTAAGAGCTAACAAAAATTCAGCCTAATACAATCCATAAACATCTCTAAATACGATCATAAGTGTTTTCAAGCTTTCCTTAAAATCGATCCCCTTCCAAATGATTTTAAGATTGCACTTGTTTATTTTGCATTCAAAACTTTACTTTTCAAATACTTTTTCCATAATGGTTAAACTTTGATTAAAAAAGAAAAAGATTCTAGCTCCTTATCAACTAAATTAACAGATTTTATTAAATGATATATATATATTTATTTAAAGAGTTGATTCAAATCTCCATGTCTTTTAAATAAAATAAAATAATAATTTGACTTAAAATAAGCTCTATCCGATGTCTAACAGCCCCAATATTCCAAGACAAATTAAAATTTTCATGCAAAAATATTAAGAATCCCAATCTCATGAAAAAAAAAAAAAAAAAAGTCGGCTGAAAAAAGAATCTCAACTGTATTTAGCTAATCTTGAACTGTATTATCTGATTTTAATTATTAAATTTCAGTATTAACTCTAAGCTACTTGAGATTTTTCTAAAACCTTATACAAATAATAGTAATAAGAGTTTTGCTAACGAGTGCCCTTAGGACACTCTTTAAGGTTAGTTAATTTACTATTTATAGTAATAACATTGTATTAAATGCAGTAATTGTTAACTTTATTCATCATTTTCAATGTATTGAATGAAAATATTACTATATCTAGTAACTTTAAAGAAATGTCCTTAAGACACTTGTTAACAAAATCCTAATAATAATAATATTTATATTATAATTATACTGTATAGTCTAATCATTAGCACCATATATTATATTATTATTTGATTCACAGTTGAATTAAGTCGGTTTATATATTATTATATTAAGTTAGGAAGAATCTCTAAAAACCGCTATTTTCTGATTTGTCGGCGTGTGGGATTTTTAATTATTTATTATTACAGAGTATTATTATTAATTAAAACATTAAAATTAATATTCATGCATGTTTGTAGCTTACTTAATTGTTTGACTTAGAAGTTTAATACTATAATTTAATTTATTATATTTTAAGATTTGGTAGGAACTTAGGTGCATGCCCAAAGACAAAGAGAAATTAATTTTATAGACAACCCATTTGACATTTTGCCACGTGTATGACAGTTCAATATATACCGACCATGAAGAATTCCATGATTTATTTATTTATTTTAATTGGTTTTAATTTATTGGTCCTAATTATAAAATCTTGTTATTTGATAATTGTTTAGGACATGAAATGAGTGAAAAAAAAATTAAAGTTGAGGTTAATCTCATAAAAAATATATATATTAGAATTTGTAGATGAAAAAAATAATATTTTTTAAAAAAATGTATTTTAAAAAAATTAATATGTAAAAAAGGATGAGTAATGTTTTTAAAGTGGGTAATTTTTTGTTTTGAAAAATATATATATCATACTAATATTATAAAATCTTTAATTGAGTTGTTGTCACCAATTAATAAAAACACTAATTCAGTCAATAAAATTATTTAAAAACCTGATTATTGCAATAGCATTAAGGTCATTTTATAGTTAAAAAAACTAAATGCAATCTAAAAAAATATATATCCATTTTTCCTTAACCAATTACTTGCTTAGCTTTTTTTCCATGTGAACATTTATAATGGTTGTTAATTTTCTCTAGAATAACCCCTTTCAATTTTCTTTCACAACGTGTAACTTGTAAAACTTATAGTAGTGTGAATAGCAAAGAAGCATAATTAACCACCATTAAATTTGTAGTTGGAAACTTGGAAATTTGCTTTTTTTTTCCCCTTCTATTTTTAAATGTTCTTTTATAAGTTAATTTATTCATTTTAAGATGTTAGGTATACAGTAAAATCTTGATAAATGAATATTCAATAATTTAATCATTTTGGTTAATTAATAAAATCTCACAGTCTCGACTCGTGGATCAGTGTATTAAGATAATAATCTTGCTAAATGCATAAGATAATAATTTTTTGTATAATTCTTTAAGGTCCAATAAAATATAAATTAATAATTCCTAAAAATTTTAAAAGAATACATAAAAAATTATACAATACTATAAAGAAATTTTCACTTAAAATTTGTTTTTTCTTTATACCTAAATCAAACTGTTGCAATGCAAACACCACATTGGATACATTCTTTTCATGTTGTAGCAAGTAATTTTCTATGTAAATATTAATTGTTGACTCTATCTAGTGTTTTCATTTATAAGTCATTCATGTATCTTAATAAATAGATAAAAAAATAATATACATGTATAAAGATTGAAAAATAATTCTTTTTATAAATTAATAAATATTAATTTATCGATAAATGAATAATTTATTCATTTATCGATAATTAAATAATCTCTTTAAAAATGATCTTTTTGCTTAGTTTCAATAGTATTATTTTATAGAGGTTTTATTGTATATAATAATTTTTCAATCTAACCAATCATATATGTAGTAGACTAATTATTCTTATATATGCAATGTGCTCAACTAATTAATCCTTCTTCAAGGGTTATCAAATGGGATTCCAATATATAGATTAAAAAGAACTTTCAACAGCATTTGATTCAATGGTATAGTGCGTACTTTCCTTTATTTCAGTTGGTAAGGAAAGGAGTTTTCTTTTATTGCCAATCAGAGTTTGTTTCTAATAAAAAACACTCCGAAAATAAAATTTTAAACGCATCAAATCAGAAAATGCATTTTAAAATTATTTAGGAAGAGGATTAAGCTCAAACAAAGTTGGGAGATATTTCTTACTATAATAATAAAAAATAGAGCAGAATTATTAGAATCTTTTATCAAACAACAAAAATCAGGCTCTTATTCATGGTACCTACTGCTTATTTGATATTGACATCTTACTTTATAAGGAAACTTAATTTTCTCAGAATAACATAAAAAGTCGCATACATTTGATAACCAAACTTTTTTAATAATTAATGATTCAATTAACAATAATTAAGGGTTGTTGTTTTGGCTTTTCAGAGTTCTATTGTTCTCTAATTTTCTAACCTTGGATTGAATCTTTGTAGCTTTGTTGGTTACTTTTTTAATAAATTATTATTTCGGCTGAGAAAAAAAAATTAAAAAAGGGTTGTTGTAGTTGTAGTTGTAGTTGTTCTTGTTCTTTTGCATGGATTCCTACTTGACGTTCTTTGAATTATTGCCCTGCTTGATAGGCCGGCCACCAAACATATAATTTAATTGACTTTAGCCAAATCCAATAACTAAAGATAGATTTTTTTTTTTTGAATTTATATTTGACACTGTCAGTGAATTAGATGATTATGCTATTGCATTAAAAATAAAATTATTATGATGCTACCTCATTAAAAATAAAATTATTTGTATTTATTTTTAAATTTTTTAATAAAGTATCATCGTCTAATTCACTGACAGTGTATCAAGTATAAATTTTTTTTCTTTCTTTGGATTGAGTTTGTCTTTTTTGCTTTCTTTGACAAATTTGGTCTTTTTGGTATTCTATATCTTTTTGTGGGCAAAAAATTGATCTTCCTTGGGTTTAAATAAAAAATATTAATTATTTTTTCTGTTAAGTCAAAATTTATTAAAGCATCCGAAAGATTATAAGGCTAGCAAAAGTTAGCAGAGAAGAGAGTAGAGTTCAAGTATAAATTTCAAAGATAATGAACAAATAGCATCATTAGAGGTACTCATGAATCGGGCAGTGGCTCAATCTTTTTTCAACTTTTTTGTCCAAGCTCAGACCGACCCGTGGATCCGAATTTATTGTTTATTATACATAAAATAGTTTTTTTTATTTAAATAAAATAGTATTATCTTAATAGTTAAACGGCCCGAATCATAAAAAAAAAAATTCCAGACTCGGCTCAGTACGGGTAAGGCGGACTGTCCAACCATTGAACAGGTCTAATCATCATGAGAAGAAAGAAAAATATCCAAGCATTTACTAGATAAACTCCACCCTAAAAACAATGAAGATTACAAAACCCACCCCAAAAACATTTGAAAACCACAAAACTCAACTCCAAACATTCCACCAATATAGCCAAAAGTTATAGCATAGATTGAGTTCATGTCTCACGCTAACTTAGAGAAAATTCGAACAACAATCAAAATTTTAAAAAACAATGATGAAATATTAACAACCTAAGACCAAAGCAACATAGCTAAAACCAGGCAAAAAAAAAGTTAAAAAAAAAAGAAAAAGAAAACTACTCTCACCCAACCACATCAAAGAAGTCAAAAGAGCCTCCAAAAACCAATTATAAACCACTAACCATTAACAATATCAACCCGCTTTCCTTTTTACATTTCAATCAATTTATTAATAATGATAATTTTTTCGCCACCTACAAAAGATAACTCAAAACGTTTTTCAAGATCCTAAGTTTTGATAACCTCATCTTTATACAAAAAAATATTAAGCATATATATGAGTCTTTTCTTTTTTCAAATCATCTACAAGTCTTTACACTTTGACAAAAGAAAAATTAGTACGTAATATACTGAAAATTAATTTATGACAAAAGAGTTAAAAAAGAAAATATACCTTTATTTTGTCATGAATTAAATGATAAAAACATAATTCAAAATTATAATGCAAAAGATTAGCGAAATGTTGTGTATAGAACTGCTCATGAATCGGACCAGATCACGGTTCAATTTTTTTAAAAATTTTTGTCCAAGCTCGGCCCTGGATCGGATCGGTCCGGTAGGTCCGAATTCACTATTTATTATATTAAAAATATATATTTTTTATATTTTTATAATTAAAATTAAATAAAATAATATTATTATAATAAAAAATACTGTTTCGGGCCGGGCCGGTCCGAAAAAAAATATCATGTCTAGAGACGCCTAATACGGACCGAGCCTACCAGACTGGACGAGCTGCTCAGACCATGAGCAGGTCTAGTTATATATATATATATATATATGTGTGTGGGCAATTCTCAACCCAAATAAAACACTAGATAATGACAAAAATATGTTTTAAAATTCATGTCTAATGAATATTCTTTAAAAAAAGAAAAGAAAAAAAAAATTGATGACCATACAAAATGACAATGAAAGTGACAATGTATTTTTCTTGTTGACTTTGTGTATAAAGTACAATGATCAATGAACTAAGCCGTTTTTTTCAGAAGAAAGGTTCTGAAAAATGCTTGACAATTTATTTTTGTCCAATAGTCAACAAACAAAACTTAGGCCAAAATACAACATGACAACAAACGTTTGAGATTAGGTTTCCCAATTAATTTAAGAATTATGGTTTGTTTGTACAAAGGATACAATTGAACTATCAAACCGTCCAAGGGTTTGTACCTTGTTGTAGGTGAAATACCAATTAACCTTTGAACATACCAATTTTAGTATATTTAAAGTGAGTTATGAAAATAATAATAATATTAAAAAAAATAACAAAAGGAACAACTTATAATTTTAAAACAAGATGGCTATTTATTTTACTAATAATATATATTTTTTGTTGAGACTTATTTTAATAATAATTAGTATGTCATAAATAATTTGTAATTTGTAAAAAAGCACCATCCCAGAATCCCATTCCCCGGTCCCGACATACTTAACAACAATTAAATCCAACGGCCAAAACTAAAACACGTGATAATCTTAAAATGCATCTACACCGTTGAAAAACCCCAACGATTTTAATTCATTACATATTGCATGAACTCGTGATCAGACTCAATCCCGGTCATTGTTTCTGGCGCCAAAACCACCTCCAAATCAACGCTCCCGATCCCTTCCCGCCCAGGAAAAGCGGAGATCTTCCCATCAAATTTATTGGCTCCACCACTCCTAACCGCCAACGGCCGTCCCCACCCAAAATCGTTGTCGTACATTGGAAACCTCGGAGAACTCCCCATCGTCATCGACGCGCCGTCGAAGTTCCCCAACGGAAAACACCGCGGATCCTTCTCCCACGCCTTAACAAAACGACGCACCGTTTCATCGTCGTGAGCTTTCACGCTTTCGTTTAATTGCTCAGCGCACCAGCGTAAGTCACGTGACGTGACGTCACCTGCCGACGCGTACGTTGGAATGCTTTGAATCGCGTTCCCGAAATATAAAGGGTCCAGCTTCGGGTTCAGCCTGTGACGGCAATTCACGGCCATTCTAAACGTCGTCGTTTTTGAAGACGGAAGCTTCCTCGCACGTGTCACCGCTCGCCAAAGAAGAGCGGAAAGTGATTGAAACGACGAAATCTCCACCGTATTTGCAATGGCGGTTGTTTTAAACAACCATTTGTCAAAAATTCCTGTTAAGTTTTTGCCGTTTTCAATATAGTACTTGTCGTTACTTTGCTTCCCTAGAATTTCAACGGCGTTAAAGTCTCCGTTAATAAGAAGCTCCTCCTTCTTGTTAACTTTAGCTTTGAGTTCCAAAATGGCTTCTCTGCTGAAACTGAAGATTCTCTCTCGTAAAGGCTCGTTTTCGTTAAACGTAACTTTGGGCCCACCTTCTGGAACTCTTAAAATCGCCGATGAAATCAAAATCGAGTCCCGCGAAAAATCCGGTTGCCTTGCGATTTTTTCAATACTCGGATTATTGTTATTAATTTTTCTGCAAATTTCTGCGAAAGTGTTGAAGAAATTCCAAAAAGACGTGCCGTCAGTCACCGAATGGTTAACGGAACATCCGATGAATACTCCGTCACCGAGTTCAGTAACTTGGACGGCCATGATTGGTTTAAAATGCCCCTGATAACTAACCGTTTTGTCGAAAGAGAAAAACTCCTTAACCAACTCGGGGACATGAACAGGACCAATGACGTCATGAACGGACCATGTGGTGCATTTCGAGTGGTGGAACTCAACGCCGGCGTCGTTGCAAGTTATGTAAATATAATCGTTTGGGTCGGTGTAAAGACGGCCGGCGAGGGGAGAGAAAAACGACAGCGTTTTGGAGAGGGATTGTTTGAGAAGGGAAACGAGTGAGTCGATGGGAATGGGAGGGCGCGTGAAGAGACAACCTTTTTGAATGTAATGGCAAGACAACATTGGGAGATCTGAAACTGAGAGTTTGAGGTCTCCTAAATTTGATTTTCGGTCTGGGAAAATTGTTGATTTTGAGACAATAATCAAAGGAGAGGAAGGCATTTTTTTTTTTCTTTCTAAATTCTGGGTTTTCTTTTTCACGTCACAGGCTTCACTCTCTTTTGAGTTTTGAGTTTGGGAATTGAGAGGTATTTATAGGGATTTTGGGTTCATGAATATGGCAAAATTGGGTTACTTTTTAATGATTAAAAATGTGACGGATTTGGATTCTTTTATTTTATTTTATAATTTGGGTTGAAAGATATACTTTGACAGGGAAAGCAATGGGTGGATTTTAATTTTATAGTGAGTTGGAGCAAGTTGTGCTTTTAAGTCCATTGAATTGAAATGAGAAGTCCACATCAATTCTATTTTCTTTTCTTTTCTTTTTTTTTTTTGAATATTACTATGTCTTGTTTTTTTTTTAAAAGATAAATACTCATTTTATTTCATTTTAAATATTAATAGCGTTATACATAACTGTTTATGTATGAATCAGGATGATTTTTCATCCAATACATATCCTTTAGGCTGTTCAGACTATATCGAGCAAGTTGTGCTTTTAAGTTTTAATCCATTGAATTGAATGAGAAGTCCACATCAATTCTCTTCTTCTTTTTGGATAATATTATGTCTTTGTTATAAGATTTGATCTCGTATAATAATATCTTATGTTACTTGAATTCAGAATAAGTTTGGATATGATATGTATTTGATATGGATATATTAAATTTTTTTAAAATTTTTTCATATACTTAAATGATTATATCTCATACTCATATCTGAATATATATTAAATACAAAGTATCAAATATTCAAATGGGAATGCTTAAAAAAAAAAAGAATATGAGTAACATATATAGAAATTATAGCTTCATTTGATGACATTTTCTAAAATTCTATAGATATGGCTTAACTTCGATCAAATCAGTTTGTATGTGGATTGAATTTTTTAGTATGTGAGAAATTATGTAAAATAGAAAGAAAAAAAATTATATGATAGAGAATTTACATATCTCAATTGTTTACCATACCAAAAAAGAAACATTCATGAGTAATTAGTACTTAAGTAATTGCTTCTAAATAAAATTGTTATAGTGCACTAAGTTTTTTTTTTTTTGTTTAAATTGTTAGCTCTTAAAATTTGAAGATTGATAGATTAATTGTTAGTCTTTTGACTTAAAATAATATGTCATAGACCTGATAATATTGGACACGACACAGAAAAAATAACTAAAACATGACATATCACGAAAAAGAAAAACAGACATGAATACACGAACATGTCAAAATTTATATAACACGTCAAAATTTATATAAATATAAAACACCTTAAGCATGATTATAACATGAAAAAATATATAAACACAACACGAATATATAAATTACTTATTGTACATTACAAGAATTGTGCATTCAAAAGATCAGTATCAACAATGAACTCGTCAAAGAGATTCAAAACCAATATCACATACAGCAAAAAACTTATCGATTGAGCCAATCCTTGTTGACCATTATACTTAATTTTTCAGATTAACAAAAATGTTTGATTAGAAGTCATTTTCAAATACAGGTTATATACTAATTTTGGAAACTAGTTACTAGTAATTTTATAATGATAATCTTTTAATATATAGAAATAATTTGGACAAAAGCCCTTAAAATATGTACTCAATTCTCACTAAACCCTTTATATTTTTAAAGATTTAAGATGTATATAGATCTGACATCCATGTATGCATGTCATATCTCGTGTTTTTTTTTTCATATCAGTTGTGCAAATGTAACACAAATTATTAAATATATATGTCAAAATTTTAATACGATATAATACATATATTAAACGTGTCATATATATATCATATTAATTATATTATTTTCATATTTATTAAATATATTTTCTTATTGTATTATATGTAGGTTCTATTCCATTGCAAATCGACTTCTTTTCATGCAAAAATGAAGAATATTCCCACTAGCCATAAATTTAAAAAAGTTGTGTATATTGGGTGTTGGCTGTCATCCCTAATCCCAAGCAAAGTCGGCTCAGAATCTTAACTGTTTTAGCTAATCTTGAACTGTCTCATCAGATTTAGTTTGGCCCTTAATTATATATTATCCATTAATATTTTTAGTTTCTATTTAGTATCTCAAATTATAATACTATTGTCTTCTTCAAAGTCGGTTAATTAAACCATTTTTTGATTTGTCGGTGTTTGGGATTATTTAAATCATTATTTAAAATTAGATACAAAATAATTAAACACATAATAACAATAATTTTTATATTATTTAACTTAGGATTCAAGAAATATATTTTAAGATTTGAAGGAGCTTTGACATCTGCCACGTGTGTGACAGTTCAAGACCAACCGTGAAGGGTTTCATTGATTTATTATTGTTTATATTAATTGGTCCTAAGAGATTAAAAATAATATTTACTATCTTAATTTCTTTTTTTAATTAACATATTTAATATTAATATGTTGCTGTTAACCTTGGCAACTGCAAATTACCAGCAGATGACAGTTCAAGAACACCGATCAAGGATTTTCAAGTGCATTAATTTGGCTAACTTTCGCTTTTCTTGGATATATGGATTTCGTTTTTGTATTATAATTGTATTTAAAATATTATATATTTATATAAATTTTGATATATTTATATATTCATATCTTATTCGTATTATTTTTCGTATAATATTATATTTTATTTCATATATATTTTTAAAAATTCGTATCGTGTTATGAGGACTGAGGTCAATTTCGATTATTGTTGCCAGTAGACGATCTATTAATTCTTATTAAGGCCTGTGACATGCTCTAGTTTTAAAATTGATAGTCTGTCCTCATCTAAAATTGATAATTTTGAATACGATACTAACATAACAAGTTTAATAAACACGAAAATAATATAATAAATACGATTAACACAACACATTTAATATATATAATATATTTATGTTTAAAATTTTGATATATTTAATAATTTATATTATTTTTATATTTACATAATTAACACGAAAAAATACGAAAAACACAAAAGACACACATGACTAACTTGTAAGAAAAAAATTAATTACCTTATAATTTGTCATCAAATTGAAAAGGGCAAAAAACAGTCGTGGGCCAAATTAATTATAATTGACAATTGAGTTTGCCCCATGAAAAGATGACAAGCAAGAGAGGCAGCATTGAACCTTTTTTTTTTTTTATCAAACAAACAAATTAGCCTCTTTGTTCATGGCACCTACTGCTTATTCGATGTTGATAGCTTTAAAGCAACAAATAATTAAATCTTCACTATTTCTATTTTGTTTGTTTTTGCATGAGTAAGGGTGAATAAGTCAAAGTTTCGAGTACAAATAACCAAACTTTTTTCAAGTTAGTTAAACAATAATTATTGGGTTTATATTATTATAAGTGTTCGTGTACCTAATATTTTAAACTTTTGCATGGATTCCTTTCGACGTTCTTTGAACTAGGTATAGGCCGGCCCCGCCCTCTTGTTGATTCAGAGCACCAAACTTATGAGAAAGTTTAAGAAAAATATGAGTGAGGATTCCAACTTTTAATTTTATTTTTCTTTCGAATTACAGGATAATAATAATTGTTAAATTCATCTTATTAGATTTTGTCTGATTTTAATTTCTTTCTTTCTGATAGATCGATTTTAGGTATACTCTTTCATAATATACATTTTTTTAATATAAAAGAGATCGTAGTTTGAGACTAAAAGAAAAGACCACTTCTTAAATATGATTATATAAATTAATTGGAATAAACCCGAAGTTCCTCTTTCACAATATTTTGGTGCGTTAATCTTAAAATTTTACTTTCGACAGTCATTACAATGCGTTCTCCCACAACGATTTGATGCATTCAAGATTTTATTTTTGATTATTTTTAAGGTGTGTTCTCTCATAAAGGCAATTGGTTAAGTTAGTAATGATCAAATACTTCCCTTGTAAGATTTAGGTTCGGCTCCCTCTGTCAACAGTCCTCTTTGGTGGATGATCTGTAAGTCCAATGTAAGTCCTCCCTAAGACATTCGGCATGCCAAGATCTTGGAATGGGTAATCTTCTCTCACCTAAATTTTTTTTTTCGTACAAAAAAAAATTCCCCCAAGTTTTTCTTTTTAATTATTGTGAGTTGTGATGGGAATATGTCCTAGAACTTCACTAAAACTCCACCTCACTTTGATCAAATGAGCTAGATTTCTAAGTTCTCCTTTTGTTAGTTATCAATTAGGGTGAAAGATATAAATACAGTGATTCTTATTCAAAGCTCTTTTTGATGAGTTCAACCTCTCATAAATATTTTTGGACTGATTGGAAACTCACGAGTAAGACAAGAGACAAATTGTCTAATATATAACAAGAAATTACAATATTCAATCTGAATTGTGTTTGGGGTAGTCTCCAGTTGCAATTATAACAATGTTGCAATTTAAACGTGTAAAACAATAGTGGTTGAATTAATTAGTGTTTATTTATCAAGAATACTAGCTAGTGTTGAGGGGAATTTTTAATTTTTTTTTTATATTAATCTTATGCCTTTGTAAGAAAATATGCATGCAATCAACATTTTTAGATTCAAAGTTAATTAATTTTGTAAAAATTATGTGCAAATCGAGCCTGAATTAATTGACTGATTAGGTTTTAGGTTATATTATATTAAAATTTTCAATTTTTAATCATTTTTGGAGTTGATTAATCCAATCTTAATCATTATGTTTGAGTTGATTATCCAATCTTGATATAATATCCAGGTACATGTAATATGAAATACTATAAACAAAAAAATATAATAAGAGTGTTATCGTAAGCTATTACTTAGCATTTATATACATAAACAAAATTGATTGTGAATCGGAATTTAATATAGTTGGTTCATACAATTACTTTTAAAAATGATATCCAACAAGTTTAAAATTCGAATTTCAACATCTGCAACTCCTTTCTTTATTCCTAGATCGTGGCAAAATCGATTGTGAACTCTGCATGGATTCCCATTTGATGAGCTTGGCCGACCAGCTATTCCCCCACACCCAGCAGCTGCTTAATTCAACAAACCAAACTTATCTTGAAATTAACATGATTTGCATTTCAATCACTCACTCTTGCCAATAATGGCCTTCTTTTTTTTCTCTTTGGAGATACGTATCGTATTTGTTTCGCTATTAATCTAACAAATATTTTAGCTCATTTCTAAGTCATGTTTTAATAAAATATATATTTTTATAATATGGTCAAAATAGAGGTGCTCATGGGTCGGGCAGGGACGGGCTTAGATATGGTATCAACACCATAAATGCTTGTCCAAGCCCGGCCTGAAATATGAGACTGAAATTCTGCTTAAACCCGCTCATATTTGTAAATAGGTAGTCCAAACCCGTTTAGACCAGACCATATTTTTTTTCTAAAAAAATTTAAACAAATTTTTTTATTTATTTAATTTTAGTAATTTTATCTTTTTTTTTTCTTTCTTTTATTAAGTTCTAAAACATGGATAACTTATCATATTTTTAAATGTTTACATTATAATATTATAGATATTTATTTTTATATGATTTAAATTACATAATATATAAAATATAAAAATAATATATTATAAAAATAAAAAAAGGGTCAAGCCGGACTCGGGCCTTGATTGTTGGAGCCAAGGCCCGGCCCATTTTCTAAATGGGCCTAATTTTTTTGCCTAAGCTCATATTTCGGGCCTAATATTTTTGTCCAAACCCTCCAAAATATGGGTGGACCTTCGGATTTAGGTGGGTAGCCTGACCCTTGAGCAGGTCTAGGTCAGAGTATCCTTGATTCTTAATAGAATACATAAATTAAGAAGTTTTTGAACACGTAGTTTAATCTATTTGGTTCATATAATTACCTTTAAGAGGTGGCATTTAGCAGGTCTGAAATTCGAGTTTCAATATCTAGAACCTCTTTTCTTATCTCTCAAGTTGTGACCTCTTTTATACCAAAAAAAATTAAGATCTTTTTCATTGCATTTTAAATATTCAAATATTTAAATACAATATATATATATATACCCATTCTGCTATAAAATACTAAAAGTCTATATGTTTTTTAATACATATATATGAAGTGTTTCATCAAGGAAAGATGGGATTTGAACCTTAGATGTTTTTATCTTTCCTTAAAAGGGATAACAACATTTAGGGTTTAAATATACTTTATGTATGTATATGTTTCTTTCTTGCAAAAGAAAAAAGGGATTGGAAGGGTAGGGTAAATCTGTTCATGGATCGGATAGTTCGTCCAATCCGTATTGGATTAGACCTGGGTAGTAGATTTTGTGATTCGGGTTAGCCTGGCTCGACCTAAATCACTCACTTATTAAAATTTTAATTTTTTTATTTAAATTTAATTATAAATATTAATATAAAAATAATTTCTATTATTATTTTGAATAGTGAATCGGGCCGATCGGAACTCGCCTAGGGTCGAGCTTGGGTAAAAAACAAATCCGAATCACGGCCCGGCCCGGCCCAATCCATGGGCAGGTCTAGGTAGGGGTCTTTTAGTATTGATATATAATAGCTAGACATATGTCAAGTAATGATGTGTAAATATTAGACATGTTAATGATGAATTCTATATTGAAGACTTTTTTTGTTTTAATTAAATAAGAAATTATTAAGTTAATAGATATGGTAATTCGTATATGCGTTATATATTTTTTGTGTAAATATAAATATAATAAAAATTATTAAATATGTTAAAATTTTAAATACAAATACGATACGTGTATTAATCATGTCGAGTTAATCATGTTTAAACGTGTCCTTTCATATTTATTACATTGTTTTTTTGTTTATTAAACGTATTATATTCATATCGTATTTTGATATCATGTCTAAAATTAACAGGACTAAGTGAATATATATATATATATATATTCTAGTTATTTGACTTATTTATTGTATCATATCTCTTCGTTTATATTTCCAATTTTAGTCTTAATTCAATTCTAATTATAGCAAATGTTAAAAACGTGCCCAAATTTAATTCCAATTCAAACAATTTGACTAGGGTGAATGACAAAATTTGGTTAATTAGTGTCACATCATATATATTTGATCATTAAAATTTTCATTACTTCCCCCACCTACAAATGATCAAATGAACAAAGACATTTACTTTTAATTTGGTTGGTAAGAAGAGTTTTTGGACATATATATATGACTCAAAAAAATAAAATGAAAGAGCATTTTGGAAGATGTGGAATTTTTGTTTTTTTTTTGTTTTTCAATGGAAGATAATGAAGAAAATGACAATTTCATGGGCGGTTTTTGTCCATCTCCAACAGACCAAAAAAAATACCCTTTTTTTTAATAAAAAAAATCAAAAAAGAGAGGAATTTTTATTTTGAGATTCCAAAATTCCAATCGAAAGGATAAGTCATGATCAAAACGTCAACGTTTCTGTATAAATTAAGACTGTTGGTTTAGAGGTCACTTTCGCCGCACTTTAAACAAAATTTGATGGCCTGAACATGGTCGGTTTCCATCTAAAACTATTCAAGGATCGGACAATTTGTTCGATTCGATTTATATTAAATTAAGTTTGAACTAATATATTTTTGATCCAGGTCGATCCGGATCCTTATTTATAGAATACAAAATATTTTTTGATTTAAATTTAATTATAAAAATATAAAAAAAAAAAAAATTTATTAAAGATAAACAGTGAATTTTGGGCTCGCGGGCAAGGAAGTTAAAAAAATTTCGGGCGCGATCTGGTTCATGAGCAAGTTTATTCTCATCACTAACATCAGTTTTTTAATTCAGAATTTAATTCATTCAGTTATTTTTAAGAGATAACATCTAATAAATTTAAAATTCGAATCCGAATATCTACAACTCATTTTTTTATCCCAAGTTACATCCTCTTTATAAAAAAACATCATCTTCTTATGAAGATATATTTGCTCGATCAATATGTTGGGTCAAGATCTTGGTGCTGTCCTAGCTAGTTAAAATTGTTAGCCTTGGGGAAATACGGATGAAGCTTCTGATTCACCATTTGCTATTTTTACTATAATTTTGAACATGACATAAAAAATACAATATGTTTAATAAATACAAATATAATGTAATAAACACGATATTATATATTTAAACACGATTAATATGATTAACACTATACGTACACGTATCATATTCGTGTTTAAAATTTTGACACGTTTAATAATTTGTTTCGTGTTCATGTTTACACGATTGACACATCAAAAAACACGAGACTTAACACACATATATAAATTGTCAAATCTAATTATAATTATGCGATCAAGAATATTTTCAAAAACCTAAAACTTAATTCTATTGATTTATGCAATTACTAAGTCATGAACTCTCCCACAGTTTGAGCTATAGTCTTTCTCGGTAGCCTTGAGAAAGATATGGAAAAAGTTTCTTATTCATCTTATCTACTAAGAAGATAGAAAAATGGGGTGGTGGAAGATAGTTGATTTGTGTATTTGTATCATATATTTTTTTTATCAATTATGTAAAACACAAAATAAATTATTAAATATATCGACATTTTAAACACAAATTTAATAAATGTATTAAATGTGTGATATTAATTATATTGTATCGTATTTATTAAACATGTAGTTTGTATCGTGTTCTAAAATCATCCATCAACATGATAAAATTTAGACGAAAATTTTCAAGTGTATATCTATCAAATTAAATTATAAAATATATATAAATATTTTTTTTAACAAAAGTAGTTATTTTTTAAGTAGTTTTTAGTATAAAAATAGATAAGTTTTGTAAGTTTTTTTGTTTTAAAAAACATTAAAAGATATTAACATCCCTAATCTATAATCATTATAACTTTTTGGTAAATTTACCAATTGAGTTGGTGTCACTTGACTCAGTGACACCAAATCAACCATTCTCTCTATAATAGTACTAGATGATGGCACACCCACTATTTGGGTGAATGAAAAAAATAGTAAAAAATTATGTTTAAAAATTTTTAATAGTGGGTAGTTTGTAATTTGTAGGTTGGGTAATTTTTTTTAAAAGAAGTGGGTAGTTTTAGTAAAAAAGTTGATAATTTTTTTTAATATTAAAATCATATAAAAATTGAAAAATCATCAATAACCTTGATATGTTTTTTTTTATATAATAAATTTTTTTGGTTTTTTTGTCTTTTCACCAACTGAGTTGGTGTCACTTGACTCAGTGACACCAACTCAGCCATTCACTTTATAATAGTACTAGATATAGATATAAATATTAATAAAAAATAATATTTTAATATTTTAATAACTTATGAATATTAAAACGAGCTTATAGACCGGCTCGAAACGGATTTGGGCAAAAGAAAAAAAAAATTCCCGAGCTGCGGTCCGGCTTGGTTTATGGACACCTCTAATTGTTATTTTTAAAGGACGGGTTACCCGTCCAAACCCAAAGATTAGTCCAATATTTGGGAGGGTTTAGATTAAAATATAAAATCCGAAATATAAACTTTGACAAAAAATAAGATCCACTTAAAAAATATGCCGAACATTGATTCTAACAATTAAAGTCCGAACGCGACCTAATAATGAACACCGCTAATTGTGGCTGAAGAAAATCCACAAGTTGCCAAATGCAATGCACGTTTTGCTGAACTGATGATATGACAGTCATTGAAGCTATCAAAGATTTAACATAACAAAATTTGCTGAATAAAGTTATCAATCGGTATGCCAAATTTATGCCTAAAAAAATCTCTGTGCTTAAGCAAAACTATAGTGATGATGTTAATTGTTATCTTCAACTTTCATAAGAGAAATAAATACACCCTTGTTATAGTCTACTAATTAGTAATTAGCTTTTGAAAATTAGGCAAGAGATCATATTAAACAGGTTAATAAAGCTGACACAAACTCAAAAAAAAAAAAATACTCAATTTATTCGAATCTGATTCAATTCGATTTGATTTGATAAAAAAAAAAAAAAAAAAAAAAAAAAACTTAATAATTTTGAATCTAAAATGACTCCGGAAATTATCCTAATTTTTTTTAGATTGATTAATCTGACTCAAATCCACTCTACCCGTCCAATTGCAACCTCTCTTTAATGAGAAAGAATTGTATGAAAATGTTATTCCACGTCAGCATATATCACTTTCATTCAAATCATGTCACGTAATCAAATTTTTAAAAAAATTCAACTATTTATTACAAGAATCATTAATGAAATATTGAAATAAATATTTATCATTTAATTATTACGTATAATGTGTAATAAATAGTTGACTTTTTTATTAAAAAAATTGATTACATGACATAATTTAAATAAAAATAATATATGCTAACATGAAATAACCGTTTCATATAATCTTTTCTCCCTTTCTAATATATAGTGATACAGACAAGCTAAAGCTTGAAGCTATATAATGAAAACTGTTTCTGAAAACTTAAAAAATTAAGTGCATATGAAAATTTCAACTAGTTGGGCCCATTGGGGTCCATTCTCTTCCCCTGAAACTGAATCAATTACAACAAAGAATAATAAAGCAATATTGAGAACAATCAAACCAAGCACTATATCTCTATAGTTACATGTTTTCATATCTTTCTTTCCACTAATGGAGGAGAACATCCATGGTTCCACCCAAGAATGTAAGAACCACTAAGGTTGTCGAGTCGTGCAGTAATTGAACTTTGACAAATGGGAAGAAAAACATCCTGATTTTGCTGTCTGATTTAATAATTTTGGACACGATAGGATTATACGATACAAATATAATAAAAGAAAATTAATTAAAATACGATACGAAAAAATAACACAAACACAATACGAATACAAGAATATGTCAAAATTTATATAACACAAATTATTAACATATCAAAACTTATATAAATATATAACACTTTAAACACGATTATAACAAAAAACAAAACGAATACAATACGAATACATGAATTGTCGGCTCTACTTCTTAGTCAACTCTAGTGTAATAGTTCTCATCTCTTAATTTACTGCATTAAACTGCTGTTTTCTGCTATGTTTGCCACACTTCTCATAGAGCTGCATTTGCATTTTTCTTTTCTTTTTGATTTTTTTTTTTTTTATATTTTCCTAAAGCAACAAAATCCCATTATTTCTATGTGCATAAACTGTAAAAGTTAATCCAATCTGATCATATATGCATACTCTATAATTATCAATCACTGATCAGCAGCTGGCATCAGCAAAAGCTGATGTTTTCCATAAGTTTTACTAAGTTAAAACTTCAATCTTCTGAATCTGATTGCCTGAAAAAGTGAAAACCCCTCCCGATTTCAGAAACAAAACTATGGGTTTACTAAAGCAAGATCGTCATTGATGAATATTGAAACTTTTTTCTTTTTTCTTTACAGGGGGCATGAACTAGCTTATATCCAAGCTTACAAGTTCAACTTCAATTTTGAATCTGAAATAACCCAAAAATCCCATCAAGATTCATGAATCAGACACTATGATTGCTGCATTAAAACCCATTTAAAATGAGGTGGCTGCAACAACTGTCACTAACAACCAACTAGCAAATAAAAAAATGTAATGCTAAAGGGCCTGAATTTACAGAAACCTGAAATCAAAACATGAAGAATTAAGTATTATTGTCATAGTTTAAACGTTTCTAGAACAGTATTGCAAGAGCCTAGACTTGTTTAGTCAAAAAGACAAAACGAAGATATGGTTTTTCTTCTTAGCTATAGACTCAAATAGGTTAAGATTCCACTCTAATCTGTCACATATGGATAAGGGTTTAGCTCATGATATATTAGACATCCAATAAATCCTGAAAAAAAGGGGAGATAAGACCCCTAGAGAATGAAGGTGGTGAATGATGGAAAGTTCCAAAGGAGGGAAGGCCAATGCTCCAATTTAGGAAAAGACAGTGCTTTATTTTAGGGAAATATGCATGGGACATTAAAGATTTAAATAGTGATTACAATGCGATATTATAGTTGTTATCTTACGATTTCGGTTTTCTTTGTCATTGATATTCAATGCAATTGATCATGATAATATTTATTATGTCCGCAACTATGATAAAACATGATGCTATTAAAAACATATCCGCAATCACAATTTAATTTAATTTTTTTTTGTTGAACACCAATATTTCATATTTGTGTGCCTAATTGCCTATACAGAAAAGTGTAGTTTGTGGAACATAAACTAAAGTTGAGATTTTAGATTTGATGTACAAAATGGGACCCCATAAATAGTAACCTTAAGCTTAGCTCCACTCAATTTCTGAAAAGAATTTTTGCTGTTTGATCATGGTGCATGCATAAATAAAACATGAATGCCATTTTTGTCATCCTTATCACTATTTTCTCCAAGAGTTGAACTTGTCCTGTGGCAATTAAGTCTAATCATTTTGAATGTGATAATGATTTTCTTTTGATTGGAATTCCTTATAACTTTTTGAAGAATAATGTTCACTTCAAGAAATGCACAATTTGTGTGAACTGAACTTGGCTCAAATATATCAATAAGCGTGGTTCATTTTAGATCTGTAGGTTAGAAATATGGATTTGGGCAAAAAAAATTAAATCTATTTAAAAAATGGATCAGGCCTTAATTTCAATAATCAAGGTCTAAGCTCGATCTGACCCATTTTTTATTTATATAATATTATATTTTTATATATTATATAATTTATATCATACATAAAATAAATATATATAATATAAACATTTAAAAATATATTAAGTTATCCATGTTTTAGAACTTAATAAAAGAAATAAAAAAAAATTAAATTATTAAAAATTAAATAATAAAAAAAAATTAAATTTTTTTCGAAAAAATAAATGGACGGACTTAAACGGGTTTGGACTACTCATTTACAAAATATAGACGGGTTTGGGTAGAATTTGAAGCCCTATTTTGGGCCGGGCTTGGGCAAATATATATATAATGTGTTGATACCATACCTAAGCTCGGCCCGGCCCATAAGCACTTTTAGTTTATTGGTAGAGTTCTGGATTTTTAATTTTATTAATCAGAATTCAATCTCTAGAGTCCTTAAATATCAAAAATAAAAATTTGGCTCAAATTTTCAATGCCCAAACAATTAGAGAGACCATATAACACAAAGAAGTTTCAGCCCAAACTGATTAGATAAAAACATGATCCTCAATCATGTTTAATGAGGATGAAATAAATAAAAGAAGGAAGTTTGAATAAGATTAACTTTCAATAAGGAAACACTAGAAATAGAGAGCTCTGTTCAAATTTATTTTATTTTTTTTAATAATTAAGAAAAAATACAACTAATCATTCTATCTTCTATTCCCATAAATCTCATAAAACTTATATGAATTCTAAACAAACTATTAATAAAAAATGTAACTTTCAAGACCGACTAATGTGAATTTCAAAACAGATTTTTAGATAGTGCTTGAGTTATTTCTCTTATTAGAAAAGTGGGTAAGGTTTAGAGATTGTTTTTCTCAATAATGCCATTCATTGTTTTGGTCGATGATTTTGTTTTGTTGTCATGAATTTGATCAAATGTTGGAAAGGGATTTGTGTTAAAACCTCTTATAGCCATTCAGATTTGTCCATGTTTGATGTAAAACAAGTTTGTAAGATGTCTCCCATGATATAAGCCAGATTGTTTTTTTACTGCCGAATTAACCCATAAACATTATGAATGGAAAATATATAAAATGTAAGACTGGGTCTTTAGTCGACATTAAAGCATTAAGCTGCGAAATCTTCTTCTTGGTTTTCTGAATTCTTTCTATGTTATGCTTAAGAATATAAATTTAAAATTTTGGATTTGGATTTGGATTTGGATTTCATTTGCTATATAAATTGTGAGAATGAAATGCATACATTATATATAAATTATTTAAGACTCAATATGATTATAAATTTGAAAAAAATAAAAAAATGAATTTCAAATTCATAAATAGCTATAGGTATTTCAAATTCACCACTAAATAGGTATTCAATAAATTCATGGATTTGAAAAATAATTATCAATGTTACTTTTACATGTGTTTTATTACACAATTTATACTATTTTTAAAATCTAAATTTATCTTTTCAAATTTAAATTCTCAAACACAATCCGAAGAAAAAAACCAAATATTAAGTTTATGGTTAATGTTCATGGCAGATTGTACCTTGTGAATCATGTGTGATTCTTGAGACAGATAGAACTGAATTTCTATAGGATTTGTTATAAACTTGTTATTCAGGCTTTCTAGTTGCAGAGATAGTCTATGGTACTTCGATTTTTATTTTTTTTGAAATATTTATATTCGATACATATTTAGATATGGTATAAGGATATGACCCTTCAAATAAATGTAAAAACTTGAAAAAAAATTTAATATATCTGTATCGAACACATATCCGTATCCTATATTTACGTCCGAATGGAAGTGTTTACCTTAAGTGGCAGACCTCAGTGTGCTGCTGTTTCCATCAATGAGATCCCAGCAGACAATTCTGGATGATCTTTCCTTGTAAAGATTCCAGATGGCAAAGTTTTTTTTTTTACTATTTTAGCTCTGAGAAGTCAAAGCTCTTGGGGGTGGAATTGCTCTCAAAGGTAATCATGCTTTCTCATTAGTAACTGTCCTATGCATGTGCAGACGTGCATACCTACAAAAGTAACAGAATTTTCTTTTAACATGTTTCTGTTTATACCAGTCTAGCACCACCTAGGCAATATATGTTTAACTCTTTAATACTTTTTTTTTTTTTTTTGAAATATCCGTGTTCGACATCCTATTCGATGCATATCCGAATATCGGTATGTGGATATGATCCTCTAAATACGTGAAAAAATTTAGAAAAAATTGAACATACCTGTACCGGACACAAACCCTTATCTGACACTCACAGTCGAATCCGAGTAACATAGACTCTCACTAACAAATCTATGCAAATTGCTTTGTTTGTCAAGCGATTGTCATCTAATATTTTGTTCTTTCCATGATAGAGGAAGGATTTAATCAAAAGAAAATCATCTATAGCTGAATTAACTTTATCAAAGGTAGCTTAAGTCCAAGATCAAGTTCTTTCAAAGAGGGTGGTTTGACCCGAAATTTGTCTTCCTTGAGGAGCACTGTCAGAAATAATTAGTTACGAAGGCGTGGAGATAACCATCTTTCAGTAACTAAGAGACTTACAATTGCTTCACCTAATTGCAACCAAGTTGAAAATTAATGACAAGCTTCCAGGTGTCAATAGTTGTCCATTCACTCCAAACTTCTTGGAAAACTTGCTGTTCCACCAACGCTAAGCTCTGTATCTCAAGTTTCCTCCTTGGAAACCACCTCTCTTTTTTTAAGAACGTTCATTATTTGGTTTTAACCAAATTAATCGATCGAAATCGAATTCTGTTCGGTTCGGTTAATCAAAAGAATTTTTCGTTTTAGTTATTAATAGAAGTTTTTAATGAATTTCGATTATCGATTAATTTAGTTCGATTAAACGAAAATAACCGAATTAATCATATTAACCGAAGAAATTTGAATTTAGGGTTTTATTATGTTTTAATACGTTTGATATTTAGATTTTATTATAGCTTTATTATGTTTTGCTTTTGGATTTTGGTTGGTTGAATATATTAATATGGATTGAGTACTATTAGCTTATTTTGGCATTTTAGTTGGATATATAAAATCATGTATTCTCGTTGATAAAGTGTTGTAGAGTTGTTTTTGGTATGTTTTGGCATTCAAATAATTTCGGTTCAATTAACGGTTAAGATAAATAAAAATCGATTAATTCGGTTAATGAAATTTCGATTCGATTATTAACCGAACTAACCGTTTGAACACCCCTACGAGTCTTTTCTCCCTATTATTGTTGGTGTCCCCCAAAATCATCAACTCTACAAACACTCAACCTGCTTCTGAACTTGCAACCTCATCAATTGAATCTCTTAAGCTTTCCAACACTTTCTTCAATGTCGCCAGTCAATGGTGCTTTCCAGCTTGTTGAAAACCAACACCGTCTCTTGATCTGGCTGATGTTCCTTCTATGGATTTTCCACTTTTTCTCCCAGAACCATTGGTTCGATTGCCAATGGCAAGAATTCACAGCAAATTCCAACCTTCAAACCTTTGATTTGTGATCCCATTGTTCATATTCCAGTCATATTTGATGTTTTCTCTTCAGGACAAGGCTACTTGGTTAGTGCTGGTCCCACTATTTCAACCACAATTCCTCCATTGCTTCCTAAACTCGTGAACCTGTTATTACCTAGCGTTACCTGAAATGCGGATCGGTTCGGTACGAGGAACGGGAACGGAAACTGGAACACAAATCTTTACTTACTTGGAACATAATTCGATAAGGATAGTCTTCTTCGATTCGTTTAATAAGAATGAAATGCGATTAATTGGAATGTAAAACATTTTTTAGAACGTATATATACATATATATATTTTAATTTAATTAAATAATGTAAATCAGTGTAAATTATTAATAAAAATTATTAATCACCATATCCAAGATTATTAGAATCTTATATTTGGTAGACCTGGCAATTCGTGTATTTTGTCGTGTCATAATCGTGTTTAAGGTATTTTATATTTATATAAATTTTGATACGTTAATAAATCGTATTAAATAGATTTTGAGACATTTGTGTATTCGTGTCATGTTCGTGTTATTTTTTCATGTCGTGTTTTTAGTTATTTTTTTCGTGTCGCGTA
This sequence comes from Fremontodendron californicum, assembly GCA_030761205.1. Taxonomy (NCBI): domain Eukaryota; kingdom Viridiplantae; phylum Streptophyta; class Magnoliopsida; order Malvales; family Malvaceae; genus Fremontodendron; species Fremontodendron californicum. The sequence goes on along the minus strand of JAULJL010000041.1, from coordinate 12,878,146 downwards.
ATCGTGTCGTATCTAGTATTATCAGGTATAATATTTGGGGTTGTAATTGGTAGGTATTAAACAAAAACAAAAAAACAAAGGCACAGTCATCCCCTTCCACCAATAATGTTAAATTTTTATATAAAAAAAAAAAAGAATACTAATTAAAAACCCAAAAAAAATATTGGACTCTTGAAAGTTGAAACCCTTCTCTATTTTTATTTTATGATTAAAAAATTATAAATAATAAGAAAAGTACGGAAACGTGTAAGTCCGGTTTGTAAAATTAAAAATGTCTACTATCAGTGTACAAGATAATAATCCTTTATAATTTGTAGTAGTTTTGACTTCTCCTCTCTCATATGGGATCGGTAAGCTTAACTAATTGGATCGCAAACGATCCGCGATTAGGATCGTGCAATCCAATTCGGAAATCATATGGGGGTTACCGATTTCCGATTACTCGATACTGATTCCATGGTCGAAAAGGGTGCTAGAGAAACCCTTCGGCTGCTCATCAGTGGTTCAACACAGAGCAACCCTCCATTGATAGAGATGGTTTCGTGAAACAAAGTTTTTGTTTCGTCTTTAGATCTTTTTGTTCCTTAAAATGAAAATTGTAGACAATGTACTCTGCAGTTTTGTCATATATTTTAATTGTAATTAGTCCCAATCTTTGGGGATCTGTTCTCTTCTCTCGTAGTATTTCCTATATTGTTGTTAGCAATGTTTAAAAACTTGGATAGGAGGTTAAATTGGTGAAATTTTCGATTATCAGTTTAATCAGTCCAACCGGTTGGACCGATTGAATCGGTCGATTGCATTAAAAAAATAATTTAAATATTAAATAAGTATTAAATACAGTAAATATTTAATAAAAATATATATTTGATTAAATTGTATGATCTTTAATATAGATTCAAAGAATTAAAGGTTCAAATCTCATCACATATAATAAATTTTTATAAAAAAAAAAAAAGTTTAAAACTGGTTTTTTCGGTTTTTTATTAGTTCGGAGAATTTTCGATTTTATGATATGCACCAGACTAAACAAGTCACTTATTTTCGATTCAACCGATCGATCCGATCCATTTTTTAACACTAGTTGTTAGTGAGCTTTTTCCTTTTGGTTAAAATATGAATGGGTTTTTCTACATTTTCCACTAACTTCTATATTTTTTTTAGGAGCTCTACTTTGATGCTATGCTTATTCTTTCCTTTTGCAATTTGTCATGGAAAGGAGATGCTATTATCATAGTATTCAATATTGAACTATTAAGTCCTTTTGGAAGGTTGATATTATTCGCCTTAGCATTAAAATGTTGTATGTTGATGAATTAATGGCTAAATGGTTGAATAAATTATCTCATTGGAATCAATGGTATAGTATTGGATTCAAATCTTCAATTTTAGACCTGACAATTAGTGTATTCGTGTCGTTTCGTGTCGTTTCGTGTAGTTTGTTGTGTCATAATCGTGTTTAAAGTATTTTATATTTATATAAATTTTAATACGTTTATAATTCGTATTAAATAGATTTTGAGACATTTGTGTATTCGTATTGTGTTCGTATTTTTTTTTGTCGTGTTTTTAATTATTTTTTTCGTGTCGTGTTCGTTTCGTGTCCAGTATTATCAGGTCTATTCAATTTTATTTAAAAAAAAAAAAACCAATAATTCTATCATGCAAACGTGATCAATAAGAAGAAATGTGAAGAAAATTATCTTAATTTGACCATGTACTTAATTGAGCATTGGAAAGAAGAAACACAACCAGAAAACTTGGTTTTCTCTACTTTTCCCAATGAAAATTTCCCAACCATGAATTTGAGATATTTATGGTCCATTTGGATGGAAGATGAGATTAGTTCCGGTAAGATTAAAAATAGCAGTGGAGCTGAGATTGGATACTGTAACGGTGAGGTTAAAATCAGCCGTGAGATATATGTTTGGACTCAAATGCAGAAGTGATGATGAGATGAATTATAGTGGGAGAGAAAAATTACCATTAAGGGTATTAGATTAAAATGTATATATATATAATAAATAATTAAAAATATATTTATATTAAATAATAAAATATATATTAAAATTATATTTATATTAAATAATAATTAAAAAAATTTAAATATATATTTATGTTAAAAAATAAATTACCATTAAGGATATTAGATTAAAATATGTATATATATAATAAATTATTAAAAATTATTAAAAATTTATTTATATTAAATAATAAAATATATACTAAAATTATATTTATATTAAATAATAATTATTAAAAATTATATTTATATTAAATAATAATTTAAAAAATTTAAATTTAAAAATAATAAAAAACAGTGGAGTGAGTAAAAAGAAAATTACCCCCTCCACTGGAGGTCCAGTCAATGACTGGACCCCCAGTCCGATTGCACCTCCAATGGAGGTGCATGCCAATGAGAGGGAAATCCCCTCCAAAAAAATTTGGAATCCAAATGCACCCTTAAAATATAAGAGGAGGCTATAGGAGGACAATGAGAGATTGTTATTGTTATACCCAATGATTAATAAGGTAGAGGTTCAAATAGGATTCAACCGTCAAATAAGTAAGGTTCACAATTCAAAAGAACATAAGATTCAATTATTATTAGTTACATAGAACTTCAAGTATAAAAAAAGTGAGATAAAAATATTTACATTATGATACTTTAATAACTTTATTACTTCAGTCGTGATTTTTTCTTTTCTTACTTTTTTTTTTTTTAAAAATATTTATTAATTTAAGCATCGAAACATACTCTAAAATACCAATTCTGATACCTGTTTATTTATTTGCTCTCCCACACAAATTCTTAAGTTCTCAAAGTGCTCCTCTCATGAAGTTCCCCTTCATCAACCCAAAATACCATCAACAGTTATTAAATACTTATTCAATCATATATGGACTGTGTGATTCACCATAAAATAATAAAATATATATAACTTTGTCTAATAAATAGCTCAACATGTTAACACCTAATTTCACAATGATAGATTAGATTGTGTCAATTATCCTTGAGTTGATGTGCCATTGAGAAAAAAGAAAGAAAAAAAAAGGGTTTTAAGGTTTTTTGTTTTTAAATTTCAATGTTCTAATGTGCTTAAGTGAAAATTCAATCAGCGAAGACAGACAATTTTTTTTTCACAGTTTTAATTTTTACTTAAAAAAAAAAATGTAAATTTAATTATGAACTTATAGTTATAAGTTTGTTTATTACTTTGTATTTGTAATTTTAATTTTTTTAGTTATTAAAAATTGTTTAAAATATACTATTTGATTAAATAACAAAACAACCCTTAAATTTAATTAAAATTAAATTAATCATAAATTTTAAGATCATTTTACTAGTATAATTTTAACTCGTCCGAGTCCTACAAATTGTCTGATACAATATCGAACTCATCGATTTACAATGATTTGAAGAGATTAAATAGAAGATTCAATTAGATATGATTATTCGTGTATCCATATTGTATTCGTATATTTTTTTTATATCATAATTATGTTTTTTCAAAGTATTTTATATTTATATAAATTTTGACGTATTAATAATTTATGTTATATAAATTTTGATACATTTATATATTTATATCATATCCTATTTTATCCTATTTTATATTATATTTTAATTAATTTTTTATATTATTTTCATATTGTGTCTACTATTATAAAAAAAAATCTGATAGATCGAATAACAAAAAAAAAAAAAATCTTGTCCAATATTATTAAATAACAAAAAAATTAAATTAAGTTCGTCAATTTGATCGGTGGAATCTAATTTGATAACTATGGTCCTAACATCTGATCCAGCCAATTAGATCCAGCTAAGCAAATTGAAACTAGACAGCTAAGCAAAAATTGATTGATTGGAAGACAAGATGTTTGAAGTGAAATCTAAGGTAACCAAATCTTCATTTAAAAATTAAAAAAAAAAAAAGCATTGATTATTGTTAATTAAAAATAGGTGAAGTCGATTCGAGGGACCATGTTGTTGTCAAAGTGGAATACTACCTTAGTCCATGTGAACTCCTGGACCCCTTATCCCCTTAGCCCAATCCCCTCCCATTTTTTTTATAACATTTTTTAATCTAATAATTTTTGTATTTATATCGTGTGCATATATTTTATTTTATTATATTATAATTATATTTAAGATATTTTATATTTATATAAATTTTGATATGTTAATAATTCATATTATATAGATTTTGAGATATTTGTTTATTCGTGTTGTGTTTGTGCTATTTTTTCGTGTCGCGCTTTTAATTATTTTTTTCGTGTCGTGTCTAATATTGTCATGTCTAACATTTTTGCCCTATAATTGGCCATTTCCCTTGAGCCAAGGAAACTCACTCAAGCAAATGACTAGTTATATTTAGGGATTTAGGGATGATAAAATTCAATTCGTTTCGCAAATTTTATATCGATCTGTTTCGATTGGAGAGGTTTTTTTTTTATTTTTTTTAATAGAGACGGGATAAAACGGGGCAGTTTTGATAAATATTTGCTTCGTTCCGTCCCGCTGCCTTTTAATATTACTATTTATCCTTTAAAATATTCTATATATCTCTATTTTTAATATATATTAGATATATACTAAAATCATTATATTATAAATATACTTTATATATATGTATATTATATATATTAGAGTTATATATTAAATTATGTTCATGAATAAATTATAATATTAAATTAAAAATAAATAAATAAATATATATATATATGTATGTATGTATGAAGAGATTGGACAAAATAAGGGTCTTTGAGAATTAGCAAGTTGCAAATGTCATTCAAATTTTGTGGGTTAATTATTAGAATTTAGAAGTTGACTTTAAAGATGATTTGTTTGTAAAAAATTTAGGTAGGCGAGGTTATCCAGTCCAAATTCAGGGTATATCAAAAGTTTTAGAGATGACTAACAGTAATATTTATAGATCACCCACTAAATGAACTATTGGTGAGACTCGAATTCTGATTTTTATCAAAACACTAATGAATACTCAACCAACTGAACCAATCCAAGTTGGCAATGATGATTATATATATATATATATATATAGGTTTTTTTATATAAATATAGCCAAAAAAAATTCCCAAAATACCGATCCTTTTAGATTATTTCCCAAAATACGCTGATTTTAAAATTAGCTGGGAAATCGCCACCCCCCATGGCGATTTCCCAGCATGAAAAAATTCATTTTGGCTAAAAATACCAAGGGAAATCGCCATGGGGGGTGGCGATTTCCCTTGGTGTTTTTTTCAAAATTTGCTAAAAATACCAAGGGAAATCGCCACCCCCCGTGGCGATTTCCCTTGGTATTTTTAACCAAATTTGTAAAAAGGATGAAGGGAAATCGCCATGGGGGGTGGCGATTTCCCTTCATGTAATTTTTTTTTATTTATAAACAAATTTTATTTTTATTTTTATTTTTAATTTGTAAATTTTATTTTTTAAATTTAAAAATTATAAATTAAATTAAATTTCTTATTAAATTTAAATATGGAAAATTTTGTTTCTTATAAAAATTTAAAAAAACAAAATAATATTTCTTCTTAAATTTGTATATCAAAAATTATATTTTATAAGTTTTGTTTTAATTTTAAAAATTTGTAAGTTTTGTTTTTTAATTTTAAAATTTATAAATTAAATTAAAATAATTTTTTTATAATTTTAAAAATAAAGAAATTTCATAAGGTATATTTTATTATTTAAAATTTATGAACAAATTTTTTTAAATTTTGTTAATTGATTTGTATTAGATAAAAATAAAAAACAAACAAAAAAACTTGCATTACATTTTCATAAGCAAACAAGTGAAATTCTGGAAAGCAGAAAAAAAAATTCTCGATAAGACTGATGATATAGGTTTTTAGACAGGTTTCAGCTATATTTCCAGTCCATCAAATGGTGCAGAAAATATTGGAACTTGATTCTTTCTGCAATGGATAAGACTGATGATATAGGTTTTTAGACAGGTTTCAGCTATATTTCCAGTCCATCAAATGGTGCAGAAAATATTGGAACTTGATTCTTTCTGCAATGGATAAGACTGATGATATAGGTTTTTAGACAGGTTTCAGCTATATTTCCAGTCCATCAAATGCTGCAGAAAATATTGGAACTTGATTCTTTCTGCAATGGATAAGACTGATGATATAGGTTTTTAGACAGGTTTCAGCTATTTTTCAGTCCATCAAATGCTGCAGAAAATATTGGAACTTGATTTTTTCTGCAATGGATAAGACTGATGATATAGGTTTTTAGACAGGTTTCAGCTATATTTCCAGTCCATCAAATGCTGCAGAAAATATTGGAACTTGATTCTTTCTGCAATGGATGAGACAAATGATGGGATTTATCAATCACATTTTGCATTGAATAAGTTATAACTTTTTCAGTCAAATAGTCCTAGGCAGAATATCAGAATCAGATTCCATCCTATACAAAGGATGGGATTTGTCATCTGGTACAACATAATGAACCATTATAAATTCATAATACTTATGAAGGTTTACAATACCCCCTACAACAGTTTTTCAATCAGATTTTTCCTGAGTGCTAAAACCTCCTCATTCTCATTCTCATTCTCATTCTCATTCTCATCCTTCTATATTTCTTCTTTCTTTTGCTACACAACATGAGCAATAGAGTGATCGCATTGGTCTACTATAATGGCCAAATTCATAATACTGACGAAGGTGCTACCTTTGATTGTGAACGTCCAAAAAGTTTTCGTGTTGAAGACGACGTCACATTAGAGGAACTGAAGCTGCAAATTCATACAAAAATTAAAGCTGGAACTAGAAAAAGAGTTTCAGAGGTTAAGTACAGGCATCCTCTTTCTATTGGTGAAGGATGTGTCCGATATAGAACATTTCCACTTGAAGATGATGATGATGTCAGATGCATGTTTTATGCTCATGAGACATTTGCAAATGTTGGTGTCCTTGAGTTATATGCTGACATAGATGATGTTGACGATGATTGCGGCCCTTCAAATGTTCGCACAACAGAAAACTTTCCCATAGAAGATTATGATTCTGGGTCGTTCTATGTTCACACTACATACGACGTTCCCACAGAAGGAGTCGTGCCCTTATCTCAAGCTACAACTTTTCAGACTTCATTAGTCTCACAAACCCTAATTCCTACTACCCTCGAAGATGAGCCAGCTGGTGTTGATCCTGTTCGTCCACGTGGAGTCCATGGTGAAGATGTTGGTGAATTTAGTGAGCAGGAAGAGGATGCTGAATTCGCAAGTGATGACAATACTGATTCTGACCCAGACGTCGTCCCTGCTGAGATCAACACTCATGGAGATATCAACACTCATGGAGATATCAACACTCATCGAGATATTCCCCCATATCAGGCTGCATCCCATATGCATACACTGGATTTGGAGGCAATGCATGTGCCGGAATTTCCAGAGTATGCTCATACATTAGCTATGCCTCTGACATTTGATCCATCTGCAGTTGATCTGTGTGTTGGGTTACAATTCCCAACGAAAGAGGCTGTGCTTTCAGCTATCAAGCACTATAACATCAAAAACTCTGTAGATTACAGAGTAATTGAATCTGAGCCGACGAAATATTATGCCAAGTGCGTAATGTATGGGAATGGGTGTAATTGGAGAATAAGGGCAACTTTTATGAAGAAGAAACATCTATGGGAGATTAGAAAATATGAAGGGCCTCATACTTGCACATCGGGGAGGATTTCACAAGATCATTGCAAGTTAGATTGTAACATGATCTGTTCATGCATTTTGTCATTGGTCCAAGCAAATCCGGAGATTTCCGTTTCAGTTTTGATCGCTGAGATACGAATCCGGTATGGATACATCACCTCCTACAAGAAAACATGGCAAGCAAAGCAAAAGGCAATTGTTCGAGTATTTAGCGATTGGGAAAGATCGTACAATGAGCTACCTAAATAGTTAGGTGCAATGCAACATTTCGTGCCTGGTACAATTGTGGAATTGCAAACGGTACCTGCATATCACGGTGATCAACTGGTCCAGGGTAAAAGAATATTCCATCGACTATTTTGGACATTTAAGTCGTGCATTGAAGGGTATCCGTATTGTAAACCTATTGTGCAAATAGACGGTACTTTCTTATATGGAAAATACAAAGGCACATTATTGTTAGCTATTGCACAAGATGGCAACCGAAACATACTGCCAATTGCCTTTGCCATTGTGGAGGGTGAGACAACAGAGGCTTGGTCATTCTTTCTCAGTAACTTGCGCAGACACGTGACAAAACAGCCTGGCATTTGCTTGATGTCTGATCGACATGAAGCCATCAAAGCTGCGATTAGACGCGATGGTGGATGGAATCCTCCACATGCATATTCAGTGTACTGCATTCGACACATTGCAGCGAACTTTATGAAAAAGTTTAATAATAAGGAATTGCGTCGACAAATTGTTAACATGGGTATGGAATCAAATCATAGTTATTTTATCTCTTATATTTCGTTTAGCATATAAAATAATATTGAAATTCACAAGTTTTTTGTTTTAAAATTTATTAGGATACGAGTTGAGGCGACCAAATTTTCATTTCATGTAAGACAATCTTCGTGGAGAAAATGCAGAGGCGGCTAATTGGCTTGATAGGATCCCCAAGGAGAAGTGGGCGCAGTCATATGATCAAGGAAGGCGTTATGGCCATATGACAACCAACCTAGCTGAATCTATCAATTCGGTGTTGAAGGGAACGCGTCATCTTCCCATTACTGCTTTAGTGCAATCAACATATTATAGGTTGGCTGCACTTTTTGTTAAGATGGGGAACAAGCAAATTGCCATGATGGAGGGAAGGCACACATATTGTGAAACAGTCACACAAGCTATGCAAGAAAATCGCAGGAAAGCTAACTCACACATTGTTCGTAATTTTACGCGAACAAATCAATCTTTTCTGGTTGAAGAGTTATTTGCCCCACAAGAGGGTGTTTCTGCAATGAAGTACAAAGTCAACCTCAGTGACATGTGGTGTGATTGTGGAAAGTTTCAAGCACAAAGGTTCCCTTGTTCACATGTAGTTGCTGCCTGTGCACATGTCCATGTAGATTGCATGCAATATGTGGACAAAGTCTATAGACTGGAAACTATATTGAATGTTTATAGACATGAGTTCGAAACTGTTGGAAATGAAGGTTACTGGCCTCAATATGATGGTCCAGAAGTGTGTCCCAATCAAGAAATGCGGAGAAATCCACATGGTCGGCCAAAATTAAGTCGTATTCGTAATGAAATGGACCTCAGGGAGAAAGGCCAACCAAAACGTTGTGGATTATGCAGAAACGAAGGTCATAACCGTCGAAATTGTCCGCATCGATTTGGCACATTGGGGGAGACTTCGCATCAACAATAAATGAATTACATGTTTTTCTCAACTTATCATGTACTTTGGATTATAAGGGAAAATGTAATGCAAGTTTTTTTGTTTGTTTTTTGTTTTTTGTTTTTATCTAATACAAATCAATTAACAAAATTTTAAAAAATTTGTTCATAAATTTTAAATAATAAAATATACCTTACGAAATTTCTTTATTTTTAAAATTATAAAAAAATTATTTTAATTTAATTTATAAATTTTAAAATTAAAAAACAAAACTTACAAATTTTTAAAATTAAAACAAAACTTACAAATATAATTTTTGATATACAAAATTAAGAAGAAATATTATTTTGTTTTTTTAATTTTTATAAGAAACAAAATTTTCCATATTTAAATTTAATAAGAAATTTAATTTAATTTATAATTTTTAAATTTAAAAAATAAAATTTACAAATTAAAAAAAAATTAAAATTTGTTTATAAATTAAAAAAAAAATTACATGAAGGGAAATCGCCACCCCCCATGGCGATTTCCCTTCATCCTTTTTACAAATTTGGTTAAAAATACCAAGGGAAATCGCCATGGGGGGTGGCGATTTCCCTTGGTATTTTTATCAAAATTTGAAAAAAACACCAAGGGAAATCGCCACCCCCCATGGCGATTTCCCTTGGTATTTTTAGCCAAAATCAATATTTTGATGCTGGAAAATCGCCATGGGGGGTGGCGATTTCCCAGCTAGTGTTAAAACCAGCGTATTTTGGGAAATAATCTAAAAGGATCGGTATTTTGGGAATTTTTTTTTTTAGCTATATTTATATAAAAAAACATATATATATATATATATAAAGGAGATTTGTAATTGATGGGTATCGAATCTCAATTGTATGGAAATTTACTTTTTAAGACATCAATTTTGAACATGATTTATTTTTATAAATTAAATTCTCTATGCTTATCCCAAAAAAAAAAAAAAATCTCTATTGCTAGGCTAGAAATCATAATCCTGTTGGATTCTTTAGTAGACCATAGCAAGTGGCAAGTAACTAAAAAATCTAAAATAGTCAATTGAATGAATATTTTAATGTGTATTATTATTGTTAATAATAAGGTGGGTTTCACTAATGTCAAAAAGAGTTTTATAATTGAAAAACAAACTCAATTTAACAAAAGATATGCGACGTTAGAAATATATGATTCTTACACAATATTATATTACAATATTTTTTTGGCATTTCTTGTATATGAGCATTGAGCCAATATTGGGTATGTTTTTTCTTTTTTTTTTTTTTCTTTCAAAATATTAAGTTTGAATCCTTTCACTCTCAATATATAAAAAAACATTTTTTATTTCTTTTAGTAATAAGATCAATGGTGTTTTCAAATTTTACTTAAACCTAATCTTTATCTTGAATGATTTTAAAAACGCATTTTCTTATATCACTGTACATTCACAATTGACATTTGTTTATGAGCATTCATAATTTCATGTAAAAGTTGGATGAGTAATTTATTATTATTTTTTTATTTGTTAAAATACCTAAAATTGTAAATCTTCAAGTGGAGAAGTAATTCATAAACTTTCTTTAATTTCTCACCCTTATATATATATAATTATAAAATTGTATTAAATTCATTATTTACATACAGTCTATTGATTATATAATTATTGAGAGGAAATTAAAATATGTATAAAAAATATATATATAATGAAAAATATAAAATAAAGTTTAGCAAAATTTATTGACTATTTTACATCACATTCATATCATAAGACGGTTAAGTCATTTCATAAAGTTGCGGCCTTTTCAGGTGTTTTCTGGCCCAAATCAGATTAGGTAAAATAAAATTCCAATTGAAGAGCGACACGTGTAAACTGAACATCTTTGCACCGTTATTTTAACAAAACTCGTCACAGAACCTGGAATCGCAGCCTCCACGTCATACAATAGCTTTTAAGTCTGACTTTTGTGCAGCCCACAACATTATTTGCGTTACAGCTGTCATCTGATCTAGCCAACCGCCTTCAATTGTATTTTTCCACGTGGCTTTATTTTTAATACTATTAATATTTTTAAAATATATAGCATTTTGCTAACAGAATCTTAATCATTTTGTTAAATGAAGTTTTTACGATTTAAAAATAAAATTTTTAATTTTATTTGTATTTATAAAACATTATTATTTTTAATATATAAATTTTGATATTTTAATTTATCATAATATTTTTTATAATAATATTAAAGATTTTGCTAACAAATATTTTAAGGGTACTCTTTAAAATTACTATGTATAATAATATATTCATCTAATGTATCGAAAATGACGAATAAAATTATCAAATACTGTTTTTAATATAATATTCTTTCTATAAATAATATATTAACTAATTTTAAAAAATATTCTAAAAACATTCGTTAACACAACCCTAATATTAAATACTTAAAAAATTTTAAATCATATTATTTTATTTTGCATTTTAAAAAAAAATTAACCTAAATTTTTTTTTTTTTAACAAAACTGCTAAACTAACCTTACTGTTAGAGTTTAGCATAAAACATCAGAACCATAAAAGATTGGAATCTACTGCATTAAAGCTATCATTATCTAGCTGACATATCCAACAAGATCTTTCCACGTCATATCCCACCCAATTTATTATTTTATTATTTTTTACTCTCCATTAATCTGATTGGTTGCAACAGTATTCTCTTTTGTCTTTTCATTTTGCCTTGTCTGATCTCATAATTTTATTTTTCCACCGTTGATCTTCTTTTTCAATCAATCTCTACCGTCCATTTCGAGTCATGCTTTATCTACTAAAACTTTTTTCTTAGCTCTCTTCTCTTCTCTTCTCTTCACTTCTACTTCTCTTTGTACTCTCTCTTCTTCCCCCCCCCCCTGCCTTCTTAACCCGACCCATACCTGACCCGATTCGTTTTATCTCCGGCCGAATTCCGTTTCGTTTAAGATCCTACCGCCGTTTCTTGTCTTCTACGTGAAAAAGTAAAAGAAAGTTCCAAAGAAAACGTTTCTTGCTTTTACTTTCTTCTCCAAAATCGCTCTTTTTTTTTTGTCCGTTTCGATTTTTTTTTCTTCAAAAAAGATCAGATTTGATTTATTGGATGGAGGAAAATGATAACAAGTTGAACAAAGCGATGACGTCAGAAACCGGTATGTCCGACGTCGTATTAGGCTGCGTGATGCCGTACATCCACGACCCGAAAGACCGTGAAACCGTTTCTCTAGTTTGCCGACGTTGGAACGAGCTCGACGCGTTGACACGTAAGCACTTAACGATCGCGCTTTGTTACACGACGAGTCCGGATCGGTTGGGACGTCGGTTCCGACACTTAGAATCGTTGAAATTGAAAGGAAAGCCTCGGGCGGCGATGTTTAATTTGATACCTGAAGATTGGGGAGGGCACGTGACGCCGTGGGTGAATGAAATAGCGGAGAATTTCACTTGCTTGAAATCCGTGCATTTTAGAAGGATGATTGTTAAAGATTCGGATCTGGAAGTTTTGGCTAGGTCTAGAGGGAAGGTTTTGCAGGTTTTGAAACTTGATAAATGCTCTGGTTTTTCTACTGATGGTCTCTTGCACGTTGGCCGCTTGTGCCGGTAAATTTTTTTTATATCATTTTTTTGAATTTTATTGTGTAATTTATGGGTTATTTATTTATTTATTATTTTGTGAAATTTGTAAGCTTGGAAGTGTTAATTTTGCTTGTTAAGTGCGATGAATTCTTTAATTCGATATTCGAAAGACTTTGAATTTGAGCATATTTAGAAGGAAATATGGCTTGAACTGAGTGGAATAGAGTAAAAAGGATTGATTTAGTCACTTCCAACTACTTGGGTGTTAAAGCTTAGTTTAGTTGACTTGAGTTAGGTTGAGTTGAATTGGAGGAAATATTGGCTTAGTGTTTGTTTCTCGGGAAAATATAAAAGTGATTATTTTTTATGAAACCTCTTTTTCTTTTTTTTGGTATCTATATTACTTGCTCAGATGCAAGCTGAATTGCTTCTATTTTTAACTGTTCAATTGTTTAAATTGACGTAAATCTTTCTTTTCCTCAGCCTGTAAGCATTGTATTTATAGATGTGGCAGTTGCTTCATTGTATGATTGTTTAGAACTGATGGAAAAGCTATATGAATGATGAAACATTGCTGTTGCATGTGGGAGAGAAACGGCAGTGCTTAAAGTTGCATGAAATTGTATTGGGTCAATGTCAAATCTTGAATCTTTAGGAGTTAGTGACTGGTCAAGTCAGGGAAGGAGCAGTGGTGGAAATTTGGTTTGGTTTTATAATGCTTGAAGTTGCATAGGACTATGTTACTCGGATTCGAGTGTGAGTGTCGGATACAGGTATGTATCCGACACGGGTATGTTCAATTTTTTCTAAGTTTTTACATGTATTTGGAGGGTCCTTGGAGGGTCATATCTCCATACCCATATCCGGATATGCATCTGACATGGGTACTTCAAGAAAAATGAAGAGTCAAAGCAACATAGGCATAAGAGTGTTGCCATACCATGTCATGAAGCTTTTTGAGGTTGCAGTAAGGCACTCTAGTATAAATGACAGGATACTGATAGCAATAGCTGAGTTTTTACTTGATTGACCCATTAATGGTTCATTTATAAAATGCATGTGCTGTGGTCCATTTGGAGATAGTCAGAGTTCAGATTTCATACAGTAAAAAAAAGGTTTCTTAGCTATTTAAAAACCTAAGACGAATCAGCAAAGTGCATATAATTGCTGACTAGGCCAACTGAAAGAAGTAAAAGAAAGGGTGCTAGTTATGCTATTGATGTAATATTAGTAGTTATCAACATTGATATTCTGGAAGCATGTCTATTCTAACTTTATTTAATCTTATCATTTTTTTTTGCCTTAGGGCATAGGTCTAGTTATTTTAGATTCATGTGCCGTTAGTGTGCACTTAATGAGGTTTTTGTGGAGGTTGACAACTAGTTGTTTATTTTGACTTTGATGGTCATGTGATTTACTTCCATATGTTTAGTAAATTACTTGTTTGTTTTTCTCCTTTGTGAATATATCTGGCATCATTTTTGCAGCACTTTGGAATTAGAATATTATATTGACTAAAGATCAAGTTGCTGCAATATTTAATATTCTTGCTGCTTGACTTGTGCTTGTCCATGACAGTTTTTCATGCTTAATGGGGTTATACATGTTCTTTTTCACAACCTACAGCTGTAGATCACTGATCTGTTTGTTTTGGAGCAATGGTAGATAGACTTGTTCAAATCCTTGTTTATGACTTGTATCTTTATATGTTTCCTCAGGCAATTAAGAACCTTGTTCCTGGAAGAGAGCTCAATTATTGAGAAAGATGGTCAATGGCTTCATGAGATTGCGATAAATAACTCAGTTCTCAAGACTTTAAACTTTTACATGACGGATCTTAACAAAGTGAGTTTTGAAGACCTTGAACTTATTGCCAGAAATTGTCGCAACTTGGCCTCTGTGAAAATTAGTGATTGTGAGATTTTGGATCTAGTTGGTTTCTTTCTTGCTGCTTCTGTTTTAGAAGAATTTTGTGGTGGTTCATTCTATGAGCAACCAGAGAGGTATACCGCTGTATCATTCCCCCCAAGGTTATGCCATTTGGGTTTAACATACATGGGGAAGAATGAAATGCCAATTGTGTTTCCTTTTGCATCGTTGCTTAAAAAGTTGGATCTCCTTTATGCATTACTCGACACGGAAGACCACTGCTTGTTAATTCAAAGATGCCCCAACTTAGAAGTTCTTGAGGTAGAATCACAAAACCATTGTTTGTCTTAATTATTTTGCTGCATTGTTTTCTTGGAATTGCATCTCTTGTTATTTGCTGCATTGTTATTTTTTTGGAATTGCATTATTTGGCTATAACTTTTTGGGGTTCCAAGTGGACTTTTTGGTTTGTTTATAAAGTTTAGCATTTTATTGTTTTAACTTTTTTCTTTTTTGAGACGTTTCTTAAAATGTGGGTCCATCTTAAGACACTTTTTTTACCTTTTTTCTGGTCTGAGCTTTAATATAGTAGTATGTTGTTGAGTGTTAGCATTTTTTTGGGTGGCAAACTTTATCTGGCATTGAGATTTCAGTAGTTGAATGTACTAATTGGTCAAAAAGGGTCTTGAAAATTGTTGGATAATGCAAAATGCCAAGGAATTATAGAAACCTATGTTATTCCGACTCTTCATTTTTCTTGAAGTACCCGTGTCCGACGCATATCCGGACATGGTTATGGGGATATGATATTCCAAAAACCTTCCAAATACATGAAAATTTTGGAAAAATTTAAACATACCCATGTCGGACACATACCCGTGTCCGACACTAAACACCCGAGTCTGAGTAACATAGATAGAAACGACATGCTGTTATTTTTCATTCTAATCTTTAATCAGGTCTTACAAAATGTATTTTCTGGATTGACAGACGAGGAATGTTATTGGAGATAGAGGATTAGAAGTTCTTGCTCGAAGTTGTAAGAGACTAAAGAGGCTTAGAATCGAGCGAGGTGCTGATGAGCAGGGAATGGAGGATGAAGAAGGTGTGGTTTCACAAAGAGGATTAATGGCTTTAGCCCAGGGATGCCTTGAATTAGAATACTTGGCTGTTTATGCATCTGATATCACCAATGCATCATTACAATACATTGGGACATACTCAAAAAATCTCTGCGATTTTCGTCTGGTCTTGCTTGACCGAGAAGAAAGGATAACAGACTTGCCTCTTGACAATGGAGTCCGTGATCTGTTGAGGGGCTGTGAAAAGCTTAGAAGATTTGCTTTGTATCTCCGACCTGGTGGTTTGACCGATGTGGGACTCGGTTATATTGGCCAATATAGTCCAAATATAAGATGGATGCTTCTAGGATATGTTGGGGGCTCAGATGCTGGCCTTTTGGAGTTCTCTAGGGGATGCCCTAGCTTGCAGAGACTAGAAATGAGAGGTTGTTGTTTCAGTGAACATGCGCTAGCACTTTCTGTAATGCGGTTAACTTCTTTAAGGTACTTGTGGGTGCAAGGATATAGAGCATCCGAATCAGGTCGTGATCTGTTAGCAATGGTTCGTCCATTTTGGAATATCGAGTTAATTCCTTCAAGACGATCGGTTATGACTGATCAGGTCGGAGAGGCTGTTGAGGTTGAGCATCCGGCACATATACTCGCGTATTACTCCCTAGCCGGACCAAGAACAGATTGTCCAGATACTGTTATTCCTTATGTTACTAAAACTCGGATGTGAGTTTCCGATACAGGTATGTTCAGTTTTTTTAAGTTTTTCCATGTATTTGGTGGGTCTTTGGAGGATTATATCGTCATACCCATGTCCGAATATGAGTCGGACACGGGCGTTGGACACGAATACTTTTAAAAAAATGAAAAGTCGGAGCAACATAAGTTATTCCTTTGGATCCATTAGCTGCTGGAGTAGAGCTGTAAATATGACCTTTTTCCAAGTTTCCATTTTTCCCATCCACGTCCTGTTTATAAACTTTGTGTACCTTTATTTTTCCTTTTTGTTTAGAGGGTTTCGTTTTGATCTTTGATTTTCGATTTGGATTTCTAGACTTTGTCATGTAATAAGATTTGTGTTTTCCTCTGTAATTTTGAAAGCACTTGCACGTTTGGTTGGCCCTTGTTCATGGAAAGTAGCTTTAGGTATTAAGCCTTTACTGAATTTTATAGATTCTGCTGAATGAATCTTAACTGAAACTTTTGATAGTTGTAGACAGTGGAATTGTTCAATTTTAAGTATTTTTGTTGTTGTGACAGATGGAAATGTTCTTGCATAGGAATTCCTTGACATTGATCTTTGTCTTGTTCCTGCATAAGATTTGTTTGCTTGGAATTTTTTTAATAAAATAGTTGGTTGAATATTGAAAAAGTTTTTTAAATAAATTTCCTGTGAAAGATGCCAAAGAAGCCATCAAAATTGGATTTCCTATGATGTTTCCAGTTGCATCAAAGAATCAAAGCTTTTGCTGTAAGAAGCCACAGTTGTGGTAAACTTGGTATAATTTAGTCACAAAAAACAGTAGGAAATGAGGAACTGACTCACCCTTAAGAATTCAGGATTTAGTCCGGTTGATTTGAGCGAATTTTAACATTTGTAATCCTTTTCACCAACTCAAATTGCAACTTTCTTTGTATTATATTATATTTTATTATACTTTTAAGTACTGTAGCTGCCATATCCAGTTTTATAGCTTGTAGTAAAAAAAAAAAAATGGGGTTTGGGATTCTGATCAACACCCATAAATTTTAGCTGGTTTTTATCTGGTCTATGCTGTTTGGGCCCATTACTTTTTAAGATCCTGACAGTTCAGGGCTGATTCTGGATCATATTAGCTTCAGTTTTAGGACCCATTATCAGATATTGCACTTTGCAGTTAGACCTGTCAAAAGGTCGGGCTATTCGTTTAAATTCGAAAGTCCGTTCATATTTAAAAAGATTTGGACAAAAATATTAGGCCCGAAAAATGGGTTTGGGCAAAAAAATGAGACCCGTTTAAAATATGGGTCGGACCTTGACTCTTAAATTCAAAGCCTGAGCCCGATCCGATCCGGCCTGTTTTTCAATTATATAATATATTATTTATATAATTTATATCATATTAAGATTAAATATATATAATAATATTTTAGTGTAAACATTAAAAAATATTTTAAATTATCCATGTTTAAGAACTTAATAAAAGAAAAATATATAAATTACTAAAGATTAAATAAAAAATAAAATATTTTTAAAAAAAAGTATAAAAAAAATATATGGGCGGGCTTAAACGAGTTTCGACTATCTATTTACAAATATGGACGGATTTGGACAGAACTTGAGGCCCATATTTCGAGCCAGGCTTGGGCAAGAAAATATGGTGTTGATACCATATATAGGCTTGGCCCAGCCCGGTCCATAGACACTTCTATTTGTAGTGTAGTGAATATTGACCAAGGAGAACATAGGACTTAGTCCAATTGGTTCATGCGGTCACTCTTAATAAATAGCATTTAGCAGATTTGAAATTTAAATTCCAGCATCTGCAATCACTTCTTCTACCTCAGACTGTGGTTTCTTTTATACCAAAAAAAAAAAATATTGACCATGGAAAATTGATGTTAAGAACTATGTTACTCGAATTCGGATAAGTATCGGATACGAGTATGTTTAATTTTTTTCTAAGATTTTCATGTATTTGAAGGATCCTTGGAGGATCATATCTCCATACCTATGTCCGGATATATTTCGGATACGAATACTTCAAGAACAATGAAGAATTAGATAAACATAGATTAAGGAAGTATTTTTAGATGTGAACTAGTAAAACTTCTCTTCAAAATTTTAAAAATGTAACATTGTGGTTTGTTGAAATCAATTCATTTATAGTGACATTTGAGCACACCATAGTTAATAAGATCACTTACTTCCTTGAAATCAAACTTTTAGGAAGAACAGTAACCAACAACAACAAACTAATAAGCCTTAGAATCAGACTGTCAAATTACTTCAGAAAAATGTACTAGCAATTATAGTAACCATCATCAAACCTGCAAGTGATTACATATATTAGGAAGTTGAAGGAATTCCATTTTTGTGCCCCGAAATATGAAGCGGCCGCAACGTGATTTTAGGGTTGTTATTTTGCGATTTTGATTTTTTCGATCGTTAATATTCATCGCAATTGATCGCAATAATATTCATTACATTCATTACGTTTGTAATTTCGATAAACGCGACGCGACCGAAAAAACGTATGCAATCATAATTTAAACCCCTGATCCAATGTTTTGGTCCTGATTCCCCTTCATCCAATTTGATGTTTTTATCAAGAAATTGCTGGTGGCTTCTATGATTAAAGCTGCAAATTAAAAGGAAGTTTCAATACATGAATCTATATTGACATTTCAGTTGGTATATTTCTCAAGTTATTTTTAATATGCAGACATTTGTTTTTCAAAGTCCAATTGTAAATTCTCATGGAATCAAATGGTATAATTATGGACAACAGATTGGAAAACCACATGGAAACTTTGGGGAAGAAATTAAGCCTACTAGAAAAATGCTCGTGTTTCGCTGCGAGTATGTTATCGAATTTAAATTGATATTTTATAATAAATTTAAAAAATAAAAAATAAGAGAAATAAAGATAATTTAAAAAAATAATAACTCTCGTCATTATACGACACCTGATATAAAATTGAAAGTTATTTGATATGGTCAATTAGATCCGGTAATTTTGGACAAAACATAATTATACGATATAAATATAATATGAAAATAATTAAAACACGACAAAACACGAAAAATAAAATGAACATGACACATATATACGGACGTGTCAAAATCTACATAAAACGAATTATTAACGTATCAAGATTTATATAAATATTAATAGCTTGAATACGATTATGATAGAAAAATAACAAGAACAAGACGACATGTGACACAAAATTGGGAGTTATTTGAATTAGACTTGACAAAATTCGGACACAACATGATTATACGATACGAACAGAATATGAAGAAAATAATTAAACCACAACATGAAAAATAACATGAACACAACACAAATACAGGAATGTGTCAAAATCTACATAAAACTAATTATTAATGTGTAAAAATTTATATAAATTTATAATATTTTAAATACACGATAAAATAACACAAATATTTTTTTTCTTTAAATTGAATCATTATCACAAATTATGCAAAATATTGGATGAATTGAGACACGACACGTACACACAATTTTTTTTAAAAAAAATTGAATCACAATGACAAACTATGCAAAATATTTGGATGAATTGAAAACGACACGAATACAACATGAAAAAAAAATAATTAAAATACGACACGAAAGATAACATGAATACAAAATAAATACATGAACGTCTAAAAATCCACATAAAACGAAATATTAACATGTAAATTTTTTTATAAATTTATAATATTTTTTGAACACATGAAAAAATAATACGAACACAATACAAACGCACAAATCTTTCTTTCCTTCTTCTTTCCTTTTTCTTCATTCTTTTTTTCTTTGTCTTTGTCTTTGTCTTTTTCTTTATCTTTTTCTTTCTATCCTTTCTTTTTCCATTTCTCCCACAAGAATAATAATTAAAATAAAAATTGACTTGCCGCGTGACAAGCCAAAGAGAAGCAATCCCTTTCAATTGGTAATGCAATAGAGGGAAATTGCTTTTAATGATAGTAAGTATAGATTATCATACACCAAGTTTCTCAAGATTGCTAGCTAAGGAATAAACTATAGTCCAGCATATTAGATCATACAATTTCCACAAAGATAAATGACAAAAATCTACAGCAATTTGAACAATTAAAGCAGCACTTGGAGGCTTAAATCCCTTTTATTTGCTGAAAGTCATGTCTGAACATTTCAATCACATGCTACAGATAACAATATAATCTACAAAAAGCATGTATTTTGTGATTATTATAACTTTTATTTGCTGTTATCATTCTTCATTTGATAGATTAGATGGTTCAAAGCAGAGTGCATTACAACTGGATTTCATCAACACCAAGTTCTCCAAAGTACAAAATTGTGATTATTATGTCTTGAATATGTAGAGAAATAATAATAATAGAGAAGAAATAAAGACACGAAAATTTATGTGGTTCAGTCGCGTTTACGAAGCTGTAAAAACTTTCACTATTTTTTAGAAGAATAAATTACATATGCGACAATTATTACTTGATTTTTATAATCAAAGTTATGAAATCTTAAAAAATATCCCTTAAACCATGGAATAAACCTTTTAAAAAACCTATTTCAAATTCATAACAATTTTTATCGAGTCAATCATCAGCTCGGATTGCTTCACATAAACAAAACAAAAAAAAAAAAAATTCAAATTCCACATAGAAAAACCCGAATATAAGATCTCTATAAGAAATCTCCAGGATAAGACTTAAGAGCATTGAGATAGCAAGAGTACTAAGAAATTTGTGTAGATTTATCAAACTGTAAATCATTATCTGATGACAATTACAATGAAAAAGAATCATCATTGGGGCCCCTAACATGATAAAGGTAGGTGATTTCACATGAATATGAAGGTCAATTTCTCTTATGAGTCTTATCACTTTATATTTTACTGTCTTATTTCATTTTCTGATGTCAACCAAAGCAATGGGCTAAGAATTAGGCCTATAAAGCAATTTAGAGTTTTGGGTGCTGTCCCTTTTATATACTTTTTTTGGCCATTGGTTATGTTTTCCTTTAAAAGACCAAACACATGCTCCATGGTATAGTATGGTGCATTATGAACAATTTTAATGTCATTTCTAAGGTAAAAGTTTAGAATCCATTTGGAAGACCGGTGAGAAGGGTTTTCACTGCGTGCTGAAGTGTCAAAACGGCTATTTTCCCATAGTGTTGGAATGTTAATATCTATATTATTTAGATTCGGATATGAGTGTCAGATACGGGTATGCGTCTGACACAGATATGTTTAATTTTTCATGTATTTTGAGAGTCCTTGAAGGATTATATCCCCATACTTATGTCCAGATATGCATCAGACATGAATATTTCAAAAAAAATGAAAAATCGAAGCAATATAGATTCCCGTTGTACTACCAAATACAGCCTTAATTGATTAAATCCAGTGAATTGGGAAGAAAGAAACCAAACTCATTTCTCTTACATTAGAACCTTGAATTTATTCCCTGATAAAAATAAACCTAAGCTAGAGCTGTGAGATTTGGAGTGGTGTCGGATACGGGTATGCGTCTGACACGGATATGTTTAATTTTTTCAAGATTTTCATGTATTTTGAGAGTCTTTGAAGGATCATATCCTCATATTTATGTCCAAATATGCGTCATACACAGATACTTCAAAAAAAATAAAGAATCGGAGTAACATAAAATCCCACTGCACTACCAAATACAGCCTTAATTGATTAAATCCAGTGAATTGGAAGAAAGAAGCCAAACCCATTTTTCTTACATTAGAACCTTGAATTTATTCCCTGATAGAAAGAAACCTAAGCTAGAGCTGTGAGATTTGGAGTGGTGATGACCTTAGGCCACCATTAAGAATGTCTTGCTATGTTGCTTCAATTCTTCATTTTTTTGAAATATTCGTGTTCGACACCCGTGTCCGACGCATATTTGAACATGGGTATAGGGATATGATCCTCCAAAGATCCTCCAAATATATGAAAATCTTAGAAAAAATTTGAACATATCCGTATCCGACACTCACACCAGAATCGGAGTAACATAAGTGCCTTGCATGCTGTCTTAGTTCAAGACTTGAATTACTTTCATAGCAGCTTCTAAAACTATACCAAGCCATGAATATATAAATAAAATTTTATATCTAGTGATAATATCAACACAAGTTTATCATCTTGCTTGAGATCTGACGACAAAAAGTACTCAAAAGCCAAGATCATGCTTAAATAAAGTAGGCCAATCTGTAATAAATATCATGCTATTGTAATGGGGAGGATTGGTATATATAAACAGGCAGGTCTTATTGTGGTTCTTCAACAGGATTTTTGAAGGAAGATCATTGGGTTTTTATAACCAAAGTTACGAAATCCTTCAAATATCTCTAAAACCGAGCCAAAAAAAGCCCTCACTTCAGTTCCACGGAATAAACCTCTCAAATAACCTATTTCAAATTCATAACAATTTTTATCGAATCGGTCATCAACTCAGGTTATTTCACATATATATATATATATATATATATATATATCAAATTCCACGTAGAAAAGCTCGAATGTAAGATCTCTATAAGAAATCTTCAGGATAAGAGCATTGAGATAGCAAGATTACTAAGAAATTTGTGTAGGTTTATCAAACTGTAAATCATTATCTGATGACAATTACAATGAAAAAGAATCATCATTGGGGCCCCTAACATGATAAAGGTAGGTGATTTCACATGAATATGAAAGTCAATTTCTCTTATTCTATATTGCTTCGATTCTTCATTTTTTTTTTAAATACTCATATTCAATATTTGTGTCCAACACATATCAGGACATGAGTATGGAGATATAATCCTTCAAAGATCCTCCAAATACATGAAAATCTTAAAAAAAATTGAATATACCCATATCGGACTCATACTTATATTCAACACTCACACTCGAATCTGAATAATATATCTCTTATGAGTCTTATCACTTTATATTTTTACTGTCTTATTTCATTTTCTGATGTCAACCAAAGCAATGGGCTAAGAATTAGGCCTATAAAGCAATTTAGAGTTTTGGGTGCTGTCCCTTTTATACTTTTTTTGGCCATTGGTTATGTTTCCCTTAAAAGACCAAACACATGCTCCATGGTATAGTATGGTGCACTATGAACAATTTTAATGTCATTTCTAAGGTAAAAGTTTAGAATCCATTTGGAAATACGGTGAGAAGGGTTTCCACTGCGCATTGTCGTGCCAAAACGATTACTTTTTCATAATGTTGGAATGTTAATATCTATGTTATTCGGATTCGAATATGAGTGTCGGACACGGATTTGTTTATTATTTTTTAAGATTTTTATGTATTTTGAGGGTTCTTGAAAGATCATATCCTCATACTCATGTCCAAATATACGTCGGAAACAAATATTTCAAAAAAAATAAATAATCGAAGCAACATAGATTCTCGCTGCATTACCAAATACAACCTTAATTGGTTAAATCCTGTGAATTGGGAAGAAAGAAGCCAAACTCATTTCTCTTACATTAGAACCTTGAATTTATTCCCTGATAGAAAAAAAAAAAAAAAAACAATTAAGCTTGAGCTGTGAGATTTGGAGTGGTGATGACCTTAGGCCACCATTAACAGTGCCTCTATATTACTTCGACTCTTCATTGTTCTTGAAATACCCGTATTCGGCACCTATATTTAACGCATATTCAGATATGAATATAGGGATATAATTCTCCAAAGACCCTCCAAATACATGAAAATCTTTAAAAAAAATTGAACATACTCATGTCAGACACATACCCATATCCGACACTCATACCCAAAGCCGAGTAACATAGCAGTGCCTTGCTGTCTTAGTTCAAGACTTGAGTTACTTTCATAGCAGCTTCTAAAACGTTACCAAGCCATGAATATATAAATAAAATTTTTATATCTAGTGATAATATCAACACAACTTTATCATCTTGCTTGAGATCTGACGACAAAAAGTACTCAAAAACCAAAGATCATGCTTAAATAAAGTAGGCCAATCTGTAATAAATATCATGCTATTGTAATGGGGGGATTGGTATATATAAACAGGCAGGTCTTATTGTGGTTCTTTAACAGGATTTTTGAAGGAGGATTATTGGGTTATTGCTAAAGTAAGATTTGAGATTTCCCTCTTTTTCTTTCTGGAAATTAAAAGAAGGAAAGATGGCCAAAAAAAGTTTATGGTGTAACCTTCTCAAAAGGTTTGATCAAATTTAGAATAAAGTGGGAAACAGTGGTTTCTTATGCAACTTGCAAAAAGGCTGCTCCTCTTAGAATAATATATAATATAAAGTAGATTGTTTTTGTCATTTTCTGAAGAAAAAAAAAAAAAGTTGGTAAAAACAATCATGTTGATGATGTTTGCTTTGTAGCTTAGAAAATGATAGATATATATGCAAAGTGACATGGGTAGGGCACTAAACTCATTTCATCATAGTTGCAGCAGCAGCAGCAATACAGTAGCAATGGTGGGGTAGATTTCACTTACTTGCTTCTATTTTTTTTTTAATATTTATATTTAACATTCATGTTTAACGAATATTCGGATGTAAATATGATAATATAATTATGATGGTCGGTACCAATGGTATCGGTAGGTACATCTCAGTTTTTAACTAAATCGGTACAAGCAGCCTTTAGTTTCGTTCCGGTTTTGGTACCGACCCTTACCAGTCGTACCGGTCAATATCGGTTAGTACCAGTCCGTACCGATTGGTACAAGATTTTGATTTTTTGATTTTTTTTTTTAAAATTCACTTATTTGATTTTTTAAATCAATTTCAATATTTTTTGTGTCATGATCATTTTAATTTTTTTTCATAATTACATTTAAAAATAAAATATATTCATTAAATTAGGCTAATGAACATAATTAATAATAATTTACTATATTTTTTAACATTTATTTTACCTATTTGATGTTTAAAAATTTTAGATATTAAATATTTAAAATTTATATTTGTATAAAAACATATATATATATGTAATGAATGTATATTTGCATGTGTATATAATATCTATTTTATTAAAAAACTTGAAAATAGGTTATACATATAGATATATAAAAAAATATTCGAAAAATATTGGTAAATCCGAAACGATACATCGAAACACATCGGTACCGGTATGTATCAGTACCAAAACAAAAACAATATGTCCACCATTACGGTATTGACTACCTTGGATATAACCCTTCAAATATATGAAAAAACTTTAAAAAATAAATATACCCGTATCAAATACATATTTATATCTGACATTCACAGTCAAATTCAAATAACATAGATCCCACAATGGGAAATTGAAAAAAAAAAACAAATACAGTGACAAAGTTTTTTTCATATGTGGAATGACTATTTGCCTACCTATGAAGAGAGAGTGATCATTATCATCAAAACCGTTCGTTTCATTAAGGTCCCACTAAAGTATCTAAAGAGTAGAATTAATTCCCAGCATCTTTTTGGTACTGTTAACAGGAGTTCAGTAAATCTTGGTATCTGCAGGGTAAAGCATCTTCTTATGTTCTTATGATATTTTGTATTATTCATGTACGATACATATTCGATCAATTTAGATATGAAAATTTGACCCTTCAAAAAAAAATTGAATATATTTATATTGAATATATATTCATATCCGATATTCGTATTTGAATCCAAGTAATATAGTAAAGATGCATATATTTGGTGTGTTAACCCATTTTCCGGCCAAGAGTATTTAATAAAGAAATTTTTCATGATTTCCACACTATTCTTAATTTCTTTGTCTTGGATCTTATATATATATATATATTGGATTAGCCATATGAAAATTTAAATCTGATTTGTACTTGGGTGTATACAGTACTATTGATGGAGAGCCTGTTTTTATTCTTGGTTTGTATCAATCTATATAGGAAAAGATCTGATATTTTTAACAACCCTTTTTCAAAATATGATTTATGGACTGTATTTTTATATTGCTCTGATTCTTTATTTTTGTTGAAATATTTGTGTTCGACATTCGTATCCAACTCATATTCGGATATATGTATGGGGATATGATCCCCAAGGACCTTTCAAATACATGAAAAAACTTAGCATAAATCAAATATACTCATGTCGGATACATACCCGTATCCGATATTCACACCCGAATCCGAATAACATAGCTGTATTCTCAGTTTTTCATGATCTGATGAACTATAGTATTTTGTCAGATTCTTACTTGAAGATTAACTGCTTTTTTTTTTTTTTTCTTGAAATGGATTGTAAGGAGGATGCTGCCAAAGAATTGAAAGTTATAGTAGTCTATATATTGTTCAGACTTTTCATTTTTTTTTAAATATTTGTGTTTGATATTCGTGTCCGATGTATATTCGGATATGGGTATGAGGATATGATCCTCTAAGAACCCTCCAAATACATGAAAATCTTGTAAAAAATAGAACATACTCATATTTGACACATACTATATAATACTCACATCCTAATCCGAGTAAAAAATAGAACATACTCATATTTGACACATATTATATTTGACACATACTATAGGATCATATGGCACAAACTTAAGCATCTAAAATAGTAAATGAGCATAGCTCCAACCAATAAGGAAGAATCTCAGAAGGATTTTAGGACATCTTGCAAAGTAAAAATCATATTCTTTCCTATGTCAATAAGAAAAAGAAAAAGAAAAAAGAAACATATTGTCTCAAGGTCAAGGTCAAGGAGAAGGTCAAAAATTGGTTCTGCCTAATTTCAAAGCTAGATTTTTTCTTATTTTCAACATGGATTTATAGCATGGCAAAATACAAGAACAGTTAGATTCTTTTTTTGGTTCTCAAGTAAACATATGAACCACAAAAAGCCATGTTGCTCAAATTTTTTATTTTTCTTAAAGTGTTTGTGTTCGACTTCCGTGTCCGACGCATATTCAGACATGAGTATGGGGATATGATATTTCAAAGACATTCCAAATATATGAAAATCTAAAAAAAAAAAAAAAAAAATTTAACATATCCATGTCAAATACATATCCGTATTCCACACTCACATCCGAGTCCGAGTAACATACACAAAAAGACACATGATGGCTATAGAAACCAGTAAAAGAAGCTACTATGCTAATGAATTAGTCTTGCCACCATTGACAATCTGGGTTGGCAGAAAGAGATATATCAAAGAAAAAAAAGTAGAATTTAATTGGACTAAAATAAAGATGATCAGAAAAAGAAAAAAAAAAAAACACAATAAAAATGTAAACCACATTGCATCTTTCTATATTCTACAGCAAATTGAAGCATGTGATGCTGAATTAAGTGGAATGCATACTCAGCTTCGACTAAGTGATGGCAATCAAAGCTCGGTCAACTTGGCCATATTGGATCCATAAAGGTGAAAATGGCGGAAAGGGGTCCTAAGAGAAAGTAAGCAATCAGATACTGAGGAATTTCCAAAGGAGTGCCAAGTGAGTCAGCCAATTAGGCCACATCACTGAGTGACATGGCAGCGCGTTCGAAACCATTACAAATATAGGTGAAAAAAGTGAGCAAAATGTTCTTTTTAGATCACTCCTTGACAGCCTGCAGCAAAATTTTTAATACCTCAGTAACAAATCATTGATCTTGCCTCGTACAAATCCCGGTAATGCCATTGTCTTTTGTTACGTTGTTCCGACCTTTTATTTTTCTTCAAGTATACATATCGGACATTCATGGCCGACACACATCCAGATATGGGTATAGGGATATGACCCTCCAAGAACTCTCCAAATACATGAAAAAACTTGAAAAAAATTAAATATACCCGTATCCGACACTCACATCCGAGTATGAGTAACAGAGGTCTTTTGATTCTTGGACTCACAAGGTTCAGTTCAGCTATGGACAAAGTGTCATAATCATCTAACAAGGCTTTAGCCTGCATCAGAATGGAGAACAACAAAAGCTAGGAAAACTAGCAAAGCTAATGGAGAATCCAGCACTTGGATAAATGTTTGTCTAACCAATAAATGCAAAAATAATAAGTGTATGAGATTTTTTTTTTTTTTTCCTTTTATTCATACTCCCAACATCCCTTTTTCATTCATGATGTAAACTAGGTAGTTTTACCCTATCTTACTTAAATTTGGGTGTAAATGTCGGATACGGATATGTATCTGATACGGGTATGTTTATTTTTTTTTTAAGTTTTTTTTATATATTTGAACCTTGGAGGATTATATTCCCATATCTATGTCCGAACATGCATTGGACACGAATGTCGAAAACGGATACTTCAAAAAAAAAAAGTCGAAACAACATAAATTTTACCTCTAGCACAGGAATTTGTTCCCCAAGATAATTCCTTAAGGAGAAATTCGTCACTAGAAGAAGGGGAAGCAAGTTATCTCAAATTTACAGTTTGACACTGGTGTTTAAACCTATGTTACTCGGACTCGGGTGTGAGTGTCGGACACAGGTATGTTTGATTTATTCTAAGTTTTTTCATGTATTTGAAGGATCATATCCTCATACCCATATCCGGATATGCACGGACACAAATACTTCAAAAAAAAAAAATATCGGAACAACATATGTTTAAGCAATACATGATTCCACCATTGTGTAATAAGCAAAACCATTTTATCTGTTACAGAAGATGATGAAAAATAGCATTTTGAAAAGAAAAAAACCCATCTCAACATTATTAGATTTGTAATTGAAAAGTTGAGTACAAACAGTAAACAACTGCCTTATATATCCATACATTTTTCATATCCTGTGTTAAAGGGTTTAAAACACTGAGCTTTGGGGTTTGATATGAGCTCCATGATAAGCATTACCATACAGATTTTGGCCCTGAAGTCTCAGGCCATTTGAAGCAGTCTGGTACTGAGATGATGTAAACCAATTCCCTTGAGTTGAATTCAAAGCCATAGCTGATGATTCATCATTGGGGTGATTCCAATTTTGGTCTATTTTTTGCATGCTGGCCAGCTTTTGCTGCAATGCAAACACATTAGATTGATTTATTACTGAAGGAGGCTTATGAATATTGTCTGAAAAACCAGTGTTTGTGTTGAGATTGACAGTTGTAATGTCATGGATACTTGGTCTCCTTTTATCTTTCCCTCCTGAAAGCTGCCTTTGATAGTATTTTTGAGCATGGCTTGCAACTTGAGTTGGAGTTTTGGAAACCACAAAATTCCTGGAGATATTTCTCCAATCCCCTTTCCCATACTTTAGAAGTCCCATCAGAAAGCGCCTATATTGTCATGATCAAGGAAAACCATGGTTAGAACAAGAACTGAAATCATCTAAGTTTCTGGTTAGACAGTAAAAAAAAGTTATAACCTAGTTACTTAGATTCGGATGTGAGTGTCGGATACGGGTATATATTCGATACGGGTATATTTATTATTTTTTTAAAATTTTCATGTATTTGAAAAGTTCTTGAAAGATCATATCCTACTACTCATATCTGAATATGAGTCGAATACGGATACTTAAAAAAAAATTGAAGAGTCAGAGTAACATAGATTATAACTACAAAGTTATTTTGAAATGCAAAACCAAAACATAGAAACTTAAGTAAAATGTTCAAACCTACAATAAGTTATTAAGTACTAACTAACTAGCCATGATTCAACTGAGTTTCAAGCAATTTATCAACTTGCCAATTTTACTATCCAATATGAATTATATCAAGTTTGACAATGCAACCATGAAAGGAAAAGAAAGCTACTTTTTCCACTAATAAAAAACTCTGAAACTTTTTATCAAAATTTTTAAAATCATCATCAGAAACAACAAAAAACAGAGGTTTTAAAGTATTTTTAACTAGTTTTTTTGAAGGAAAAAAGTTACCTATGTTCTTCTTCTGTCCATGGCACCCCTTTCTTCCTCTCCTGATCAGGACCTTTAGCCCCATTAGATCTCTTCTTATACGCATCAAAATCATGATTATCAACCAATTCTGATGTAAAAGATGAGCTAAAATAACCTGGTATTGGAACTAGCCCTGCTTCAATATCGAAAACATCTTCTTCCAATTCCTTATACTGTTTAATCACATCTGAAACAGTTTTTCCTGGTATCATTGCTGCTATTTTTACCCATCTATCAGGAAGATCTTCACAATATATTGCTAAAGCACTCTCAAATCTTTTGTTTTCTTCTTTAGTCCAATATGGGTTTTTGCTGATATCTTGATCAAACCAATCTGAATTCGACATTAAAGAAGTTGCAAACAAAGTTTCCATACTTTGAAAAAGAAAATCTGAAAACAAAAAAGACTGCAATTTTTAACTTGAAAAAATGGTTTTCATATATGAGAGTGTATTGATTGAAGAAAGTAAAGAGTTTTAGATGCTTAAGAGAGCATTTAAAATCAGAATCGTTTACTTGGGAATCAAGAATCGAGAATCAATCTTTTTTTTTTCAACAGCATAAACTGAAAATCTAAAAAGACAATCTTTTAAAGAATCAAGAGAATCTTGAAAAAGAACAAAGCAGGAAAATCTGGGTTTCCTTTTTTGTATTCTTTATTTTATATATAACAATAAAACAAGCAGAAACTCTTGGAGAATTGTAAACAAACCATGCTTGGAACTTAGAATTTATACTAAAAACAAAGCAATAAAGTGAAAGAAAAAAAAAAGAAGGAAACAAGCTAATAAAGAGCAAGATGATGAAAGATGGTGGACAAAGTAAAGACCCAACTGAGTAAAAAAAATGAAAAGATGATTCTTTGGATAATTAAACTGATAGAAAATAGCGGGAAAATTTGGGTTTTCTTTGTTTGGTTTGCTGGAAAAAAAGAATTTGATCAAAGGGAAATGTAGAAGAGAATTGAAGAAGGAAATAAGGAAAAATATTGGTTTTTTAAGCGATGTGGATGAATTCAAAGAGACAAGAGTTGGACAGCGAAAAGGAAGCTAAGAAATGTGGCTTGTTAGGATTGGATTGAAGTGTTAAGTGAAGATTTTCCTTCTTATTATATAAGGGATTAGATTATGATATTTTAATTTTTCTTAATTTTAAATTTTGATCATAGTTTCTTAAAATAAAAAATATAAAAAAATTGGGTTCAAAGGTTTTATGTTGCGGAACTTGGTTAGCCAAAACTTTATAGAGTTGTAATGATAATCTTGAAAAGGAGGAGAAAAAAAAATAGAAAAAAATATTATAAAAATTAAATTTGATAATTGAATACGATATAAAAATATAATATGAATATGATATGTTTATAGATATAAAATTAATGTAATCAATATAATACGATATTTTTAACAAAATATGATTAATATATATATTATATTCATATTTAAAAAATTAATATATTTAATAATTTTTATTATATTTATATTTATAATATTAATAAATAAATAAAAAAACGAAACACAATATTATATGTATATCTACAAATCTATAAAAAATCTATATATAATTATATACCCTTTAACCATCACCAATTTTGTCCTTTTGTAAACTTTTAAAAAGATAATAATAAGTCCATGACGCCATCATGTCAAAATGAACATAAACTGTCACAACTTTTAACATGAAATTAAATATAAAATAAATATAAAAAATATGTTATTGTTAAATAGTTTAATAAATAAAAATTATTTGAAAAAAATAAATAATTAAAAATTATTATAAAAGATATTATAAATATAAAATTATTCTTAATGAAAAATTTTATTTTTCTTTTCTCTTTTATTAAAAAAATATTATTTTTTTAAAAAAATTAATTAAAAATAATTTTAAAAAATAAAATATTTAAATATTTATTTTTTTAAAATTTAAAAAAATTTAAAAAATAAAGAAAAATTAATTTTAAGAATATTATTTTTATTCTTTTAAAATTTTTAATTAAAAAAAAGTAAATAAAACATTTTAAAATTAAAAAATTTTTATTTTTAGAATATTTATTTTTAATTAAAAAGTAAATTAAAAAATAAAAAAAAATGGAGGAAAAGATTTTTTTATCAAGAATAATTTTGTCTTTAGAATATCCTTTATAACTTTTTTTTTAATTGTTCATTTCTCTTTTTCAAATACTTTTTATTCATTAGACTATTTAACAATAACTTACTTATGAGGACATGTTTTTCATATTTACCCTTAAAAATATCTTAGGATAAATTTGAAAAACATATCATTAATAATACAGTAATTATTAAATAATATAATAAGTAAAAATTATTTCAAGAAAATAAAAAATTGTTAAGATAAAATTATCCGTGATAAAAAAAAATTCCTCTCTTTTTCTCTTATTTGTTAATTTATTTTTTAATTAAAAAATAAAATTTTTTGAAAATAAAATTTTTTAATTTTAAAAAATAAATAGTTAAATATACTTTTTTTAATTAAAAATTTAAAAAATAAATATTTAATTTTTTTAAAATTTTTAAAAAATAATATTTTCTTAATGGGAGGAGAAAAGAAAAAGAAGTTTTTTCATTAAGAGTAATTTTGTTTTTACAATATCTTCATAACAATTTCTAACTTTTTTATTTTTTTTTTCAAATAACTCTTGTCCATTACAATTATTTGACTATTGAGAATATATTTTTTAGATTTACCCAATATATATTTTTTTGGATAATTAGATTTACCCACTATCTTATTCTTTGCAATTTTATGCAAATTTTAATTCCAATATTAACAAAGACTTAACGTTGTATTTATAATAACACAAATAAAGCGCTTGTAGCTCAGTGGATAGAGCGTCTGTTTCCTAAGCAGAAAGTCATAGGTTCGACCTCTATCTGGTGGCGCGTTTTGTAAAAATTTTCATTGTTTTTTGTTTTTTCTGTCACAATATATAATTAAAATATAATTAAGACTTAATCTAATCGATTCATGCAGTCATCCTTAAAGATGTGACATCAAATAGATTTGATGTTTGAATCTCAACAATAGCAATTCCTCCCCTATTCTCAAGCTAGAACTTCTTTTATACAAAAAAAATTGATTGTTTTATGTTATTTTTTTCGTATATATTATATACTTTTTGATTGAAAAAAATGGCTAAATTAATTAAAATATAACCAAAGCTTAGCCTAGTTGACTGTTTTATGTTATTTTTTTCGTATATATTATATACTTTTTGATTGAAAAAAATGGCTAAACTAATTAAAATATAACCAAGGCTTAGTCTAGTTGACTGTTTTATGTTATTTTTTTTTATATATATATATATATTATATACTTTTTGACTGAAAAAAATGGCTAAACTAATTAAAATATAACCAAGACTTAGCCCAGTTAATTCATACGACCACTTTTAAAGATGTGACATCCAACGAATCTGAGATTCGAATCTCAATATTTGTAACCTATTCTCCTATTCCCATGAATTGTTTTCTATTTTTTTCTTGTCAACATATATATTATATACTTTTTTATTGAAAAAAAAAAGGCTAAACTAATTAAAATATAATCATGACTTAGTCCAATCGATTCATGTAATCACCCTTAAAGAAGTGACATCTAATAAATTTAAAATTCAAATCTCAACTCATTCAGGCCTTTTCCTTTTCCATTGTCTATTAGGAATGCCATCTTTAAGTCCCCATGTAGTATGAACTTCCAAATGGCAATGGAAAAACCAGACCCTTAAAAAACAACAAGTTTATAATGTTACAACATTATCTTTTTGTAAGAAAATTTGGTTGCTGGTAGTAGTGAAACCAAGCTGAATAGACAGTTTATGAAGACCTTGCTTGCAATGGAAGTAATATAACAGCAGCAGCTTCATTTCAAAGAAAAGAGACAAAAGAAAATAAAGTGTTAGATTTTTTCTGCAAAAGGCAAATAAAAGTTGCAAGCTCCTTATTAGGAATAAGATTGATAGCAACAAATCATTAAGTTCTATAATGAAGGCCTTTTAGAAAGAAAAGAAGAAGATTGTTTTAAAATATCTGGATTATCTGCCATGAATCTGATTGCAATTCATCCTGCAGTTGGTACACTGATCGATGTTCCTTTCGAGATCCTTCTCTGGATTGAAAGAAGTTGAATCCATGCAAATGGATTGGATGGCTCTCTGACTATGTTATCCGGACTTTTTATTTTTTTTTTAAAATATTAGTATTCAACACATATTCAGATATAGGTATAAGGATATGGTCTTTCAAATATATAGAAAAACTTAAAAAAAAATTGAACATACTTGTATCTGACACTCATCCTCTAGTCCGTGTAACATAGCTGTCAGGTGCTATTATAGAGTTTCCATGAATTACTAGTTGAACTGTTGAGTTATAGGCCAGTCTATAAACCTTGGTGCCATTCATTGTTTGATAATTGAAAGGTATTAGTGGCTTTCCTGGAAAATCATCTGTGAAAACCCCACTTATGCCATATTAATGTACTTGAAGCAGAGCTGTAGTTGGCATGTCAAAAGCTATGTTACTCCGACTTTTATTTTTTTTAAAATATTCGTGTTCGAAATCCATATCCGATGTATATCCGGATATGGGTACGGGAATATTATCTTCCCAAAATCCTCAAAATACATGGAAATCTTAAAATAAAAAAAAAAAATTAAACATACCCATGTTGAACACATATCCGTATCCCGAATCCGAGTAACATAAGTCAAAAGAGACATTATTAATAGCTGCTACATCCCGGGAACCATTAAAGTAGCGAATGGTATCAATGGTTAATGGGACATTGGCAAGATATTCTTTCGAATTATGGCTTCGAAGAGATTCAGAAAAGACTGATGTCACTCACTGATGTTGCATTTACAGGAGGAATGCTGGTCAAAGTAGTTGGAGTAAAGGCAAGGGTATGATTGTAGCGTAAGAATCTGATTCCAGTCAAGTTGTCAACTGCAAAAATTGTATCCATTAATGGAGATACGGCTATTAAATATTTGCCAATTCCCTGATATGCTGTAAGAAGGGCAGTTGTGCTATTAGATACTTGCCAATTTAGATGTCTCTTGTATTTTACAATTCTTCTAATTAAGGGTGTTGCTGGGTTTTTAGGTTGTTAGAGGAGAGCTTGGGAGAGGGCTCCTTGAGAGTTAGGAGAGCAAACAGTTAAAGGGGTGTCAAAGTTGAGATTTCGGGTCATTTCGATGCCTAAATTAGTAAGTATTCAAAGAGAAAAGAGGAAAAGAGAGAATAACGGTCGAAAAAATAAAACTGTTAGAATATTAAAATATAACGTAGGGTTCAATGTCTTTACTTTATTCTTTTTATATTTGAAATTTTGTGTAACTGACAATGATTAAGACCGTCCGCCCGATGACGAGTTTTATTTGGGCTCCTATCCTAATTAGTTAATGGGCATAACAAAAGGAAGTGGAAATCCAAATTGGTTCATATTATAGGAAGATGTTGCTTCAATTATAGCATCAAAGTTGTTTTCCATATTCCAACTTAAAAATGATTGGAATTGTGAAAAGTAAATTGTAGAAATTGTTTATCTCTATGTTGCTCTGACTCTTTATTTATCTTGAAGTACTCGTGTTCGACACATATTCGGATATGAGTACGGGGATATGACCCTCCGTGGATCCTCCAAATATATGAAAAACTTAGAAAAAAATTGAAAATACCCGTATCCGACACTCATACCCGTATCCGAGTAACATAGGTTTACCTAGCCTGTCTATGGACCTATTCCTTCCATGGATATTCAACCTGTTGGGAAATTGAACCGAAAAGTCTAAGTTAGATGAACATAACTTGGAAACAAATTCGTACAAGAATGAGGTTCATAATTGGCCCTGGAATATTTTATGAGCTCTTCTGCTTCAATTCTCATTAGCAAATTCTTTTACAACTTCTATATGGAAATAGATTAAGTTTTGAGAGTTGAAACACAAAGAAAAAAAAGAAAATGCTGAAAGGCAAAAATTATAAGCAAAACAAATTGTTTGGTTAAGCAGCAGCTCCAACAGGTAACCCTGGTTTAAGCCTTGAAGATCCGTATAGAGTTTCTTCGAATCGAATAATCTCATTCTTGGAACCATATGCAACTTGAGTTCTATCATCAAGATTATTGATCACTTTGTCTAGTACTGATTTATGACCATCACTACTGTAACCACCAGCTTTCTCAATCAAGAACCCTAATGGAGCTACCTCAAATAACAGCCTCAGCTTGGCTTTGGCTGATGCTGATACAACATTTGTGAAGATACCTTTCTCTTTTACAATTATCTGTAGATCAAAACAAATGTAAATCATTCAAAAATATTGACAAAGAATATGAACTACAGGAAGACTTGAGAATCCGTGTATTCGTATCGTGTTTATGTTGTTTTCTCGTGTCATAATTGTGTTTAAAGTATTATATATTAATATAAATTTTGACATATTAACAATTCATGTTATATAGATTTAGGCTATGTAATTGCTCCGACTCTTCATTTTTTTGAAGTACCCGTGTC
Organism: Fremontodendron californicum; assembly: GCA_030761205.1. NCBI lineage: Eukaryota > Viridiplantae > Streptophyta > Magnoliopsida > Malvales > Malvaceae > Fremontodendron > Fremontodendron californicum. The sequence continues at coordinate 12,841,157 of JAULJL010000041.1, read as the reverse complement.
CGACGCCTATTCGGACATGGGTATGGGGATATGATCCCCAAAGACCCTCTAAATATATGAAAAAACTTAGAATAAATCAAACATACTCGTGTCGGACACATATCCTTGTCTGACACTCACACCCGAGTCCGAGTAACATAGGATTTAAGCACGTTCGTGTACCCGTGTCGTGTTCGTGTTATTTTTTTATTTCGTGTCGTGTTTTAGTTATTTTTTCGGTGTTATGTTTGTATCTTGTAATTGTGTCGTGTCTAAAGTTGCCTGGTAAGGAAGAAGCTTGGCATATACCTGGTTGACATCGGGCACCATTCCACCAGTGTACCTCAATGTATATTTCTCTCTCACATAGTAGTTGATCAACTGTTGATTAAAATGTAAAAAAACAATAAATAAGATTTAAAGCAATAATTTTCCCTAATTAAAAGAAATAGGAAAAGTTAAATAGTTTGAACCTTATCATATTCAGGGTTGTCAAATGTGGCTCTCAAATTTCCAGGGGAGAACATTTTTCCTTCACCAATTTCTGTGGTTTCCTTGACAAGTTGCCATTTTCCTGATAAATGCACCATGGAAACATCATTTTAGAGTGAAAAAAAGAGGAATTTTGGTACTCAAATACTTATTCCTTAATCCTTGGCTACATTTTGTAAAGTAATAATTCAAAAAGTTAGGTGCTGATTCTGAACTGAAGCTTATCACCTATGTTACCCGGCTTTTTATTTTTTTTAAAGTAACAATATTTGATATTTGTGTCAGACATATGTTTGGACATAAGTATAAGATATGATCCTCCAAAAATATATATATATATATAAAAAAACACTTAGAAAAAATTGAGTACATCTGTGTTAGATACATACCCGTATCTAAAGGTGTAAACAAGACACATGTGCTCACAAACTACTCAGGTTCGGCTCGAAAAAAAAATCAAATTCGGCTATGTCATTATTGAGTCGAGCTAGAGCAGTTCGAGCAATCGAGCAAGCCGAATTCGAGTATCCTAATGCTTGACTCGAGTAGTTCGCAATCTTAATTGAGCTTTTTTTTTTATTTTTAATATATATATATATATATTTATTTATTTTTAATTAGAACTGAAAAATCTCAATTCGAACTCGAGTTCGAGCACAAATAATCGAGTTTGAAGTTGAGCATAAGAATCAAGTTCATTTTTTACTAGGTAAATGGACCTAATTGAGCAAGCTCGAGCAATTTCATTTTTATCACGAATCAAGCTCGAGCTTTAAAAGTCGATTTTTATCTGAATTGACGTTCGATCTCGAATTTCAAGTCGATCTCGACCTTCTTACAATTTGAACTCGGTTCGACTCAATTACACCCTCTACCCATATCCACATATACTTGAATCCGGATAACATAACTTAGCACAACTAAATAGGATGGTCATTAATTTTCTGATAGCAAAAATCTGACCTTCATCAAGGAGAAGGAACTCATGGGTGCCAGGAAAGTCCTTAAGTGCAAGAACGTATGTAGTTCGAGGACCGAAAATTCCCATGGCTGCAGCAACTTGATCTCTTCCTGTTACTCCAGTTAACTTATCACCAGGCCAAACCCCAAAGATGGTGCCTACGGTGAAATTTGTATCCACAATACTCGAGCCATCGAGTGGATCAAATGCAACACTGAATCCACCTGTTCATATATATAGTAATGATTTATGACTACCCATTTGATTTTCCTGGTTGATTGTACCCAGGAAGCACGGATACGGACATGTAATATAGGTACGATACGGATACAATGATACGAGAATTTTGTTAAAAATTAGGACACGGGGATAATAAAAAGTTTTATATAATAATATACAATAAAAATGTAAAATTTATATTTTTCAATTAAATATTATCGTGCAAATAGCTTTTCAATTTTTTAAAATCATTTTTGAATTTAAAATTTTGAACCTTAAAAAATCCATTAGAACCAAATTACTCATTATTGATTCTCTATTTGAGAGAAAATGCAAACAAAAAAAAAAAAAATCGCGTGTCCAGACATATTTAGCTGTATCTTAACCATGTTTTGACCGTGTCCGATTTTATTTTTATTTTTTTGATATGTCATCGCGTGTCTGACACGTATTCTGCCGTGTCAGACACATGTCCGATACTCCCCTGACAAAAGTGTTCGTGCTTCATAGGATTGTACTTAACCACAGAGTCTACAAGTTTTTGAAAAAAAAATGCAAACCTTCAGCGGGGCCTCCCATGTCTTGAAGCTCAGGAACTTCTTCTGAGCATGCGTATTTGCAGAAGTGTGAGTAAGTCAAGGCCTGTTTATATGGATCATAACCAAAAAAAAATTACTTTCAAATTTCATAGACTACAAATTGCTAGAATTTGGACATGAATTATTTTGCATTCAGAGTAAGATATTGTTCATTAATGAAATCAACTTAATAAATAAAAAAGTAAAGAAAAAATTAGGTGGCAGAAAACGGCATTCATATATTCTACAACAATTATTCTTTTTCCCCAAAATAGTTACGCTATTTCGATTTTTCATTTTTTTTTTAAATATCCATATCCGTATATAAGGATATAACCTTTCAATATATGAATTTTTTTTTTTTTTTAAAAATTGAATATATTCGTGTCAAACACATATTTATATCCAACATTAACACCCGAATTCGAGTAATATAATTAAAAAATCTATGTTTTCCAATAATCCGAATTAGACAGGTAAATTAAACTCTTAAAATATGATCATGGAACCAGTAACAGTAAGAAATCTTTTGAATATGACTTAATAGAGTGTTTTATTTTTGCCTAACTATATAATTTACCTCTCTTTTAGTTCCTTTTCACTGGTGTTATTAGGAACTGACATGCAAAAAAAAAGTTCATCTAGAAATCAAACTAGAGACCATTTTTAATATTCTTCATCAAAATGCCACCTGAAAAGCTTATAAAAAGACTTGAGATTAATAACCACTAATTGTCAATAGGAACCTTTTTTTTTGTTAATTTCTAACCTCAAAAAGAAGATTGTTTGCAAGCATATCCACAGCAAGCTGCTCATCTCCAAAGGAATTGACACAAGCTGTACCTCCACATGAAGCTGTCCTAACCTTGAAAGCAATTGTCCTTAATGCTTCTCCCATGCACATCATTAATCTAATTAGTGCCTTGTCTTGGGTTGCCTTTGTAAGGAACTCTTCCTAAAAAAAAAAAACATATAAATTCATTCAAAATTAACTTCTTCTTTTTTATATATATATATAAAAAAATCTCTGTTTGAAAATACGTGAAGGGTTGTAAATGTTAGAATTCGAATCACAAACTTGTTGGATGTCATCTTTTAAAAATGGTTACTTAACTAACTGGACTAAAACCTCGTTTAGCATTGCTGTTGACACAATTTTTGAGGTCAAAAGCTGCGTTTTATTGCAAACGCAATGCTAAACGGGTAATAAAATATTAGCTTTTGCAGTTGAAATCATGATTTGGCAACCCAAATCAAAAAAATAGAGTTTTTGAGTTTTAAAAGCTAGCTTTTGAATAAAATGACTTTATTATCCTCGCATCTCTACATTTTTATTATTTTAAACATTTTTTGTTGTTGACATTTCAATTCCTCACAACACTTTTTCACAGTAATGCCAAATACTTACAAAAATTTAAATCACAATTTTTCACCACACTTTTTAAACACACTTTTTTTAACCCAAACTTTAACCCGGTTATTCTCAAATTAACTTCATATAGCAAACTCATTACTGATTCAAGGAAGCCAAAAGCAAGCTAGCAAAGTTTTACTTATGTTAACTTACCAGACTGTCTCCAATCTCACATCTTGTCACAAGGGAAGAGTTCTTAGTCTTTGAAACCTTCAATGATGATCTTGGCATAACCCTTAGTGATTCCCCAAATAGTGAGCTTGATTTAAGGTTCTGCCATACATTAAAGTACAATCCTTTATTGAAAATAATCATGGTTAAATGAAAAATATTCATATATCAAGTCGATACATCCTAGTAAATGAATAAGAATCGAATCCGCTAAATAATTACTCGTGCATGAAATTTTACGAAACAATAATAAGGTTCCGTTTGATTGATGTTTTAAACGAAGCTTAAGTTATTCATTATACCATGAATATAAGTAAAGGAAGCTTGAAATGATTAATGCATGCCAAACATAGATGATATTATTAACCGAAATGTATAATATCATACTTTCGAGCTGAACGAAGGAGATATCGATAGTGGGGAGACTAATGCATTGGAATGCTTAGAAGAGGAGACACTAAGAAGAACAATCCCACGCGCATAGCACGTGACACCAGTCTCCATTGTTGGCAAGATAAAGTTCCTTTATTAACAAAATTGGAGCTTGAATAGGAAGAAGAAATTAATTCAGCAAGAAGCTTGATATTAATCTTCAAAAATGTCTTGCTTGTTGTAAAGGGGAATGCTTGCTTGAGAGTATTGAGTAGGATAGTAGATAAGCAGTTAACCTTGTAGTGACACGTGGCAAATGGTGATATCATTAATATGTGGCTATGGTCCAATATATGAAGAGATGTGATAGGGAAGACTATGCCTTTGGAAGAGTAGATTTGTTCACGAATTTTCGGGTTTAAATTAAGTTAAAAAAAATTTAAATTGAATTCAAATCGAATTTAAATAAATAAATTTATTATTATTCGAATATAATCCGATCCGACTCAATCATGTACCTCTTAGAAGGGAGACTTTGTTTTAACTGCTTTTGCATTTTGTTTTGCATATGTAAGGTTGTTAGCATGGGAATGGGAGAGGTCAACAATTACATCACCATTTTCTTCATTCATTGTATAATGTGCCATTTAATTTTCAGACATTTTCTTCAAGAGTAATTATATAAGGAAAAAAAATTAAAGAACAAAAATTGGATTAGAAAATGGGGCTAGTGGCTATGATTTTTCAAAGTTGGAATTTGAGAAAAATTTTGAATTAGAAATCATTAGAGATTAAATCAGTTAAATAATTAGAAAATTTAAGAATTATTCACTTAAATAAGATATTCCAATACACAAAAAATTTGTGACTGTAAATTATTTATAATAGTTGTGGAACCTAAAAGTTAACGCAGTTCTCTGCTATCTCTTTTTTTTTTTTTTTTTATCTTCAAATTACTGGATTCTTTGTATATATTTTTTTTGTGACTATAAATTAATAATTAAAAACTAGTTACATCTTACCATAACCAATATTCCAAGTTTAAATAAAATAGGATTATAGGTAATTTCTGATATTAAAGTATAATATTATATATTTACTTTGACTTTTTACATTTCATTAAAAAAAATTTGACTTATTACATATAGTTATAGACTTAACTAACTTTCTATTTAATCTTAATTTGTGTTATTTAATTAACACATTATGTGAAATAAAAAGGGATTAAAGATGATATTAAACCTTAACTTACTGGATGATTTGGATTTTATCCTCTCATTTTTTTTTTTCAAATTTTCTTTTGGCCAAGTTTTTTTTCTTTCAAGTTAATAAACACAAATTAAAACAAAAAAATTTCAATTTTCCAAAAATTCAAAATCATCCATATTTGGGCTTTGGCTACTATTTGGGCTGGATTTTATATTAGGCTAAAACAAAATTTAGACCCAAAAAAGGACCCAATTTAATTGGGTTTTGAAGATTAGGGTTTATACCTCAAAGGCTCAAACAGCCTGTGAAAATATACCGCCAAGCACACTCCATTTTCGCCCTGACTTCATCCTCTCTTTTCACAGTTGAAAGCTCTACTCTTTTTTCTATGGAGGCCAGGGTTTCTTCTGGGGTTTTAACCAAAAATCAAGCCCCCTTTTTTAGCCCTTTACATCCAAGAAAACTCCAATCTTTAAGAAACATCTCTAGTTTGTACAATACTAAACATACCCATCAATTCTCAAATGCTTCATTTCAGCTTTGCACAAAATTTTCAAGCAGAAACCATGGTTTCAGACAGGTTTTACTCATTCCTCCTTGCTTTAGCTTTTGCAATAATGATTTTTTTAATGATGGAACTTTGTTTCTGTTTGGGTTTTGGAAAAAAAAAAAGTTGAGCTGTTTTTTTTTTTTAATCTGGATATTTGTTAAATTTGATTTTAAGGTGGTAAACGTGAAATACCCACATTTTTTTGGGGTTTTAAATTGGCATCTATGATTCTCTAGTGAATTTTAAGTGGCTTTTTTTGGGTGGAAGATTAGATTTTTGTTTTAATTTCTTTATTTTGTTTTAGGTGATTAATATGTCTGGAGATAATTCTCGTGAGTTCGAGTTGTCTACTTTAACAGCATTGTCACCTTTGGATGGTCGTTATTGGGGTAAAGTGAAGGACTTGGCTCCCTACATGAGTGAATATGGGCTTATTTACTTTAGGGTTCTTGTTGAGGTAATCTTCTAATCAGCATTCTCTTATATATTCATTTTTATAATGTAATTTTGTTTCAAATTGTATGTTCCATTATCTATATGCCTACTTGGCCTTAGAGGCTTTCGGTCTTTTGCTTTTTGCAAATTGTTTGAAATCAAATTCATATACATCTTAGAAATTGAATTGATTATGCAATTTCGGCTTAGCATAGTTGAATTACGACGTGATTTAACTTCAACTGTGATAATTCTTAAGCTGACCGACATAATTTCATAGGAAATATTGGAAAGTGTGGGTTCTGTGAATCAAAGGGTAACACAAATCCTGTAACACTTGACTGGAGGTTGCCAACTTTAGAAATGAGTCAGTGAAATGCAAACTATGTTACTCATACTCGGGGTGAGTGTTAGATACGGGTATGTATCCGACAGGGATATGCTCAATTTTTTAAAAAGTTTTTTCATATATTTGGAGGGTGAAAGGGTTGGACATCCATACCCACGTTCGATGGATATGTGTCAGAAATGAGTATTCCAAGGAAAATGAAGAGTCTGAGCAACATATAATGCAAATGATATGAGCACACTTGTGGTTGATGTACAAAGTATAATAACTGATTTCCAAACCCAATCAAGTTAAAATATAAGTATGTTTTCATCATATAAGTCAATGAAATTCGTTTCCTTCGTTTTCTGTGCTTTCTTGAAGGACGGTTTTTAAATATAATACTATCTGCCAGATTAAATGGTTGCTGAAGCTTTCACAAATTCCAGAAGTCATTGAGGTTCCAAGCTTTAGTGCAGAAGCTCAGTCTTATTTGCAAGGATTCCTTGATGGATTTAGCATGGATGATGCCTTGGAAGTTAAAAGAATAGAGAGAGTAACTAACCATGATGTAAAAGCAGTTGAATACTTCTTGAAACAGAAATGCGAATCACATCCAGAGATTGCCAAGGTTGGGTTTATTCATTATTTCATTTATATATTGACAAACTATCCTTTCTGTTTGACTTAAATTCATGCAAGTAATTCTTTGGGAATTTTAGGATCAAATTACATTTTCTTTCTGGTTTCAGGTCCTTGAATTTTTCCATTTTGCTTGCACATCTGAGGACATAAACAACCTTGCCCATGCTTTGATGTTGAAAGAAGCAATGACCAAAGTCATGTTTCCAACTATGGATAAATTGATTGAGGCAATATGTAAGATGGCTAAGGCTAATGCAAGCATTTCTATGCTTTCTCGCACACATGGCCAGGTAGAAGAGTAATTTCATGCTTGAAATTAATCACTCTTAATGTGTCATAAGCCATTCAGTGAATAATCTTTTGATTCATGCATTAGTCTTTGAACTCTCAAGTTGATCACAGTAACGCCTTTTCTTTTCTTTCCTTTTTTTTTTTCTGAGAGAAAGAGAGAGAGCATGTTTTATACCAAGATTGCTTAAATTTTCTTTGTTGTTTCTTTAAGTGCCTGTGATTTATTACTATTACTTACTCTAGAAATAGCTGTTATTACTTGATCACTTAAATCTTTGGTTTCTTTCAGCCAGCTTCACCTACGACCTTGGGAAAGGAGATGGCCATTTTTGCTGTTAGGCTAAGCAGAGAAAGGCAAGAAATTTCTCAAGTTGAGATGATGGGCAAGTTTGCTGGTGCAGTTGGAAATTACAATGCCCATCTTGTTGCATATCCTAATATTAACTGGCCTCAAATTGCAGAAGAGTTTGTGACTTCTCTTGGATTAAAGTTTAACCCCTATGTTACTCAGGTATGTTTCCTGCACTCCTTCCTCTTATATGGTAAAGTATATATCTCAGTTGAAGGAATGACACTTCTAGTTAGCCTCGTATGGGTATGATCCGTAATGAGTTTATGTGCTTCACCTGGAATATAACTGGTATGCAATCTTGTCAAAGTGTTGATATATTCTTCTGATTGAATATATATGTTTTTTGCTTGTTTGCAGATTGAGACACACGATTATATGGCAAAACTTTATTATGCAATTATCCGGTTTAACAATATATTGATTGACTTTGACAGAGATATATGGGGGTACATATCTTTAGGATACTTTAAGCAGGTGAGTGTTTTGATGCAGGATGTTGACTTAAACTTTTAAGTATCATTATTATGCCAACCTAATATCTTTTCGTGCTCAAAATTTGGAACAGATAACTAAGGCTGGTGAGATTGGCTCATCAACAATGCCTCATAAAGTAAACCCTATTGATTTTGAAAACAGTGAAGGTAATCTTGGTAAGGCTAATGAAGATCTATCTTTCCTGAGCATGAAGTTGCCTATTTCCCGTTGGCAGGTAGGACCATATCCTGTTTCTATTTTAATATTTTCCTGATAGCTGCTTAATTTTATGCATGTACAGTTCATAACTATTAGTATAAGTCTATTCTAACAAAATACATTTCTTCTTATGTGTTGAATTTGCAGCGAGATTTGACTGATTCAACTGTCTTGAGGAACATGGGGGGAGGACTAGGTCATTCTCTTCTTGCTTACAAAAGTGCATTACAAGGAATTGGAAAGCTCCAGGTATGCCACATAACAGAAAAGTTCCAATGTCCTTGAAGTGCATGGTGATTATTCTACTATGTTACTCGGACTCGGATATGTTCAATTTTTTTCAAGATTTCCATGTATTTGGAGAGGGTCCTTGGAGGATCATATCCCCATACCCATATCCGGATATGCGTTGGACACGGGTACTTCAAGAAAAATAAAGAGTCGGAGCAACTAGTGCTGAAGGTTTTTAGAATTAAGTGCAATATGTTGGTTATTTGTTTGTGAAATTTTGGACTTTATGATATATCAATGACTTGTGGTAAGGCACATTAGCATGTTTTCTACAACTCATAATGATTAGCAGCTTGATATCACCTATGAAGCAACAACTCTTGTTGATTCTTCTCTAAATTGTAGTATTGAGTGCTTTACTCTAAAAGCTTGTTCTGCTGCCTACTTCCATCGCTCTTAAACTCCATTTTGATTCCAGGTTAATGAAGCTCGGTTAAGTGAAGACTTGAACCAGACATGGGAGGTACTTGCGGAGCCAATTCAGACTGTATGTATCTTCTGATCTTCGTTTATCTTATTCCGTATCTCGATTCATCTTTTTTTAAGCACAAAGTAGTAGCGGCTTAGATTGATACATTAGTAGCTTAGATGGAATGCTAGTGGTTAATTCTCAAACTCCTTTCTCTCCCTTTCAAAATCCCCATTTCATTTTGGTTTCTCTTTTTAACTTGATCTGTAGGTCATGCGGAGATACGGTGTTCCAGAGCCTTATGAGAAACTAAAGGAGCTAACCAGGGGAAGGGCAGTTACTAAAGAAAGTATAAGGGAGTTTATTGAAGGCTTGGAATTACCGAAAGAAGCTAAGACCAATCTTTTGAAGTTAACACCACATTCCTACGTTGGAGCAGCCATTGAATTAGCCAAGACAGTAGATTCAGCTGTGAACGTCATAAATGGAACCAAGGTCTTAGAAACATGTAGTTGAAAGAATTAGCCATTAAAAAAGAAAACAAATTCAGACAGGGTACAAGGTGGACAATTCCCTACTGATCTAAGTGATTGTTTTGTCATGTATATTGGTGGAATGAAACTCTGAGCTGAAATTTTGTAAGCGGTTTTAATGAAAATAAACATGAAATTGTTGTGCTCAAGCTTCTGTTCCCAAATTTTCCCCCATTTCACTGTAAATTCTTAATCAAGCTCAGGATCTTTCATTGCAAGAAAACCATGTTTTCCAGTAACTGATAAAACTTTGTACTTGGTAAGTATTAAATAAGTACTACTATCATTATTGTACTCTAGAATTTACCATTCAATCTTTACCATAATCCAAAGATGGAGAGATAGAAACCTGATAATTATGTATTTGTGTTTGTATTATTTTTTCGTATTAAAATCGTGTTTAAAGTGTTATATATTTATATAAATTTTAATACGTTAATAATTTATGTTATATAAATTTTAATACGTTTATATATTTGTATTTGTGTTTGTATCATATTTTTTTATCATGTTTTAAAATTTTCTTTTTCGTGTAAATAGAATAAAGTTTAGTTTGAAACGTTTCTGAGATAGATTCTTCACCAGGTGTACCTATAGAGTTTCATTTACACATCACCTAACAAACAAAGACAGAATCATTTGACTACCGAAAACAAGTAACAACGACATTAAATGTTTTTTTTTTTCCCCAACATTATTGGTGGATAGCCTGGAATAATCGCCTTGGTGTGTCAAAACTACCCCTTATTTTTAAGGTAAAAGACTCAACAAATTGTCACATGTAACATGTTAAAGTTATCATCGTCCTTGGGAAAAAGCCATTAGCAATCATCAACACAGTAGAAAGAAGAAAAGCTTCTCCATGAGAAAGACACAGTTGTTATTTACTTGTCTTTAATCAGTTCTAAACTACCAAGTTTAGTTAATGTTTCATTTTCTTATCATCTGGTCTCTTCCCACTGTTTCTCATTTCTTCAAATGCCTCTCTCAGGTTCTCTCTCTTGCTCTCTCTCTCTCTCTCCTTGTCTTGTTTAAGGTTTGTTTAAGATAATGAGAAAAACATCAGTTTTTGCATTAAATCATTGCATCAGAATTTAATTTGGTTGAATTCTGTTTTGTTTTATGTCTTATGGTATTTAAGTTATGTAGCTCTTTCATTTTTTTACCTGTTGTTTTATTCTTTTTACCAAACTGCTCTGTGAAGCAGTGAGTTGATCAGCAAAATTTGGACTATTGTGATTATTATATCTAATAATTTCAAATATTTTGTGGACCCTTTTCATCTTTTTGAAGATATCCTTAATAAAAATGGAGTATTCGTTGGTTTTGTCATGTCAAAACTTGATTCCTCAGTCTTTTGGCTAGGCCTTAAAGAGAGAGAGGGATCTTGGTTGTCAATGTAGTTTTCTAAAACTTGCTCTAAATTCTAATATATGAAAAATAAGGAACTTTTAAGGAATACCCTTTGTTTTATTCATTTATTTCTAGCCTTTTCTCTCCTTATGTGGCTAAAAATGTGGGCAATGAAGTTGAGATGAGCTATCGGTAGTCTATGTTGCTCCGACTCTTCCATTTTTTTTTAAGTACTCGTGTTCGACACCCGTGTCCGACGTATATCCGGACATGGGTATGAGAATATGATCCTCTAAGAACCCTCCAAATATATGAAAATCATAGAAAAAATTAAACATACCCGTATCGGACACATACCCGTGTCTAACACTCGTATCCGAGTCCGAGAAACATAGCTGGTAGCTCATACCATTGTAGATGAAGCTGCTTGTAAGTTTTTGCTTTATATTTGGGATTTTGTCTTGATTATCATACCTGTTATTGCCACCATATAGTCAATGGGAGGATTTATTATACCTATGATTTGGAAAGGATAGGGATCTGGGGATATTTGCAGCCTGCTTTTTCTGGCCTAGATTGAATCACAATGTCAGCTTATGGCCATCAAATGGAGCGGGAGTTCTCCGCTCAGAGTCTCTTGAGTAGGGGAGATACAGGTATGCACTACTTTATTTGATTTTACTTTCCTTTTTAGATTTCAAGAGTTCTTTCAATTCAGATATTCGAATACCCTTTCCCGAGAGGCTTTTTAAGCATTTGGCATGCCCTGACTGAATTTGTTATCTAAAATCCTGCTGTCAAGTTGTTAATTTAATTCATCCAAATATCTAAACAGTTTTGGGGGAAAATATGTAGTATGCAACATTGTTTTAATAGGTTAAGTGCTTCATCTATGCTATGTTGCTCCTATTCTTCATTTTTCTTCAAGTATCCGTGTCCGATGCATATCCGGACACGGCTATGCAGATTACTCTTCAAATACATGAAAAAACTTAGAATAAATCAAATATACCCGTGTTGGACACATACACATATCCGATATTCACATCCGAATCCGAGTAACATAGCATATATGTACTTAACTCATTGGCTTTTGGATCCATCAATAGTTGTTTCTTTATATGATTGCTACTGCTGAACCTTTTGATTTCTGACTCTGATATATATATATATATATATATATATATATATATATATATATTAATCAATGGTGATTCTCCTTAGGAACGGAAATGGAAAGCCGCTATGTGGCTGAATCGGGATTCTACATGACATCTTTGGCTGCAATAATCTTCATTGCTGCTCTTCTAACTGTTGGGGTTCTATTAGTAACTTTGATTGTCACATTAGCAGTAATGTTGCAATCTTGTGAAAATAGGAGCAAAGGAGTTGTGGAGATTGAGAAAGCAAGTGATAATAGTTACCATTTTTGCAAGTTTTTTGCTCTACATTGGGAGCTCAACAGCTTGGAAGAATCTGAGGTTCCTCCAGTCTGCAGGAGTTTTGCCATTCAATATATCAAAGGGGGAGAATATGAACGAGATTTGAATTTCACAATGTGGATGATTGAAAGTTTTTTTAATACTGTTTCACCATCAAATAATCACCTGGATGTGGTGTTAATGGACATAGATGACATACTTGCTTCAATTCCTCGGTACTCCTATCCTCTGTTGCTCTGACTCTTCATTTTTCTTTATGTATCCGTGTCCGACACCTGTGTCCGACACATATTCGGATATGGGTACGGGGATATGATCTTCCAAGAACCCTCCAAATACATGGAAATCTTGGAAAAATTGAATATACCCGTGTTGAACACATACCTGTGTCCGACACTCACACCCGAGTCCGAGTAACATAGCTCCTATCAGTTAAATGCACCAGTAATCCCCTCAATTGTTTTACACATTTTCTGCATTTGGATAATATTTCCTCTTTCATCCATGTTATTTAGAGTCTAGCGTGAAAATCATTATATTTAAAGTTTCTTATCAGGGATTTAATTTGCGGTTATGGAAATGTTTTCGGTCGCGTCGAATTTATCGCGGTTACAAACGTAATAAATGTTATCGCAATAAATATCAGCAGCAGAAAAAACCGAAATCGGCTGCCGTAACATCACGTTGCGAATGTTATTTTAATCCCTGTTCCTTGCCACATACTCGTTCTCACTTTTTCTTTTGCCTTTTCCCCCTTGAGTTACTTGTTTTGTTGACTTTTGACATGAATTTGAAGCCTGGAAATGGATCTTTGAACACTTTTATCCTTACCCATTTTATTAATCTTAGCCAAATCAGATTTATACATCACAAATTAGTTCTGATTTCTGAAAGTTTTATGTTTTTCTTTACTGGTTTTGCCTTTCAGTTTTGCTGCTAGTAAAACTATTTATTGGTTTTATACATCAACTTAACAGGATTTAAAACCATGTTTTGGCTCAGGTTCAACCAAGATGGCTGTAACAAACCTAGTGGTTGCATTGAAGATGGAACCTATCTAAAGAACCTGCAAACTCTGGAATTGTACATGAAACTTCAGTCCAAAGGATGGTCTTTGATTCTATTATCGAGGAAGCCTGAGAGACAGCGAAATGTCACTATTGAACACCTTAATACTATAGGATATAGTGGTTGGTCTTCTTTGATTATGAGGTATTGTTTTTGTTAGTACTCCTCTTTTCTTTTCAAAATTTTGATCTTATGTGCATAAGTAGTTGCATGACAATCATTGAGCTATGTTGCTCCGACTCTTCATTTTTTTTAAGTACTTTTGCCCGATGCCCGTGTCAATCTGACGCATATCCAGACAAGGGATGGGGATATGACCTTCCAAGGACTCTCCAAATAAAAAAATTTAGAAAAAATTAAACATATCCGTGTCAGACACATACCCGAGTCCGAGTAACATAGCCATTGAAAATCATAGAGAAAGTTTTTCTTTTCTACTGCTACATCTTAGCTGGTAAGAATCAGTATAACCTTATTTCTCGCCAGATTTTTAATTCTAAGAGTTCTGGACTCTAGTTATTTAGAGGTTCTAAAAGGAAGTTGATGTTTGCTTATTACCTCTACAAACCTTACAAATAAATGTTCTGCTTGAACTATAGCTACTTATGGTCTATGTTACTCGGATTCAGGTGTGAGTGTCAGATCGGGTATGTTCAATTTTTTCTAAGATTTTTATGTATTTGGAAAGTTTTGAAGGATTATATCCCCATACTCATGTCCGGATATGCGTCGGACATGGATACTTAAAGAAAAATCTTGAGTCAGAGCAACATAGCTTATGGTTGTTTTTATGGTGGGAAATCCTTAATTTTCTTGACGAGACAATGCTTATTTCATTTGAGAGCATAATAGTATCAGCTTTGGAACAAAAGAAGTCGCAGTCTAGGGATAGGAGAAGCCGAGAAGAGGTTACAGATGTTGGGATTCGAATCCCAGATCTGTTGGATGTCACTTTTTAAGTGTGACTGCATGAAGCAACTGGGCTAAATCCCGGATTCAATAGTAGTATCAGCTTTGATTTGTATTTCTGGAGTGCCCATGTGCAATGCAGCTGGTTAAAATTTCCAGGAAACTCTTGCAGGTCAGATAGCGAAATGGAAATGGATACCTGCGAATACTTTTCTAGACGAAGAGCAGCAATGAAGAAAGAAGGTACTCAAATAATCAGTGTGATTAGCAGCCAAATGGATGCTTTAACAGGCTCATCTTTGGGAAGACGTGTTTTTAAGCTTCCAAACCCTTTATATTACAATATTGAAAAATCACATTGAAAGCTAGAGACTTTCACATTAAATCTTGTGTCCTTTTGATTGTTCTTTGCATTGTGTTCTTCGAATTTCTTCTGTAACAAAGTTAACACACGTTCATCTGCGAATCCGAGGCTTAGTTCAGTTTTCTTTCCAACATAATTTGACATCAGCATTGTTCTTCAAAACCCTTTTTTTTTTCCTTTCCAATAGCAGCTTTCAAAGAGAGAAGTGACTTGCACTGTAGTAGTTGTTTATCAGCTCAGGTATCTAATACACTAAATCATTTTATATAGGCAACTAATGGCATTGGCTACAGTGCTCATAAGCTATTCGAGTTCGACTCGAAAAAAAACTCGAATTCGACTCAATTATTATCGAGCCGAGCTCGAGCAATTCAAGCTATTGGACGAGCCGAATTTAAATATCTTAATGCTTGACTCGAGTAGCTCGCAAACCTAATCAAACTTTTTTTATTTTTAATTAGTATTGAAAAATCTCAATTCAAACTCAAACTCGAGTATAAATAATCAAATTTGAAGTTGAGCATGGGATCGAGCTTATTTTTTAATAGGTAAACGAACTTAATCGAACAAATTCGAATAGTTTGACTTTTATCTCGAGCCAAACTTCAAACCTTGAATTTCGAATTGAGCTCAAGCTTCTTACAACTTGAGCTCAGCTCGATTACACCCCTAGGCTGCTGCATGACTCTCCGAGCTTCCATGCTTCTGGTTTCACTAAAATATCAAATAAGGGCATTTATAGAAGATTGTAATCGCATAACAGGTAATTACAACAACGATTTCGATAAGTAACTACATTTGTAACAAAACTACCAAACCTATATTTCTAATGCAAAGATGGAGCAACAGATTGCAGCCGCTGTAACCAAGCAATTCTTATACTAGACTTCTTCAACTGAAGGAAGATTTCCCTGTATTCCTTCTTGAGAAATACATCCAATGCAAATAAATACAGCTCACTTCCTGGTTCTACCTCTTCCATTCCATCAAGACACTCAATACATTCCCCAATGCCGTAACAAAGTTTGTCACGTAAAGGTCGAAGATCGACAGGACTTTTCGGAATTGTAACAGCAGTTCTTGACTCAAGAGTGTCACTATGGTGCTCTGTCATCCTCGCTGGCTTTGTCATGCCTTGCTCGCCTACATGCAACGGCGACATAGGAGAACTATCATTAAGTCTTCTGCGTTGGATCGGAGGATCTACTTCACTAGCATTCATGGTTCCATCAAAGATGATTTCTAATTTATCAGCATGCTGTATTTCCTTAATCCGAAATTGTGCAGCTTCAGGGTTTGCCTGTTAAAAGACCATAAGACTATTAATAAGAGAATTCTTGGAAAGTTTTGCTGAAATTTTTCATTTCAATATAACATGGATGATTGGAATTTGGAAAATTTCAGCATACCTGTATATAGTTCATCCAATCTTCTTCACTTGCACCAAATTTACTGTTAACAGGATCCCATTTCATGCTGCTAGTATTGACAAGCTTATACCAGATTCTCCATTGTTCCTTAGTGGCATCCCAATGATTCTTTATCTGTAACCTACTATAACTCACACCGGCCTTTTCGTTAAATGATTCAACAATACTCCTCCATCCTTCCTTGATAAAATGCGTCCCGGGTCTATTTCCCTTTAGCGTCTCTTCTAGACATTGGTCAACAAATATTTCATGGAAAGCAGGTGTCCAAGTGGCTTTGTCCCTGGAAAGTGATGAAGCAGACATACTCAGTTCACTAGCAATTCTTCTGTCATGTGGAGAGTAAAGACTAACAGGAGTATAAATCTCTTTCTTCCAGCAAGACTCTGCTGTAACTGGTTCTTTTGCCGGCAATTGAAATGTCATTGAACTATCACTCTGCCTCTTATGTCGATTAGAGGTTTCAATGTATTTGGCATCAACTGTACTATCAAAGATCACTTCCAATTTGTCAGCATGCTGGAGTTTCTTGTGCCGATATTGTGCAGCTTCTGGGTTTGCCTGTGACAAAGTCATTGTGATATACCTGATCTGGAGATTCACAAAGAAGCCCTTATAGTTTTTTCACTAATATAGCATGAAGAACCATGGAGTCAGCCTATGTTACTCGGACTCGGATGTGAGTGTTGGACACGGGTATGTTTGATTTATTCTAAGTTTTTCAATATATTTGGAGGGTCCTTGGGGGATCATATCCCCATACCCATGTCCGAATATGAGTCGGACACGGATATCGGACACAGGTACTTCAAGAAAAATGAAAAGTCGAAGCAACGTAGGAGTCAGCTATCATACCTCTAAATAGTTGGTCCAGTCTTCATCACTTGCACCAAATGTACAGGTTTCTGGGTCCCATCTCATACTGCTATCTCCAATCAACCTATACCAAGTTTTCCATTGTTTCCAAATGATATCCCAATGATTCTTTAGTTGTTTTTTGTCATACCTCAAACCAGCCCTTTTCTGAAATGCATCAACAATATTCCTCCAACCTTCCTTAGTAAAACGGCTACGAGGTTTATTTCCCTTTAATGTTTGTTCTAGACATAGATCAACAAATATTTCGTGCAAAGCAGGTGTCCAAATGGCTTTTGTCTTTGGAACTGATGAGGTAGACATCCTTTCCTCATTTGCAAGTTGAAATGTTATAAGAACTCATGCTAATGAAATATTATCATAACAAAATTAATTAATGCATGGTCAAGATACAAATTGATTAAGTAGTTACAATCCAAATATCCAAAGCTACGCGAATCCTTCAAGGTTATGCGTGCAATATCCTTGGTCCAAGTACATTGTGAACACATAAAACACATAGAGACTATGTTACTCAGACTCAGGTATGAGTGTCGGATACGGGTATATGTCTGACACGGGTATATTCAATTTTTTCTAAGTTTCTCCATGTATTTGGAAGGTCCTTGGAGGGTCATATCCCCATACCCATGTCCGAACAAGTGTCGGACACGGGTGCTTTAAGAAAAATGAAGAGTCGGAGCAACATAGCATAGAGATACAAACATTAAAAGGGGAAGGAAGGTGGCAGTAGAAATGCAGCAATGTAGTTACTTACCAATATCATTAGAATCCACTGTTTCATATTAGAAAATCATACTGAGACTTAAATTATACCTAAAACCAAGCAAAACTTCTTGACCCCCTCAGGAAAAAGGAAGAAATCTAAAATGTGCAAAAGTAAATAAACATGGACTGACTGTTTGTCAGATGCATCGGTATTTCCACAAATAAGAACTGAATAAACTTCCAAGAAGAAGCACCAATGAACTGGAAAAGAAAAACCTATGTAACCAAATAGCAAAGCTTGAAAGCAGGTACCTCACATAACAAAGCAACAACAAAGTGAATAATCTTTGAAACATATTGATGGCTTATCTTTCAACCTATGTTACTCGGATTCGGGTGTAAGTGTCGGACACGGGTATGTTCAATTTTTTTCCAAGATTTCCATGTATTTGGAGGATCATATCCCCATACCCATGTCCGGATATGGGTCGGACACAGTTACTTCAAGAAAAATGAAGAGTCAAAGCAACATAGCTTTCAACACCAGAGGAAACAACATTAAATCCAACTTAAAGTTCTGATCTACCAGGCTCAGAATGTGAACAAAGTAGAATCAAATTTCTGAAATTTTATGTCTTCTAACAGAATTCCAAAAGTAAAGTCAACCTAATCAAGACCAGAAATATTTGCCCGCTTTCTTCTTTACCTTTACTTTCTCAGTAACCCAGCTGAGGCCAGACATTGAAAATTATGAAACTTCTCAAAATAACAGACATAACAGAACATGAAAAAATGTTAAAACCATTTTGATTTTGACTCAATTCCATGAAATTTTGTGATCCATGCATCAAACTAAAAGAAAAATATCATTCATATGGTGTAACGATAAAGACTAACCCATGCAAAGGCTTTACCTTTAAGCAGAGAGACTCATAAAATTAGCGTCTTTGTCATGAATATACAAAAAATTGAAGTGTTAAATTGCAAAATTTTATATGATATTGTACAGAGCAATCAAGAAGTAGAAAGAAATAATCCCTATTTTCCAAAAAAAAATGAGTATATTTTCACACATTATTAACAAAATTAATAGGCATTAATCAAAATTCTCCATGAAGAGTTAAAAGGAAAACCTACAGAGAAGAAAAGAGTGAAATTATGATAAATACCTGCAGACCAAAATAGCTGCATTAGAGATTCTTAAGGCGATTAAAACTTGAAGAAGACGACGAATTTGATGATTTTGCTTCACCTCCAAATTGGCAATCGGCAAAGCCTGAAATGTGAACATTAAAGGAGCCCATAGAAGGCCATCAAGATGTTAAATTTTTGGGTTTTGAAACCCAAATGCTAAATCCTCTTGGCCCATCTTAAACATGGATCAGTTAATCACCCCAATCCCCATACCTAAACCTGGCCCATCAATTTCATATATGCTATGGATCATTGCCTCTAATTTGCTTGTTTGTGCATGAAACTTTCAATCAGCCACATAAATATTGCCTAATGAATCAAATTACATATCTTAACTGGCCTCAAAAGGGCTAAAACTTAGCCTCAAGGAGTATATTTATATACAGCCACCATTTTTTTACAACTTCGTTTCAACAATTAACAATTAATATCATCATGGCCAGTTACAATGACAAATGAGAAATGACCCATTGTAGAAAAAAAAGCAAAGCTGAAACACTATGAATTTACCCAAAAAGATAAACAAAAGAAACAGTAATATGAAGAACAAAACCAAAATCTCATTGGAAAGTCTCATTAATCAGAACTTTACACTCAAGTACATATATCAGATTCATGATAGAAATCCCTAATTAGTCGTATCCACTAAATTTCTAAAAGATTTAGCCCCTAAAACTAGACAGAACTGTACACTTCATTACCTTGCCTTCATCAAAAGAAACCCCAGAAAAACCATAGAAATCAACCCAAACAAAGCTAAATTCCTTACTAAAACCTTCCCAGAAATACACAAAGGGGATGCCACTATATCATCTCTTCAACAAAACAAACAGACACAAACCTGCCACAATCTTCAAGAATCTTCAACTGCCAATCCTAACTCTAGGTCAAATTGCCCATTAACAAAAATCAAAAACCACCCAAGTAATAACCACATGACGGCAAAGAAATAAATCCCAAACGACCCAGAAATCTTAGCCGCGCCAGAAAACTCCACATTATATTTCCTAGTCATGTTCTCTGATAAAATGCCCCATTTCCTCGCTCTTTCCTTATGATCCCCTCCATCATGATCCATCAACTCATAAACATAAACCTGCGACACCCCATCTTTCGTCAATGGCGTTCCAACCCCTGACTTCAAATGCCTAACCAATCCCTTCACATACATCTCCGCATATACCCCATTTGCCTCAACTTCCCCTGCTTCACCTCCACCGCTCGGCCACCCTGTTTCCGCTACGACCACTGGGATATTCTCGTGCCCCATCACCGCCATGGCTGTTAACACAGCATCTGCCATCATGTCAAACAGGTTGAAATACCTAACCCCAGTGACCAAATCGTCTCGAAAGTTAAAAGGGTAGTCTTGGAATAAAGCAAACCCAATTGGGATTTCGCTGTTGAGGCGAAAAAGATTGTAAGGGTAAAGATTGATCAAGAAAGAGGAATTTGTTTGTTCCAAGAATTGGAGTAAGGGTTTTATGATAAGGTCACCGGCGGGTTGTTGAAACTCTGCGGAGGACGGCGGGAAAGCGGTGGTGATTGTGGAGAAGAAAGAAAAAGTTGTGGAGATTGGGATTTTGTTAATACCCAGTTCTTGAAGTGCCAGGCGGAGGTTTCTCATTGCTGGAAGCAAGAAAGGGGAGAAGTCTTCTTGGGTGGAGGAATAATCGAGCACGGCGTTGCCTACGGAAATGAGGGTAATTTTGGAACGAGGGTAAAAAGGGAGGACGTGGCGGTAAAGCCAGCGGAGAGCGAGAGAACGGTTGGAGGCGAGAGAAGGGAGGAGAGGGTTAGGGATGGAGAGGAAAAGGGTAGTGTTGGTGAATGAGAAGGCTTTTATGAGAGATGGGTCAGCGTTTGGGAGGCGGACGCTATCAATCTTGAGGGCGGAGATGGTGGTGGAAATCTCGTCGGGTGATGGTGGTGGCGGAGAGACGGTGGTTGTGTTGGTGGTGGAAGAGGAGGAGTAAGTGACTCCGATGGAAGGGAACGAGGAGGTGAAGTGAACGAAGGAAAGGAGAAGGAAGGAAAGAAAGAGAAAGGAAGGCATTTTCATGGTGTTTTTGAGAGTTTCTTTTTCTCTGTTTGGGAAATGAAATGAAAATGGAGTGAAAGAGAACTGAAGAGGGAGAGTTAGTTAAGTAGAGGCAGTTGACAGTTAGGGGAGAGAAGGGGGAGGTTTGTTTAATTTTGGCGGGAAATTTTGGTTATGGAGATTGTGTGCGGAAAGGTGTATATTTAGTTTTCATCAGAACCGTTCGTTTTTAAAAATCCATTTTTTTGATTGATGTATTTGAATTCGGATCTAACCCGTTCAACTGAGTCACAAATGTCAAACTCACTCCCCGACCGCCATAACCATCTCTCTCGGTAAGCTCTCTCCTTCTCTCTCTCTTCGCTCTCTTCTTCATTTAATCTGAATGTTTTTCTTTTTATTTTCTTTTTCAAATTAACGAAGCCAATCTTCGACTCGTTCTCGAAAACACCATATACTCCACAAGAAGCCACAAAAATCTACACAAAATCAACGCTCGAATCTCTCCTCTCAACAAAATTATCAGTCAAAGACTTCTTCTCCTTAGCTTGCGCATTACTCTCCTCTTCTCGCTCCTCCACTCACGAGCTTCTCACGTGGATCCCCAGCCACCTTTCCACCGCCGCCGACACAGCCTTTTCCGACATCTCGAGAGCTTACAACGACGCCCATCCCGTCGACGAGAAGAGAAATTTGGCGGGCGAATTGATGCCAGAAATCGTGCCGGTTTTGAATGAAAAGATTAAGGAGAGCTCGATTGACAAGAGTGATGAAAACGACGAAGCTTTGCCGCATAGGCTAGGGCTCCCGTAGGGTTCGCCATTTTGGCTGCTTATCAATTCAGATGGTTCGTTTCTCAGGTAGTTTAAAAATTAAAATTAATTTTCTCTGAAATTCTCCTTTTCTTTTCTTTAATTTTAACATTTAAAATCTTTTTTTTTTTTTTTTGTAGATTGAGCATCCAGATTTGGGAAAAATGGTAAATTTGGTTTCCCTTGTGCATTAACTTGTCTTGATCACTGGTCACCGGAGGTAAAAGTAAGCAACTTTGTAATATTTGAATATTTCGTAGTAATTATTCATTCTTGAGTTTAAGAATTGGGGTTGATTTCTTTTTTGCATGGATTATTTCTAGGGGAAGGGGATGATTAGTTTTATACATGCAGTGGAACTTGGTTGGTTTGGAGAAGTGATTCTTGATGCTTGCTGCCAGAACATTGCTTCTACTGATGATGAGATATGGCAATCAGGGATTTAAATTGCGATCGAGGACGCGTTGCATTTATCTCGGTTGCGGACGTAATGAACCTTACTGCGACCGCGAATATCGGCGGCAGAGGGGCCGAAACTGCTAAATAGAGGCCGTAGCGTCGCGTTGCGGCCGCTTTTTAAATCCTGATGGCAGTATGTCATGGAGATGTCGGTGCTACTCGCAACTTGCATTCAAAGAGATAATCCCTGTAGTAACTCGTGGTATACTTGTTTTCTCTGTCGCTTCAGCATCTTGATTGTGTTTGTTGATTAAGTTAAATGAAGATCGTATGACGCTATTATTGTGGTTTACTTAACTTTATAGGTAGCGAAAGTTTGCGCAAAAGTATGGTGTTCGAATATCTTAATAGGCACATTACATAGAAAATCATGGACCAATTGTATTTGCCAAAGGGGACTTTAGAGTCAAGGCATGAGGCTGTATGCTTGGTCTTAGTTATGAATTTCATTGCTGAGGGTTGAGTGGCCTTTTGATCAATTCTGACCTTTTTTACCATGCTATTCGTAGGGTGTTGTTTTGCATAATTATGTTGCTGCGACTCTTCATTTTTCTTGAAGTACCCATGTTCGATACCCGTATCCGACGTATATCTGGACATGGGTATGGGGATATGATCTTCCAAGAACCCTCCAAATACATAGAAATCTTGGAAAAAATTAAACATACCCGAGTCGGACACATACCCGTATCCGACACTCACGCCCGAGTCCGAGTAACATAGGTTTTACACTCTTGCAATCTTGCTTAGTAATGTTAGTTTTTGATCTGTTCGAATTTCTTCGTGTGCCCTTCTCACTGCTGATTCTTTGAATAATACAACAAGTTCATCTCCCAATCTGAAAATAAGGGATCCGGGAATCCGGAAAGTAAGTCAACTCAACCAAAAAGTGAAAGCTTTAGTTTATACACGAGAGTTGGCAGGTGGCAAATTCGTAGAATCTTCAATAGCATAGCAAATTCAATCAAAAAGTGAAAGATTTAGTTTCTACTGGTTTTGATAGTTGTTTCTTGATACACGTAGGCCGTTTTAATTTGTTCGTGTCTCGGGGATATACTTGATGCTTTTTGTTGCACTAGTAGGTAGTTCTTTCATTATCATCTGCTTTTGATCTAGGTTTGAGAAGATGCTAAATGAGATGTTGAGCCATTCGGAGCGACAACCAAGGAACAAGAAGCGACATATTGCATGGCTTAAATTTATTGAGCCAATCTTCAATGCTATTGGCCTTGTGTTATTCGCATATTTTAGGCGAATTTTCCCACTTTTCTTCCAGTGGTTGCATGTTGACGATGATGCGACTTTTTACTGGTAACATTTTTGATCTTCTTGCTCAGCAAATTTCTTTTCAATGACTTGTTCATATTAAAAATTATTACCAGGTGCTGGCGCTTTCGGAAAGTTACGGGAATGAATCCGTCTTTTAACATTTTAATGTTCTGCAGGTTCTCGAACGGGTTCAAACAGTTGTTAGGTTAACATGGATTCGGAACACACCATTTGTTGATAGGTAAACTATGTAACTATGCTTCATGGCTAATTTTGATTTTATAGTTCAATGGAACAGAATATTAACCTTATTCCATCATTTTAAATGGCATCTTAACTTATGTTGCTCTGACTCTTCATTATTCTTGAAGTACCCGTGTCCGATACATATTCGGACATGGGTATGAGGATATGACCCTCCAAATGCATGTAAAAATTTAGAAAAAATTGAACATACACTCGAGTCTGAATAACATAGATCTTAACACTGAGTTCATAACACAGTGCTCAATGATTGTTTATTTTAGGAATTTCAATCATTTGAGGCTGTTTTTGTGAAAGATTAAAATAAAATAAGTCCTATAAGCCATTTGTGATCAGTCGAAAATTTTCCCTTCTAGACACACCTTTAGTTGCTCTAAATGTCTGGGTTTCTGGGAGCGACATTGATATCTTGTTCGTTCTTACTTCAAAATCTGTTATTCTCCTCTTCCTTCGACTTACTGTTTGTTTCAAACTCTGGTTTGAAGATTCTTCGAATTCGCCACCTGCCAACTCTCAACACTGTGTATAAACTAAAGCTTTCACTTTTTGATTGAATCGACTTACTTTCCGGATTCCCGGATCCCTTATTTTCAGATTGGTTGATGAACTCGTATTATTCAAAGAAGCAGCATCGAGAAGGGCTCGCGAAGAAATTCAAATCGATATTCGTAATATACTAATCATGCTTCAGCAGTAAGTCACATTACAAATCTGTGAAGCATTTTCTAAACAATCTTTTATCCCTTTCTCTAAACCTTTCTTTGTTTCTTTCCTGTAAATGTAATCCCAGATGCAAAGGCCAACAGTTCGAAACAGCCTGGAACAAGCTCAGAGATGATCCGAACCGGCCTCGATCTTAATCTATCGAGCGAACCAACTTCGAAAGCAGAGAGCAGTATTGACGGCGTTGCTATCCTGGGGATTTAGAGCCATTGAGAATTCAGTGAGGACATATTTTCCCCATGTAAATTTACTTTCATTCTTTTTAATTGAAAACAATGTTCATATGTTGTTTGAGACTAAGCTCATGGAGGAAAAGCTTGAACTTGTTCCCTTTTGTTCCATTTTTTTCTTAGTAAATTAACCTGATTAAGGTTAAATATGTAATTGAATAAACTTTCACATTTAACCCAAAAAAAAATTATGTTATTCATATTGCTTAATTGACATTAGAACTCGCGATTATATGATACGAACACGATAAGATACAAAAAAAATAACACTAGCACGATATAAATATATGAATGTGTTAAAATTTATATAATACGATTAACATGTTAAAACTTATATCAATATATAATATCTTAAATATCATTATAACACAAAAATATACGAACATAATATAAACATAATATAAATATACGGAATGTGTGATTTAATAGACATCATTTAGAAGGCATTTTTTCTGCCGGGAAAGCTGTCTGTTTCCCGCCAAGTAAACAAAGCCCAGACCCCTATAACTATAAAGAAGCAATCAAACCCTCACTGTTTTCCTCAGAACTCAAAAAAAAAACCTTGAAAAAAACCTTGAAAAAAACCAAAAAAAAAACAATGTTGGAGTTAAGGCTAACGCAAGCTAGTTTGCTGAAGAAAGTGTTGGAATCAATCAAAGACTTGGTAACCGATGCGAACTTCGACTGTTCAGCAACTGGGTTTTCTCTCCAAGCCATGGATTCGAGCCACGTTGCCCTGGTGGCTCTTCTTCTTCGATCAGATGGCTTTGAACATTACCGCTGTGATCGGAACATTTCCATGGGGATGAACTTGGCTAACATGGCTAAGATGCTACGTTGTGCCTCTGATGATGATATTGTCACTATAAAAGCCGATGATGGTAGTGATACTGTCACGTTTATGTTTGAAAGCCCTTGTAAGAACCTTTTTCTTCTCTTTCTTGTTTTTTTTAATGTTTTTTATTGGTGGGAGGCTTTGAAAGAATTTTTTGGGTTTTGGTGGGATTTTTTTTCTCTTAATAAATAAACTCTTGGGTTTTGTTGTTTGGTTGCCAAGAAAATCAATAAAAAGAAAAGAGATCTTTTTTTATTCCTCTGAGACTAAAAATCAAATCTTGCTTTGCTCTATTGTGTTTTAGGTAATAAAATGAATATTTTATCCTAGAAAATGAAATTTCATGGGATTTAAATAGCAAATTTTAGGGACATTGTTCTTGCACTGATTTTATGTTAAAAGTTTTGAGGCTTGTTTGTTTATTGCTGGTTCTTCTTTCATGGTTTTTCAGCTCAAGATAAGATTTCTGATTATGACATGAAGCTGATGGACATTGATAGTGAGCATCTTGGGATCCCAGAAGCAGAATATCAAGCCATTGTTAGGATGCCAGCTTCTGAGTTTGCTCGAATTTGCAAGGATTTAGGCACCATCGGAGATACTGGTACTGACTGCTCCCTCCTACCATATTTCGTTGAAAGAATTGCATCTTTTATGTTTATACATCAAAGATTTGAATTCTGATTTTGGGTTTAATGGTTGATGTTTAAATTTGCAGTCATAATATCTGTGACAAAAGAAGGGGTGCAATTCTCCACCAAAGGTGATATTGGAACTGCGAATATCATTTGCAGGAAAAGCACATCAGTAGTTAAGGTAAAATTCTGCTTTATCTTCATCATACTTCACCTGAAACTTCCTCTAGTTGTTTATGACTTATGTTGCTCCGACATTTCATTTTTCTTGGAGTATTCGTATCCGACATTTGTGTCCGACACATCCGAACATGAATATGAGGATATGATCCTCCAAGTACCTTTCAAATACATGAAAATCTTGAAAAAAATTTGAACATATCAGTGTCAGATACATATCCGTGTTAGACACTCATACCCGAGTAACATAGTTTATGACAGCATTAAAACAGTAGATAGTTCAAATGTGTTCTTTGATGTCTGCTTCTGGTGTTATGAACTTTATCTAGAAGATGGAATAGGCATTAAAAACTGAGAAGCTGATGGTTTATCCTTCAAGGACCCTTCAAATTCATGAAAATTTTGAAAAAAATTAAACATACCAGTGTCAAACACAAACCCGTATCCGACACTCACACCCAAGTTCGAGTAACAAAGTTTATGACAGCATCAAAACAGTAGATAGTTAAAATGTGTTCTTTGATGTCTGCTTCTGGTATTATGAACTTTATCTAGAAGATAGAATAGGCATTAAAAACTGAGAAGCTGATGGGTTTTTCTTTTTTTCTTTTTTATATATTAACAGAAGGAAGAAGCTATCACTATAGAAATGGAGGAGCTAGTTTCGCTGACCTTTGCATCAAGGTACCTGATTGCATTCACAAAGGCAACCCCATTAGCAGGTCAAGTGACAATCAGCATGGCCTATGATATGCCAATTGTAATCGAGTACAAAATGGAAAATATGGGTTACATTAGGTTTTACTTGGCTCCCAAGATTGAAGAAGAAGAGGTGACTGGACCTCAGGTGGAAAATGTGCCTAAAGTGAACATCAAGTCTAAAGCAGATGTCAAGCCTAAAGTGGAAAAAAAGCCTAAAATGGAGATTAAATCTGGGGAGCTGATTGAAATCGAAGAGGGAAGTGAACTAAAAGTGGAGACAAAACTTAAGATGGAGAAGATTGAAATTGATGATGAAAGTGACCCAAAGGTGGAGACCAAGCCTAAAGATGAGATAGAAATTGATGAAACTAAGCTTCAAATGGAAGCTAAGGCAGAGGTTGAAGTTATGGATGTTGAATAGATGCATCTTACATAACTATTTTTTGGGTATAATCTCTGGCCAGTTTTTTGGATTTAGGATGTGAAGATGTTAGGAAATGGTAGGTTGTTTAATGATGCCATGCTTAGTGATGGCATGCATGAAGCATGGAACCTTTGACATGTGCAATTTACCAGCAATAGTTTTTTGATAGTTTTGTGTAATCTCTGGTCAGTGTTTTCGGATTTAGGATGTGAAGATGTTAGGAAATGGTTGGTTTAATGGTGCCATGCTTAGTGATGACATGCATGATGCATGGAAACCTTTGACTTGGGCAACAATAGTTTTTTGATAGCTTGTGAATGAAAATGATATGGAAATTATGGTGGATTCTTATCATTCTCACAATGTTGCATGGATCTACATGATGATCATGTCATCATGAATATTTGCTGAAAAAAGAGTCAATACTGTGGCTAGGAAAAATTAAAGGTGTTAATCACATCATCATACATCCACAATTACCAGCATATGTAAAAGACTATATCAAGGCATTAAACAATAAAAATGGTAAACTTATGTCTTTTCTTTTCCATTAATTAATCAATATTAGAAATGTTAATAACAAATGGACTGTGTAAAGACCAATTCTACAAACTTTTCCTGAAAGAATAAAAAACATATAATGATATTCCTCTACAACCCTAAGCTGGGAATGATAGAAGAGACCAATCAGTCACTTATGGCAGTTTTCTAATTTTTTACTAATCTTGTAGCTGTTGCTGATACAAAAGAAAAACTAGTTTCCCAGATTTCCAGGGGGAAAAAAAAAAAGAAAAGATTCTAGGGCGCAAAATCCATGGCATTATATACTTATGCTACCAGAAGGCCCGAACTTACCTCTTTGAACATTGTCGTTGTCCTTGCAAAAAAATACGAAGATCGCATGCATATCATGTTCCCAGGATGATGTCTCATTCTACGTTGTTTCGACTTTTCATTTTTCTTGAAATACTTGCATCCGACACTTGTGTCCAACGCATATTTGGACATAAGTATGAAGATATATCCTCCAAAGACCCTCCAAATACATGAAAAAACTTACAATAAATCAAACATATCCGTTTCCGACACTCACACCCGAGTCCGAATAACATAGGTCTCATTTGCTTCGTTTCTTGGCTTCACTGTAGAGTATAACACCAAAGACTGTGAGTGTATAACCAAGCATTCCGGTAACGGAAACTGGATTTCTAAAAATTAAAATGGAAATCACGACAGCTACAGCTCCTTTTGCGTTTCCTAGGACCTGCAAGAGAAAACATCTCAGTATCTCAAACCTTAAATTAATGTCTGTTTGAATATCAGCATAATCATGCAAAAATAAGAGGGGGAATGTGTGGATAAGAAATGACAGGCAAGAAAGCATAATTAACCATATGCTAATGGTCATTCCTATGGAAAGCCTTATAAAGAACTAACATTTATAGTCTATGTTGCTACAACTCTTCATTTTTTTTTAAGTACCCGTGTCCGGCGAATATCCGGACATGAGTATAAAGATATGATCCTCCAAATACCTTTTAAATACGTGAAAATCTTTTTAAAAATTGAACATATCCGTGTCGGACATATATCCGTGTCCGACACTCACATCCAAGTCCGAGTAACATAGCTTATAGTAACCATGCTGGTTTCTATAAACAGCCAAAAGATGGATACGTTTCATAATCATTGGAGTTAGTAGCAGTCAAACCTTCAGAATCACTTTCTTGTTTTGTTTAATCTTTCTAATAAGTGTACTGATGTACTCTTGTTAATTAAATTTCATATGTATAAAAGATATAAACAACCCATCCTCTTCACCATTTTTTTTTTTCTTTTAAAGAGAAGATACAGCATAAACGTGGCAAATTCCTAAAAGCCAAAAAAATGGGGAAAAAAGTTGAGAAAAGCCTGCTATAAGTATCGCGAAGATCGTACCTGCAAAGTCAGGGCGCTGGTGTGTTTCGTGACCAAAAAATTGGTCAAATTCACAAAATATGCTAGTGTTGAATTGAATAGTAGATACCAAATGATCTTGATGTCATCTCTGGCAAGGGCAAGGGTAATGCCAACCACATTTTCTTCCATAATAAGTGTTGCAGGAAGTAGAAATATAACAGCAATTGGGGCCATGTAGAGGAGGAGGTTCATGGAATTCAACTTCTCTCTAAAAATAAAATAGCAAGAATTTCTCAGTACCCATTTCTAGTCCCTGAACTAACGTAAATCTATGTTACTCCGACTCTTCATTTTTCCTAAAGTACCCGTGTTGGACACATATTCGGACATGAGTATGAGGATATGATCCTCCAAATATATGGAAAAAATTGAACATACTCATGTCGGACATATACTTGTATCCGACACTCACATCCGAGTCCGAGTAACATAGCCGTAAATATATAAAAATTAAGCTATCAACCACAAAGCAGAAGCAAAGGCGTAAAAAAAATTGCTCACCCTTCAGAAGAAAGCAAAATTCCTTGTAAAACTGACTTGAGAGCTCTTGAAGCTGTAGCTGCAATGCACATGATAAAACCAAATAGATGGCAACTTGGTTCACCCTATGGCCATGTAAGAAAAATGAAAAATAACAACCAGAAAGCAGATTAATCAAATGAAATAAATAATGTGAATAATGTAGAACACAAATTTAAATTTATAAAAGATAAAATGAAGAAATTTAAAGGTTTTCAAATCAAATAGAGGGGCAAAATCTAGACCACACACTTCTAAATGCCACAACCGAAACATACAATACGAGAAATGCGGGGGAAAAGGAGGAAACATAGTATATAAGAGAAGCATTGATAAATCATAAACAATAAGTTACTGACTAAATGATCCGTTTGAAACCAAGAAAAAGGAAAAGATAATCCACAAATTGTGATCTTTATTGAAAAAACTCCAAATTAAGCTAAAAAATTGGGCATTCCCATAACTTCTAAATAACAAGATATCTAATTTTAAATCTTGCAGTTCTTGTCTTTCCACTCCTTATTTCAGCAACTGAATAGAGCTTAAAGAAAATACTTCAATTCATAATCCTACCTTCAAAGTACTGCAATCCTTCAACTATTAATGGATTCTTTAGGCTACATGATGTTAATGAAATCCAAATGAGACTTAAGAATCCACTTCTTTACAACTAGACAATACTTTGAACCTATGTTGCTCCGACTCTTTATTTTTCTTGAAGTATTTATATCCGACGCATATTCGACATGAGTATGGGGATATGATCCCCCAAAGACCCTCCCAAATACATGAAAAAATTTAGAATAAATTAAACATACTCGTGTCCGACACTCACACCCGAGTCCGAGTAACATAGCTTTGAACCTCTCATCTCACATCAAAATAATTATATTACCCTTAATAATATGGGAGGAATTGGCATCGGATTCCCACATAATTTCCCTCTCTATTATCACTTAAAATCATATAAACCAACACAATTAACAAAATAAAGCAAATCATTTCCACATTATTCAAATCCTCCATAAATACAAAAAAGCTAATATTACCCATTATCCAATAATAAAATTAGCAAATCAACACAATTCTGAACAAAACAAAGCAAACCATTTTCCACATTCCAATAGAAAAAGTCCTCAATAAATCCCCTTAAAAAGCTACCACTTCCATTAACCAATAAAATTATATCAAAAAAACAAAATAAAGCCAACCCATTTCCAAAAAAAAAAAAACAAAAGCTAAACAATTTCATTAACCAAATACATACCCCACTGGCAATGATAACCCCAGTAACAACAGGAACAAGGGTAAGATAAGTGAGCCAAGCCTCCCTCTTCAATGTCATCAAGTAAGCAAAAACTGCAGTAAAAAACGGCGTCGTAGCACCAATAGCCTGATTAAAACTAACCGGTAGGAACCTCAAAGAAATATTCCCAAATACCACCGAAACACAAAAAACCAAACTCAAAGCCGAAATCTTGAAAAACTGAAGCCTAGATCGAATGGTCTGCATGGGAACCATCTTCATCCATGCAATTGCGATGTAGCTTAACAAAGAACAAGATGTCATGTGACACATGGTTAAGAAGATTGGGTATTTGAAACCGTAATTGCTTAATAAATATTTGTTTAACAACAAGACACCAATGTTGGAGGAGTACCAGGCTGTTACTAGACCGATCGTGAATAATTTGGAATTGTTTTTCATGGTTTTTTTTTTTTGGGGGGGGGGGGTTTGAAGATCTGGGTATCTTTATTTTGATGAAAACAAAACTGGGTTTTGTGAAAAAGAAGGAAATTGGGATTAAATCAAGGTGAATCTGGTTGAAGTTTGGGAAATTATGGGTTTTTTTGTTGGACAAAAAGGGATAATTTGGAATGATTTGATTGAATTAGCATCCATGGATCTGATTGAAGTTTCTCATTAGAAAATCCAGGATCCCAAAAGAGATTTTTTTTTTAGAAATTTGACTTTAAAAGAGGAAAAAGAAAGCTTTTCGAGTTTTGAGGAAGACCAAAGAAAAAGAATGTGGTTGACTCTTCAAATTTCTCAGAGGAGAAGAAGATTGATAGACAAAGGATTTTAAAGCAGAAGAGGTAAACGCTTTGTGCTTTTGTTTTTATGTTATTTATTATTTGGTTTTTTTTGGAAGAGGCTTATTAATTAATTTTTTATTTGTTTGGTTTTTACTCGAAAAGTTAATGTTAGAAATGTGTTAGTTCAACTATCGATAGACAATTCAAGAGACATGTGAATTAGATTGTTTTTAATTTTTATGAAAATTAAAACACAGACAAAATGAAATTTATAACATCCTATCTTTTTAAGGTTTAATCATAAAAACAACAACTAGGAAGTAGGAACCCAGAGGCTCAACAGTCTCTAACCCATAACTTGGCAAAAAATCAGAGGCAAAAGAAGAATACAACTACTCAACTCAATCCAAGTAACCTCTACAGTCTATACTGAAACCAATGATGCAATCATTTGGAATACTTTGAGACCAATAAGTCAGCTAATGGTTCAGCAACTTGAACATAAATCTAATCGAACTCATCACTTGAGTTTACATGTATTTTCACATAATCAACCTACTCCTACTCTTCATTTTTCTTTAAGTACCCGTATCCAATGCATATCCGAACATTTGTATGGGGATATGATCCCCATAAACCCTCCAAATACATGAAAAAACTTAGAATAAATCGAACATACCCATGTCGGACATATACACGTGTCCGACACTCGCACCCGAGTCTGAGTAACATAGGAATCAGCTCAGTCAACATTGCTAGACTATCCAGCATTTCACTGGGCATAAAGCATGGCAATCATTTAAAAAGTAGTGAATTAAACAACAAATATTATCATGCAAGCTTTTGGAAGTAATGAATGAAGTTGTTAAAGCTAACAGATGATATGATAGATGCTCCAGTAGATCAACCTTGCTATTCAGTTCCATAAATGACTGATTACCCAAAACTTCAAGGAACAAATGGGTGGAAAATCCTTTATATAGAAGAAATATGTAAACAAATGCAGAGTCTCATCCACCATCCTAAAGAAACAAAATGACTGCTCCAAAACACGCATGTTGATTAAGTTTATAAAAACAAAGTGAAAAGGTAAGAGTCACTTGAATCAGACTCCATCCGGCATCTAGACAACTGCGATGAAAGAAGAAAAATACAAAATTAGGAGGGCAAACAGGCGTAGACATAGACACAAAAAGTCAAAAATTAAATTGTCACAAAGACACACAAAAGGACCTAACAATGAATAAAGCTATGTTGCTCAGACTCTTCATTTTTCTTGAAGTATCCGTGTCCGACACCCATGCTCGACCCATATCTAGACATGGGTATGAGGATATGATCATCCAAGGACCCTCCAAATACATGAAAATCTTAGAAAAAATTAAACATACCCATGTCGGACACATACCCGTGTTTGACACTCACACCCGAGACCGAGTAACATAGGAATAAAGCAGGCAATTAATTTGCAAAAATTAACTCATCCGTCAAGCAGCTAATCTTCAAACAGAAAGTCACATCATTAAAATGAACGAAAATTCCTCATATGCAAACACATAAATTCGAATCAACCAAAAGTAAGTGGCAAACTCATGAACCCGCAAAACAACTAAGACGGATCATAAACTGGGAAGCCAAGATTACCTTAGATTTTGCTGGGATACATGAAGACTCTTACTCTATCTCCCTGCAAAGGAACCAAAAGATACATGTAAGATCAAAAGCACAAAGTAAAGAAACCCATTAAATAACAACAATATAACACACCTACCATAGATTTGGGAGGAAGGTTAGACTTGAACTTAGTACGAACGACACCACTGTTACCATGAGGTCTAGTAACCTTTCCCCAAATGCAGCGATAGTGTGAGCCATTCTTCTTCACCTTAGCCTTGTAAATATAAGCCATGCGCTTGCCAGCGTACCAAGCTACTTCCTCCTTGGTGTTAACTCCCTCAATCTGGATCAATGAAGTGTTTGGATACTGGTTCGACTTTGACCTAACACCCACCACCAAACAAATCATAAGCACCAATCCAAAAACAATAAAAACAACCCCAAAATCGGTTTCCAGTTCTTCCACTTAGTTCAATATCTCAAGAAACACAAGATAATCCTAAACCTCATTCTAAAACCTAGATTTTCAATCACCCTGTGTTCCCCAAACACTAATTTTAGTTCAAAAAATGAAGTTGCTAACCAGCCCTGTAGCCAATAAAAGAACAACTTCTGCAAATAAATGCAACCTAATTCTTGTTTCCTTTACTCATTCCCTAACAAACAAACAAAAAATGAAAACTTCTAACTTTCTTTCTTTCTTTTTTTTTATAAATAAATCAACTAAATTTACTCATACATTTAACTAAATATTCAATTTCCGTAAAAAAAATTCTCTAATTCCCAAAACAAAAAGCAAAGCTTAAAATCAACAAAATAAAAATAAAATAAAAAGGTTAAAGTTTTATTACCTCTTGTAACCCAAGATGGTTCCTCTTACATAGAGTCTGCAAAAAAAAAAAAAAAGGAAAAAGGAAAAGAGTAAGTCAAATCTAAAACTATATTCCATATGTCAAAATGGGAAATTGAAAAAAAGTTAGGGTTTTTGAAAGAAGAAATGAAGAGATAAAAAGGGACCTGACTCGCTCTCCTTGGCGTCCCTTCACCATTTTTCCCGATTTGGAAGCTGAAGCTTATTCCTTTCGATTATGACAAAGGCGACTGCAAGTTAGAGACCTAAAACCCTATATAGAATTACGATTTGGAGAATTTATACATAGAGCGGCTGAAGTTTATAGACGGTAAATATGATGTATAAACGTTTAAGGCCTAGGAAATATGATGTGAATTTGGGCCTTAATATTGGACCAATGTTCTTGTACGGGCTTCCTTTTTTTTTTTTTAAATATCAAAAGGCCCAAAGGTAAGAAAATGTCTAGCATTATTAAACTTTGATTAAAAAAATAATGCCAAAAAATGAAATTTTGATTTAAAATAATAATTTCGCTAACGAGAGTTCTAATGGTATTTTTTTAAAGATAGTTAAAATACACTTATAACAATATTTTTATATTGAATGCAGTAATAAACAATTAATTTGATAATTTTTTATGCATTGATTGAAGATATTATTTAATATAATAATTTTAAAGAATATCGTTAATACACTCGTCACTAAATTCTTAGAAGAAAAAACAAAGAATTTTTTTGACATTTACTAAATGCAGTTAATTTGATAATTTTTGATCCATTGAGTAAAAATATTACTCAATATAATAATTTTAAAAAATATCCTTAAAATACTCTGAAATGCTTTAAAAAAACCAAGAAAATTTATGATGTTTTCTTGTTTGTAACTCATGTTGCTTGTGTTTTTAATTTTTAATTTTTTAATTGCATGATTTTAAAAAAATATTCTTATGATATTTATATGCCGATGACAATTTTAAATTTTATAAACGAGAGATATAATTGACGGCGTGCATTGAATTTTGAATAATTATGTTAATTTATTAATTTTCTTAACATATAATCTTAATATATATGTACGAGTTTGTTCGTGAACATAAATGAACTGAACATACCTTGTTTGAGTTCAGTTCGTTTAATAAACAAATCTTAAAATCATGTTCGTAATCATTTATTTAGCTTCATAAACGAACATAAACGAATAAAAATCAGACTGTTCATGAATAATTCGTCGAACGCTCTGTTCATTTACACTGTACATTTAGTTATAAAAAAATGCTACTTTATCCACCTAACTACTAGTTAATAGTCAACAGTGAGCATTGACCAGTTAATTTTGCACATCAGCTGAACACTTAAGAATTTTTTTAGGGTTGCGTTTGGGAACTTGGATTTCAAAAGGTGGATTTGGATTTCAAAAATAGTATAAATTGTGTTATAAAACATATATAAATGTAACATTGATGATTATTTTTCAAATCTATGGATTTGTTGGATGCCTATTTATTGGTAAATTTAAAATACTTATAGTTATTTGTGAATTTGAAATTCATATTTTTATACCTTCCAAATATATAATCAAATTGAATCTTAACTAATTTATATATAATATATGCATTTCATTCTCATAATTTATATAACAAATGAAATTTAAATCCAAATTTTCAAATTTATGTTTCCAAATATAACATAGAAGAAATAGAAGATCTGCTTTTGACTGCCATGGGATGGTGATTTTAAGGTCTAATCTATATTTTTTTAAAAAATATATATATATATATATATATATTTGAATATTAATCTGATCGGTATGCTTGATAATAAACAAGCTCAAGTCTAATTTGTTTGAACTTGGCTTATTTAACGAAACTATATTTGAAACTAAACTCCCATTTTTGTGTGGACCATGCATTTTTAACTTTGGATTTGGTGGTATAAAAACGTTGGTGAATATAATTCAATTGGTAATTGCAATCTTTTAGGCTTGCACTCAATTTTGTTAGATAAAGTTGGTGAATATAACGATTGAACTACAATAGCAAGATTTTCATATATGACACATTGTATACACAAATGAGTGAAGAGGAAGGAGCTCAACTCATTGGCAGCGACCTTTATAACAATTAACCAATAGCTAGGGTTTATCAGATCAGATGCCATTAAAGTTAGTCATGTCTCTCATGGGGTTATCAGATCAGAATTCAGATGCTGTTAATGGGTTTATAGATCATTAGACACCATTAGTGGGTCTCATTAACACTTGGTCGGTGGTTTGTTTTAGACCAAAACTACTAGTTTAAACAAGTTAAGATTATAAAATGAAAAGCAATAGAGACATAAAAGAAGGTTCTTCTGGTGAGACAGAAACGAGAAAATGAATTAAAAAAATAGAGGGAAGAGGGAGAGAAAGGGTAAACCTTCATCGGTTGACTTGATGAAAGAAAGAGATAGAAGAGAGGGAGAAACACAGAAGAAAAGAGAAATAAGGTGAGGGATGGTCTGATCTGGTTTTGATTAACCAGATTACATGGTTATAATCTTTGCTCATGCAATCATATAGCACTGTTGGGCACTACCTAGTATATTATTGGTTTTGAAGATGTAAAAAATAACCAAAGCTCAATTGTTAAAAAGTAAAACATACTTGAAGAATTGGAGTCCTTTTTTGCTAAGGTTAATTGGTCATTGAAATTTGATTACCTTCTTGCTTTTTTATACAAAATAGGTTGTAGCCTAAAAATAAATGAAGAGATTGCATGTGCTGTAATTTGAACCTAGATTTGTTGGATGACATCTTTTAAAGATGATTGTATGAACCAATTGGACTAAGTCTCGAGATCTTATTTCCTTCTAGATGCAAACACTGAAAGAATAATTTGACATGTAAGCCTTTATAAAAGTTCTTTACTAGACCTGGCAATCTGCATATTCATATCTTGTTCGTATTATTTTTTCGTGTCATAATCGTATTTTTTTATAAGTAGAGTTTTATTTATCGAGAAAGCAAAGTTTACTACAATTTTTATATCATGTTGCATTCAACAACATGTCCACAATATTTAATTAGTAACACTAAGTCCCCATGCTACACAGAGCTAGTTGTTAACATGATCACTAGAGATATTCCTAAGGCCTATCAGCCTATCGTGCACCACGTTGAGGATCAAAATGAAAATTTCTTGCATCTGTCATGCTGGTCCTCCATGAAGCCTTTTATTTCTTTCCTGCCAGAGGAAATAGATGTAGGCATTCCAGGCAATCCTTAGAATGATTGAGATAAGTGCCTTGCCCGTCAATTTTCTGACTGTCCAGATTAAAACCTCTTGCTAGGCTCCTTGTGGTTTGGTGAGCTCACATGCTTGCAGTATCTTACTCCATAGTTGCTTGAAGTACTCACAACTGGAGAATAAATGGTCTCTGGTTTCCACCTCCTCTGCATAGAACAGGTAGTCAAGGATGACTTAACAACCCCAAGAGTGCAATTTGGCTTTGGTAGGTAATCTATCCTGAACTGCTAGCCAAACAATGACTGAGTGGCGCCTGAGATGGAAAATGGATGCCACACCAGCCTATGTCAGTTCACCTTTTCCTGTTTATGTCTCAATTCATTCCACACAAAGACAGCTTTGTATCCAGGGCCATGCCATTTCCAAACAATGTTGTTACCTTGTTGCTGCATAAACTGAAGCACCAAGCTCATCAGCTTCAGCAACTTCTTCCAATTCCAACTATATCTTTGAAGAGTAGGCAATTGCATTAGGCTTCTCTCTTTCAAAATGTAATTTCTAATCCATGCCACCCATAATGACCTTGCTTGTGTGAGAACCAGCCAAAGGTTCTTTAGTATGCAGACTTTATTCCAAGTGGCTAGGTCTTTAAGTCCCAAAATCCCTTCAAACTTAGGATTACATATGGTCTACCAGCTGACCCTAGCTTCTCTTGCACTGCCCTCTCCTCTTTTCCAAAAAAAAAAAGCATTGCATAATTGAGTTATCTTCTTAACTACTTTTGTTGGTAGCAGCAAGTTCCTACACCAAAAGTTTTGAATGTTGAAGATGACTGATTGTATTAGCTGCAATCTGCTTGCAAAGGATAGGTGTTTGGTTGCCCAACCTTGTATCCTTTGGGTGATTTTATCCACTAGAGGGGAGTATCCCTTTTCACTCAATCTTTTTGTTACTAATGGTACACCTAGGTACTTTACTGGCAGTGTGCCAAGCTTGAACCCTGTGCATTCAACAATGTTCTACAGTTTAGCTTGGTTAATACCAAAGCTGAAAAGATCACTCTTGGAGTTGTTCAATTGAAGGCTTGAGAGCTGGTAATAAACCTCAGGATCTTGGTGATAGCCTCTACAGAGTCTGCTGAGCCTTTAGAGAAGATTAACAGGTCGTCAGCAAATCATGAATGTGTGAGATTAATCTTCTTACACTTGGGGTGGAAAGCAAACACCTCGTGAGTAACAGCCATGTTCAGGAGCTTAGAGAGAACATTCAAGGCTATGACAAATAAGTATGGGGAGATTGGGTCACCCTGTCTAACTCCCTTGGCACCTGAAAAGTAACCTACCCATCCCTTATTGAGAGCTACAGAGAATTTGGGTGTTGTGATGCATGCCTTAATCCACTTAATGTAGTCTATAGGAAAACCAAGAACCAACAATACCTGTAAGATGAAATTCCAGTCAAGTGAATCAAAAGCCTTCTTAAGGTCTACCTTGATAGCACATCTAGGAGATATGTTGGTCTTATGGTAACCATTCACTAGCTTTTGGGCCATTAGCACATTATCCATTAAGTTCCTGGCTTCAATAAAAGCACTTTGGTTGTTGTCTATGAGGCTTGGCAAACACTTCTTAATTCTGTTGGCAAGAATCTTGGTGATGCATTTGTAAATGATTGAGCTACAAGAAATTGGTCGAAAATCAGGCATATGCCTTAGATTGGGGACCTTAGGAACCAAGGCAATGATTGTAGAGTTGAATGCTGGTAACATGTTGCCTGTACTGAAAAAATGTTGGACTGCTTCCACCACATTTGCTCCTACAATGCTCCAGGTGCTTTTAAAGAACTGAGTTGAGAAGCCATCTGGTCCTGGTGCCTTGTTGCCATTCATGGAAAACATAGTGGCTTGGATCTCATCTGATATGATCTGTGCTACTAGCAGAGCCTGAAGATCAACTGGAATGGTTACTTGCAAGAGTTCCCTTAACAAATTATCTTGGAACTTGGTGACACTAGGATCAGGAGTGCCAAGGGATTGTTGAAAAAAATAAATTGGCTCTAAAGAGATTTGTTTAAAGGTTTCCAACTTGTTGCCTTTTGCATCATATAAAATCTTGACTGAGTTGCTTTTCTGCTTAACAACCACGTGCTTGTGAAAGAATGTTGTATTCTGATCCCCTTCCTTATCCCATTGCACTCTAGACTTTTGCATATAGAATTTTTCTTTTGCAGCTAATAGTTCTGAGAGGTCCTTGACAGCTTGTCTCTCTGCCCTCACAAGCTCATTGGTAGCTAAGAGTCATAATCGTATTTAAGGTATTATATATTTATACAAATTTTGACACTTTAATAATTCGTTTTATATTGTATTCATATCATATAATC
Organism: Fremontodendron californicum; assembly: GCA_030761205.1. Classification (NCBI taxonomy): domain Eukaryota; kingdom Viridiplantae; phylum Streptophyta; class Magnoliopsida; order Malvales; family Malvaceae; genus Fremontodendron; species Fremontodendron californicum. Next base: position 12,800,730 of record JAULJL010000041.1, on the reverse strand, counting down.
GTATCGTATTTAAAATGATCAAATCTAGCTTAAAGCTTTCTATATTAAAGTGTCTACCAATAATTGAAACTGACTTTTTTTCCCCTTTATGAGGCTAGAGAGTAGATATTTAATTTACAAAGCAAATATGCCTGAGCTATTTATTTCCCCACATGAAACAGGAGCTAACAGCAATAACAGAAAAATAAATGCTCACAATTCTAACGGTTTTAACAACCAATAGCTCCTTTACAAAATTGCCCCTCATTTCTTATTTACACACATGACATTCACTAACATATCAGATTCAAAATTGCGACGACAAAACCTACTTTGAATCTCTACATTTCATCCTTGGTAATAGTCTTCGAATCTTCATTTCTTCATTTTAAGTAAAACCTAGCAACATTTGCAATTTCCCATTTTAGGTAAACCTTAACAAAAATCTTGATTTTTTCTTTTCCAAGTTTGAAAGAGCAACATTTTGGAAGAGACTGATCAGATTGAGGGAGCTGCCGCCACCATCCACCGTTTCCAGTTGCTGCCAGCGCCAATGTACTAAAGGTCCGTTCTTTTTTCCCCAATTTCCTTATGAGAGATTTTGTTTTGTTAATACTTTTAGGTTTCTAAAGCCGGTATAGGATCTTTTGTGTTATAATCTTCATATTTTAAATTACTATCCCTGAAAAATTATTTTGAGGTTTTGAAAGCGATTGTATTAAGATGTTAACATCAGTACTTGTTTCAAAGTCCTTGTATGTAGTTTGTTTTGGGATTACTGTAGTAGATATCTTAGTTGTTGTTCATGCGCCATGCTTAAGATATTTTGAGCTAAATTTCTGAAATTAAATTGTATTCTGATGATATTGTCTCTATTTTTTCCCTCTTAGTCTTAAATGGGAGCTACATATATGAGTTACATGAAAATGCTAAAGTCAATCTGTTGTAATGAAACGAGCAATGGAGGTTCAAGCTAATCTATATCATCAGAATTCTCAAGTAATGGATCTATTGATGGTGTTTTTGGAGGGACAGAGGGACCTGCAAAATGTTAAAAAGGGTCCGAGAGGCGTCGAAATTGATACTCCGAGACGCACAGTTTTTAAGTTAGTAAATATTGGAGGAGGAATGAGCAAAAGAGAATAATGGCTCTAGAGAATAAGTTATATAGATTATAGAGTAATAAAAATGTGATCTAAGATTCAGTATTTTTATTTCACTTTTATACTTGAAATTTTGTGTAGCTGATAATAATTGAAATCTGCCCTCTTTTAGCTTGTGAACCCGCTTGTCTGGCGGCTGGACCCGACTTGGACTTTTGGTTTCTGGTCCATTTAGTTAATGGGCATAATAGGATCTTGGCTGGTAGACCTCGCTTCTATCCATGCCTTTGCAATTTAAGTTAGGTCTGAATTACTATATTGTTCTGTAGATTCTAACTTTTCAAATGGAAGGTTCTTTCTGAGGACTTTTGCTCGAAGCATTTACCAAAGGCTTTTGACTCTCTTTTTTTTTTTTTTTTTTTTTTTTCTTTTCTTTTCAGTTAATGATGGAAGGAAGTTTGTGGAGGCGGCGTAAAAAGAAAATTTAATGCCCCTTGAAAGTTGCATTTTCTCTAATCAGCTGACTCTGGTGCTTTCATACCAGTGTTTGGTTAAAGAAGATGATAGAGAGGCTTGAAGTTTTCTTTTTGAGTCAGTGACTCAGTGGAGCCTGGTTCTGACTAGTTGTTTGCTTCATTTTGGTTTCTTAATGTCCCATAATCGAAGGAATTTGTTTTAAACATTCTTTTGACAATGCTACATACAAGTCAATGATCTTTTTTTTTTTTTTTTTTTATAAAAAAAAAACTTAAATTATGCAGGCTACTGGTGAGTTGCATGATCATCTCACTAGTTGGGATGCTCTACATGCTGCACTTCTTGTTGGAACCATTAGCCGGAGCACCAAAGGTTCAGTAATTATTGTCATTTACATGTTAAGCAAATGCTATTTTTTTTTTTAAATGATTGAATGCTTTCAAGTTTGCCTTAATTTTGGTAAACGGTCCAGCCACCATAAGTAGGCAGAAGTTGCAGTCCCCTGGACTTCTTACAGGTCACTGCAGCATTGCTTATTGCTATTCATTTTATCTCTGACAGTCTCTTAAATCTAAGAAATATTTCTTTCCCCCTTATGTTTTGATCATAATTGAGATCTATGTTATTTGGACTCGAGTGTGAGTGTCGGATATGGGCATGTGCCCGACACGAGTATGTTCAATTTTTTCTAAGTTTTTTCATGTATTTGGAGGGTCCTTGGAAGGTTATATCTACATACCTATGTCCAAATATGCGTCGGATACAGATATCAGACACGGATACTTCAAGAAAAATGAAAAGTCGGAGACTCGGAGCAATATAGATTGAGATATAGATATAGGTGAAACGAACAACGGAGGTTCAAGCTAATCTATTATCAGAATTCCCCAGCAATGGATTTTGGCTGGTATACCTCGCTTCTATCCATGCCTTTGCAATTTAGGTTAGGTCTGCATTACTATATTGATCTATAGATTGCTAACTTTTCAAATGTAAGGTTCTTTCCTAGGACTTTTGGTTGAAGCATTTACCAAAGACTTTTGACTTTTTAAAGAACTTCCCTAATCCACAGAGTGCAACTGGCAGTTGGAATTAAGAAATGAAGATTTCCTGAGGTTTTCTCTTGAGTGCAACTTTATGCAGACCTTGCTGCAAGAGTTTCTGGTAATAACTGTCTTCCCTCGATTGTGAATTTGTTTTCCTCGTAATTTTAGTCACATGGGTGTGAACTGGGAAGGCATGTCCATGCCTTGATTGATTTTTGGTAGACTTATTTGATGTAGTTGATGTGAAATATGAGTTTGGCTTTGCCTGTGGGATGAAATTAAACAGGTCTGTAGGATCAAATAGTTTGTTGTTGATTTGGATAAAACATTGCGAGAAGTCTTTTCTGATACATTACTATGAGATTCTAAATCACTTTTCTGGTCAATTGGTAGATGCTATGTTACTCGGACTCGGATGTGAGGGTCGGATATGGATATGTGTCTGACACGGGTATGTTCAAGTTTTTCTAAGTTTTTTCATGTATTTAGAGGGTCCTTGGAGGGTCATATCCCCATACTCATGTCCGAATATGTGTCGGACATGAATGTCGAACACGGAAACTTCAAGAAAAATGAAGAGTCGGAGCAACATAGGGTAGATGTATTTATTTTCGACCAATGTTATCCGAATTCGAGGTGAGTGTTGGATATGAATGTGTCCGATACACATGTCTGAATACATGTCGGATATAGGTATCAGTCACGAGTACTTTAGAAAAAATGAGGAGTCAAGATAACATAGTTTTGAACTAGATAACTTGGTTGAGTTGGCCATGTGCAGATCTCCAATTTGAACTCCAATTTCGGGTGCAGAATTTTCATTCTTTTATGAGCTCTTTAGGAGAAGAAATCAGTGTTTGAAGACGAACACTCTTTGTAAATTTCTACCACCTACTTTTCTCTCTTTGTTTGGATTAACCTCCATGGTTGGCAGCTTGATAGTTGTTTGTTGCTGAGACATTGTTTTCTAAAATTCTTACAGGTTCTCTCAGACTTGTCCTGTCCTGATTATGCAATGTAAAGTTTCTTCATATGACATCATTATGTATGTATTTTCCATCATTAACTCTATATGATTCTTAAAACTGTCATTACAACCGAATCTGAGGCTGTGGGCTCTAGGATATTAGCGCATGGCATGGCAATATAATCTATATCATAGTTCTAAAATTGATCGTTACGCAATGTAACGGTCGCGATGTAACGGATATTAAAATTTTCGCATTTTATTCGTTATGTAACACACGCGATAACTGCGACGCGTTACGTAATGTCCGTGACACGTTACATAATGTCCGCAACACTCACAACCGCATCTGCCACCACGATCTAGAACTAAGGTCTATATTTGTATACGTCAAGAATGAAAACCTTTTTCATTGTATGGTTATATTAGGCAATCCTTCGGTCTCCATGTCATGGTGTTTTTTCTCCTTTGTAGATTGACTCTTTTGCGATGTCCACTTTATCTCTGGTATTGATGATTTCCTACCACTTTTTTCTCTCTGCTCTAAAAGAAAAAAATGTTCTGTAAAGTGCATAATATGGATTTTTTGTAAGAATTTGATGCTATGTCAGTATATAAGTCAATGCATCTTACAATGTCACTTATTGGATTAGGGGTTAAGAGTTAAGGTTACAAACAAATTGCCATATAGTGATGGTCAAAAAAGCGTTGGTAAAATCCAAAAATTCGTCGCTAAAAGTCCTAAAACCCTATACCGACAATCAAAATGGCTATTTCGACAAAAATTTAAGCGACGGTAAAACTCTCGTCGGTATAGACCTATACCGACGAAAAAAGCGACCGTCGGAATAGGGTGTACAGCCTATACCGACGGTTTTGAGCGTCACTATTGTTACTACCGTCGGTATAGACTATGTTGGGTTAGTCACTTTTGATTTTACCTATACCGACGACTCTGTCGTCCGTCGGTATAGATATACCGTCGAATTATGTGTCCGTCGGTATAGATACCTAGATATACATATACCGACAGTCATTTTGTCTGTCGATATACATATACCGATTGATTTTTTTCTGCGTCCGTCGGTATAGATGTAACTGTAAAATATATGATTAACCTATAACGACGGTTTTGTCCGTCAGTATATATAGAGGTCAAAGTGTCGATAAAAGTAAAATTTTATCATTTTTTAATTACTAATATTGATTTACTTATAATTTAATCCAACATATTTCATATAAAAAAAAAAGTATCATAAGAAAGTACAAAATAATATTAAAAATAAAATTACAAAGAAATTGTCTTAATTATACAACTTTTACAAACTAAATAGAAGTCACAAATTAAAGTCATAATACAAACTTAAAATTATAAATTAGCAGTCCAAACACAAAGTAAATAAGCAATCCAAATAAACAATCCAAATACATAAAGTGAAATCAAGCCAATTATTCACACCTCAATCAAACTAAAGTCTCTCTTTTTCCCCTACAGGCCAATTATTCACACCTCAATCAACAAGGAAAAGCTGTTTACATTAAAGTCTCTCTTTTTCCCCTGCAGGCCAATTATTCACACCTCAATCAACAAGGAAAAGCTGTTTACATATACGGGTAAACTTTTAGAAAGAAACTAAAAAGGTAGTTAAGGACGCACTAGTTGACATTCTCCAACTTGTTCAATCAACATTTTGCCTAGTAGAGAACAACACTTCCGTACAGTTCCTGAATTTGATGCGGAATTAGAACCTCCATCTCCAGTCCTACTCGTGGAAGCTGTCTGAGAATCATTTCCCCCAGCTCTACCTGGCACTCAGATGAGTTACAAATCATCAATGAACCAGTATTCTTTCCCGTAACCGACAGAGATAATAATAATAATATAACTACATTTTTTGGCAAAGGAAAACTAACAAATGGCATCAAATTCATGCCATATATGACTCAGATATTGTAACAAAATAGCCAAAGAATCAGGAATTACCTACAAAAATGAAGAAAATTAAGAATATAATAAATTAAGCCCAAAAATAGGTATGCCACAAGATTTATTTCATACAGAAAAACTGAACAAATTCACTTGGCACATACAATGAACAGCAAATAGTAAGAAAGTAAGGAATTCCAAACTCACAATAGGGTAATTAAGAGCAATTGGATAATTAATTAATTCATGAATTGTAAAGCCCAAACCGTGTAAATAATTGTAAAGCCCAAACTGTACTAACAAAGACATGATTCATACATACTAACTCTGTAAATCCAAATTTGTTGATGCTTTTATATCATGAGAGACATTACCTCTGAAAAGTTTTTAATCAAAATGAAGAACCTGAGAAAAAAAAAAAAGTGCAACTAGATCAGTTATCTCTTATTATTCATGTATGAAGCTTATCTATCACTTACATTGAATTTCTTTTGGGTGCTAGGGAGTGGGGGATTCCAAGTTTATTACCTCAGAAAATTCACTTATATTTGGTGTAATGCTTTTCAGAAAATTCACTTATCTACCCTTTTCTAGCTGCTTAAAGCAAATAAAGGTCTCCATCAACCTATATCACATTATTATACATGAAAAATCTAAGCCACTGTCAAACAATCTTTAAGCTTGAAAAGACTATATAACTACTGGTTGTAGTTTATAACAAAACAGAGAGTGGGTCAAACCCGATATACATGTGGGATGACAATCCAAAACAAGTAGAAGAATACAACAGATATCAAACAACCTTCTGTATTCACATCTACTGGCCATGAACACAGTTCCACATAGTTCCAGAATTAATTTCTAATCCAATAGAACAACTACATAACCTAAAGTCAGAATAAAAAAAATTATTAATAAATAACAACTTAATAACTTATATTAACTGATGTTTTTCTCGAGTTCAAGGAGTTTTAATATATGATATTCTCAACACCAAGTTAAAAAAGAATAGAGTTTCAATAGAATTCTTATAGTGCAGCAAGAAATAGGAAGTAAAATCTTTGGTGGTCTAAATATATCACTTTTTTACCAGTATTTCCTATATAATAGCAACACTCCAGATCCCAAAAGAAAAGCATGCATCATCAAATAGAATTGAGTAGTTTGTCATAGAGCAGTGATGTCGCTTTCTCAAATAGTACCCCATTTTGATAAATTGCTGGTAGGGGAGAGGAGAATAAATATAGAAAATATAAGAAAATAAAAAAAGTACAGCTGTGTCTAACCAGTAATCAGACTATATCTGTAGTATTCTACATCATATGCTTTTCCTTAAAATCAGTTGTTTCAGACATCATGTTCGATGCATATGTGAATTCAAACTAAAGTCCTCAGGAGAAACTCCAAAGGTTCTCTACCAATGGAATAACAGAGGTTACTCCAATTCAACATAAGATAGAAGCCCCATATTTGAGTAAGAATAGAAGTTAATCACAAATGAGGTTATGCAACGATAAAAGATGGTGAAATCTAAAGAAAAAAAATTCTGATTTTAAGCATTAGGTATTGCAGGTCATTTATCAATATGTAATAAAAGCTAAAAGAATAGAATATTACCAGCTAGTCTTTTTAAATGATCACATATATTTCTTGGCAGTAACTGGCCAAATAAAGAAGCAGTATCAGCACACAAAAGCAAGAATAATAAAGAATAGTTAACTAAATTAGAAATCATTTCACCTGCACATTTTCACCAACCAAATCACCGAAACCAACCCAATAAGAAATCCCGAAACCAACCAAACAGACAATTAAAGAAAACAGAAACATACCAATTAAAACTAATTCAGCAATTGACTGAAATCTGAATGGATAAGAAGTAGCCGATTAATTTCATAAAAGAAGTTTACGGAATAAAAACAAGTAGCCGATGTCCAATCTCACCAAAATCACCAAAAATAGACAATTAAAGAAAAGTTAAAATGGTAGACCAAAATTTGACAGAAACATACTAGAATCACATGTTAGACCAAAATATGAATGTTGAAATGGAAGAGTTGATTTATGGAAGAGGAAGGAGAAATAGGAAGGGAAGAAGCGCGCGATAGCTGAGGAAGAGAAATGTGAGATTCGGAAGTGGCGTCATTGGATTTTCTTAAAGGAAAGAAAGGAAGAGGGGGAACTTGGCTTTTGTTAAAGGAAGAGGGGCACTTAGAGTTTTAACTTAGGTTAGAAATTAAAAAAAAAAAAAAAAAAAGCCAACCCTCAATATAATTTATGTCTATACCGACGGTCAAAAATTATTTAGCCGTTGCTATAGATTTATTCAATTAAAAAAATAAAGAAAAACGTAAAAATAAATTTCCCAGTCATTTAAAAAAAATAATTTTTTGTTGTTGTAAATACACTGACGAAAGGAGGAGAAAACGTCAGTAAAAATCATACCTATACCGACGGTCAATGAAAAATCGTCAGTATATGAGGTATCTATAGCAACGAAAAATAAATGTCGGTATTGGTAAACATATTCTGACAGTAACAAAAATCCATCGGAATAAATACCTTATACCGACGGATTATGACTGTCGGTATAAATAAGCGTCAGTATATGACAATTTGTTTGTAGTGAGTTAAGGATTAGTGGTTAGTTTTTTTAATGAGGTATCAGTGTAGAATTCATTATCAGTGTATAAACCTATACACTGACAGTGTATCAAATACAAACTTAAAGGGTACTCTAAGGTTGGTAGGTTTTATGGTACCATTCTGGTATGTGCGGTGTCTAGCCGACTTGAATTAGGCAGTTAGTTAAATCTATATTTAGTAATTTTGGAAACGATATAAAAACACAATATAGATACGATATGTTTAATAAACACGATACAATACGTTTGAACATAATTATCATGATACATTTAATATATGTATCGCATTTGTGTTTAAGATTTTGACATATTTAATCATTTTTGTTGTTTTTATGTTTACATGACTGACATGAAAGAAATATGAGATACGATACGTATACACGAATTGTTATAGGTTTACATGACCCATGAACTTCCTTTTATTTTCAATTTTTTTTTTTCATATAAAACGTTGCAAGAGACTTTTTAATTTATTTAAATCGTTGTTTTTTTTAAATTACTCTTAAAAAATCCTTTTACTTCAAAATTTAGTTCTCAAAATATATTATATTTTTCGCCATGTTATTGACACATTAATCTCTTTTTAATTTTGCAAAAAAAAAAAAAAAAACTTAATGTAGAAATGCGAGATTAATTTTGCAAAATCTCTTATTATTCAAGTTTAAGAAATTAAATTTTGTAGAAAAATTTATCTATTTTGTTAAAAAAATAAAAAATTATTAAGATTTCATTTATATAAATGAATTTTTTTTTTTAACTCAAGGCGTAGTTCAGTTGATTCATTTATTTTTAAAAAGTGATATTCAATAGGTTTAAGATTCCAATTCTAGTATATGCAATCTTTTTTTTCTATCTTTTAAGATATGTTTTTTTTTTTTTATATATAAAATAATTGTGTTTTTTAAAAAGAAAACCATACCAACCAATTTAAAGTGGGCCTGGGTTGTACCGGAAAAATACATTTGGGCCTTGGGTCTTAAAGCTACCTTCATTGCCTTGCTGGACCCGATCCGACCCACTTCCACACCCGGATTTATTTACGGTTTTTGAATTTTTGCCTTTTTCTTTTTTAATAAAAAATATCGAATTTATTTACAATTGCAAAAGATAAAGAGCCAGCTCTCTCAATCTGCAACGCCCTACGCCCTAATCTTCACATCTTTTGCAGGTAACCTTTAATTATTTTTTTCTTTTTCAATCTTTCCCTTAATCACTTTGATTCTTGTGCTTTTTGTTGTTCAATAATGTTTAAAGATGGGTCTATTTTTTTTTTTTTTTTTCTGATTCATGCATGATAATTCTGATCTGCTTTTTTTTTTTTTTTTTTTTTTTTTCAGATTTCATAGATTTTGAGTTGTTTATATTGTTTTTGTTTTCTGTATTTAGCTAAAAACCCATGGATCAAGTCACTCTAAATCCAATAAAACATTGATTTTTCGAATGGGTTTTAATTTTTATTCCAACTTGGAATCCCTTTGATCTGCTTTTCTGAATTTACCTTCTTTGCCATAGCTTGCATATCTAATATGGGGTTTTACTAAATCCTCTTATTGTTATTATAAAAATGAAAATAAACCCCAACTTTCATTGATGTTAAGTTTGCATTTACAATTTTATTCTAGCTGAAACTGAAAATGCTGTAATGGGTTTTTACTTATGCCTGCTGTGATTGTGTTTAAAGAATCTTTATGTTATTTCTGTTTTGTTTGTCGAATTCATGATTAACAGATTTTTCTTAATCTTCATAGCTTGGCCTTTATATGGAATGTTTTCGAAGTTGAGTCGTTTGACGATTGATAGAAACCCTTTGTTTGCAGAAAATGGGCTTGTGGACGATATTGGAAGGGTTTTTGCTTCTTGCAAATGCTTTGGCAATATTAAATGAGGATCGTTTTCTAGCTCCCAGAGGATGGAGTTTCTCGGAATTCTCTGCAGGGCGGACAAAGTCATTTAAAGGGCAGCTTTTTGGTCTCATTTACGCCACCCAATACATGAGAGTTCCTCTCATACTACTCAATGCAATCTGCATTTTTGTAAAGCTAGTTTCTGGTTGATCCTGTTCTAGGTAAGATGTTTATGTCTATGACTGATGATTGATTGAATTTGTATTAGGTTCTCAACCCAAGCCCCCTTGTTTTTTTTTTGTATCTGAGAACATGCTTATTCTATGTTACTCGGACTCGGTTCTGAGTGTCGGGTATGGATATGTGTCCGACACGGGTATATTCATTTCTTTCTAAGTTTTTCCATGTATTTGGAGAGTCCATGTAGGGTCATATCCCCATACCCATATCTGGATATGCGTCGGACACGGGTGTCGGACATGGGTACTGCAAGAAAAATGAAGAGTCGGAGCAACATAGTGCTTATTAGTGGGTGATACCCGTTTTAGGTTTTGTTTTCGGATTTCCACAAATTGACATGGATTTTAAAATGGTGACATCATTAGGTGAGTGTGAAACAGAAGCACAGTTATCATAGTTATTTCTGAAGCTATTAATTTGTTTGACTGTATGGTGAAAAGTGAAACTCTTAGATTAATTTGTCAGATTAGCATTGTTGAAATATACACCAGATACTTGGAAGTAATTGCATAATACTTTCAAAGTTTATCTAAGAATAATTGGAGTTCGAATAAAATCCTTTAGTACTGCAAGTTATATCATGTATTACATGATCCAAATGTTGAAAAGGTGAGAGCAGGAAAGGTAGAATTGGCCTTTCAAACCTTTTTCCAGGTCTGATAAATATCAATTCATTTTACTTAAACATGTAAATTAAGTAACTAGATCGATGGTTTGAATCTATGTTACTCGGATTCGGGTGTGAGTGTCGGATACGGGTATGTGTCCGACACGGGTATGTTCAATTTTTTCTAGTTTTTTCATGTATTTGGAGGGTCATATCCCCATACTCATGTCCGAATATATGTCGGACGCGAGTGTCAGACACGGGTACTTCAAAAAAAAAAAAAAATGAAAAGTCAGAGCAACATAGGTTTGAATTGGCTATCCATCATAGAGAGAAGCAGCTCTTGGGTGGGGATAATTACATTTCTGTCTTCATGCCTTTCTGTTGCTTCATATTTGTTCATTTAATTGTGAATTATTCTCTTCCCTTTTCTCTCTTAAACATGCCACAGATTTCACCCTTGTCAGGAATACGCGAGATGCTCATTTTGCTATGAATTTAATTGTTGCAAGCCATTCCTGATATTCTTAGAATGTGATGCCTTATCTGTTCATTATTTGCAGAATTCATGAAGTTGAATCAGGAACATAGGAATTTGCAGAAGGTTGTGAAAGACTGAAGCAATCAGTTCAAAAATTAGGTGATATATTTGTTATATTCTAAGGTTGTATCCCCATTTTTAAAATCGAATTTGAGGTTTCATGATGGGATTGTATCGAACCTGGAAATGTGATGGCTCGAGCATTTATATCATTGTGGAGACTTTGCACTGTCATTTTGAAATATACAATTTATTGTGGCTGGAATTGCTATTATTTTGGCACCACTTATGTTTCGACCCTTCATTTTTCTTGAAATATCCGTGTTTGATATCTGTATCCTACACATATCTGGATATGAGTATGGAGAATATAATCTTTCAAGGATCCTCCAAATACATGAAAATCTTCGAAAAATTTGAGTATATCCATGTCCGACACTCACATTTGAATTCGAATAACATAGGACACTTAAATGTTGCTGTTTGAACATGAATTGCAAGGTTCTCTACTCATCCATGTATCTGTTCTTTTATTTAGATTCAACATGTTACTTTATCACTAGTCAATATATTTAAGAAAAATAAAGAGTCGGGATAACATAGAGCTCGAGTCTAGAGTTATACTTCCTTGAGCAAATAATATAAATCACTGAGTCTAAAGAATAGTGATGCATTATTAAGATGTATTTTCATTAGATGATAGAACTAAGCATTGCATAAACAGTCCTAGAACAGAAGTTACAACTTACAACAAACAGGACCAAAGAATGGAAATGCATATATATACTTCTCATAATGAATTATGAATTAGAGTCAATAAAATGATTGACAAGCTTTCAGTCAATTTTTTAATTGAGTTGGTGTTATTTGATTAAGTGATATTAAATTCAGTCGATCGTTTTATTAATAATATAGAAAGATTATTATTAAAAATATAAAATTATGGATAAATATATCTTTTTATTTTTTGAAAAAATAGTTACCCACCAATTTTTTTTTTCAATTTTTTTTACTCACATAGTGTGCGATCAATTTTAATGTAGTATTAAAAAAAGAACAAAGATGTAGTTTAAAAAAAAGAACAAAGATGTAATCGTTTCAGATAAAAGTTCTCTTTATTTGATTGAAATCTTTTTATTTAGTATTTGTGTTTTAAAAATATGCTTGCAAAAAGAAGTAACAATTTGGACTGGTTCATACAAACTTCGAAGATGATCAAAGAATCAATAGCAAAACTTTTAGATTGAAAAAAATTAAAAAATGTGATTTAAATAAGATTTTTTATTTGATACACTGACAGTAAACCAGATGATGTCACATAATTAAAAGTTTTTAAAAATAAATACAAATAACTTTATTTTTAATGATGTGGCATCATCTGGTTCACTGACAGTGTATATATTTATACACTATAAATGCATCAAATATAAAATTTAAAGTATATTAACTAAAACTTTCTTGTTTCAATTTTCAAATCAAAGATGTTAAGATTGGTGGCTTGTTGTTTAGATAGCAAGGCTACTTGGTAAAAATGAAAATGTTGAACTGAAATCTTAACAAGAACATATAACTGTTAGTTTAGAAAAAAAAAAAAAAAAAAAAATTCCCAAAAGAACCATTTGACTTAATTTTTTAGAGGGTTGGAAAATCTTAGACCATCAAAGAAAGAACCAAAGATATGCAAACTCAAAATCCGGAGCTTAACTCAATTGGTTTATGCAGTCATTTTTAAGACGAGACATTCAACAGGTCTGAAATTCGATAACTCAATTGGTTTATGCAACCACTCTTAAGACGTGGCTTCCAACAGAACTGAAATTCGAATCTCAATATTTACAATCCCTTCCCCTATTCTCAAACTGTAACCATTTTTGTTTAAAAAAAAATTGCAAACTCAGCTTCCTTGGACTGATTCTCTTCCATTCTGGCAATGATAGCCCATAGCAAACTGTTGTTTCTGGCCATTTTAGAATACTGCTGTTTAATCACTGTTTTTTTCACAAAAACTTGGTCCTGACTAGGGCTGTAATCGAGCCGAGCCGAGCTCGAATACTGAAAAGCTCGAGCTCGAGCTCGATTCGAAACTCGAGGCTCGAAGCTCGGTTCGAGCTCGATCGAGTATCATTTTTTAAGCTCGAGCTCGGCTCGAGATAAAATCGAACTATTCGAGCTCGACTCGATTAGGCTCGTTTATATACTCGAGCTCGAGCTCGAATTAAGGGTTTTAAGTATGTATATATATATATATATTAAGGGTAAAATAGTAAATTAATAATAAAAATATTATAAATAAAAAAAGCTCGATTAGGCTCGCGAGCTGCTCGAATCGGGTATTAAGATACTTGAACTCGGCTCGCTCGATAGCTCGAGCTGCTCGAGCTCGTGCTCGGCTCGATAATGACCGAATCGAATTCGAGTTTTTTTCGAGTCGAACTCGAGTAGCTTGCGAGCACAGGTATCTCGTTTACACCCCTAGTCCTGACTCCTGATAGTCTGAATCCTGATACTAAAAGATATATATATATATATATATATATATCTTTTAGTATCAGGATTCAGACTATCAGGAGTCAGGACTAGGGGTGTAAACGAGATATTCTTTTGTTAGTATTGTAAATGCCAAGCTTAGGTTTTAATTGTGTCCTCCTGCTGCCATGGCAGCTGCAGACACTCCAAAGAACATTACTGAAAAGGGTGTTTCTATGTTATTCGGATTTGAGTGTGAGTGTCGGATACGGGTAAGTGTCTGATACGGGTATGTTCAATTTTTTCTAAGTTTTTACATGTATTTGGAGGGTCATATCCTCATACTCATGTCTGGATATGTGTCGGACATGGATGTCGGACACGAATACTTCAAGAAAAATGAAGAGTCGGAGCTTGCAGATACATTCCAAAGTCTGGATGTTGCAGAGCAAAAAAATAGTAATAAAAGTTATAGAAAAAGAAACTTAGCATTTTTGTGGGTTTTATATATACTTGTTGATAACCAGTTTCCATGGATGTTGCTGTTGTTTTTAATTATTGAAGTTTGTGAAGCTAAAATATCCCAAACTATTTAATGGATTGAAGAGTTTTAAGAGGACTCTAGTGGGGAAGATGTTAGCCAAATAGGATGATCCCATTACTGAATCTCATTGATTAAGAAAGTTCATTGGAGAGAGGAGAAAGCAAAGAAGAATTCAATGGAAGGCAACTCAGTTGTTGCATTGCTGCAAAAAATATGAGAAATCTGCTTGAAAATGACTTTGCCAAATCCTATCAAAGGCAGTACCATTGGATAAACCATCTGTTGGAAGAGCTTAATTTAGCAGGCAAACAGGCAAACGTGTGCTATGTTACCCGGACTCTTCACGTTTTTTAAAGTACTCGTGTCTGACACTTATGTTAACACATATTCGGATATGAGTACGGAAATATGATCCTTCAAATATATGAAAAACTTAAATAAAAATTTAGCATACCCATATTAGATACTCATATCCGACATTCACCCTCAAATTCGGGTTGCCGAAGAAGAAATTATGCATATACTGATAAGTGGTATTTTTTTTTTTTTTTTCTGATACCAATAATTCAATATAAGATGGGATAAAAGGTGGATTGGAATACAAAACATTTATGGAAGGAAATTTGTGTGAAAGCTCTTCCTCATTATGTAGGTAGCTAGGCAGTCAATTTTTATTTTATTTCTGCCATTGATTGTTATGCTGGCTGGGTCATAAGATTTTTGTATCTGTCTCCATGCTTGCATTTTTGTCTTCAGTCCTTTTGAGTTTAAAGGGAATACTACCCCATTTCCAGGTGCTGAGCCACCATGTTCCTTCCTATACAAAAGTGTATTTTTTTTATAGAACTTTTAAAGCTTAAATATAAAAAACTCGTGAACTAAAATTAAATATTGATCTGAATCTTTATCGTTTTAATTGATTGAGCCTTCAAACATCTATTTTCATCCAATTGAACCCTCAAACATTTACTTTCACCCAATTGAATCCTTGATCGAATGGAAATTGGTGACGTCTGTTAACCAATTTCTATCCAATTAGAGACTCAATTAGATAAAAATAAATGTTTGAGCGTTTAATTGATTGCAAAAATGGATGATTGTTTAATTTTAATTCACGAGTTTTTTTTTTTTTTATATATTTAAGCCAACTTTTAATTTGCCTGTCCTAAATAAGCAGTCTATAAATCAAGTATGGAGAATTGATATAAGATAAAATTTGGGTTATTGCTTGTAAATTAAAAGACAAAAAAGAAGAAGAAGAAATTTGGGATCTGAATTTTAATTTTCTAATCTTATAGACACAATGATGTCAAGTGAGGGGATGTTTTTCATCTCTGACCAAAGACTTAGGAAATAAATCAAAAGTAGACCAAGAATTTTTATTTTCCATTGATGATTTCTTAGCATGGAATTGGAGGATTCATGTTACAAAATCTTCCCTCAACAATATCTATGGCATGGCCCATTCTTTTTATAAGTTGAATTTAGATTTTGCCACACTGGTCTGGTGGTTCAACAGATTATTTTCATGTGAGTTGAAAAGGGAGTTATCAAATAAGTTCCACAGGCGGTTGATTCAATTATTAGTGTCATTAATTGAAGGAATCTGCAAATTTCTCATGTGGCTTTCAGGGTTTAAAAATGAATGAGACTTGTATGATTAATGAATTTTGATTTACTCCTTAGTATATATATTGAGTTTCACATGGTGATGATACAATTATTAATCCAAAATAGACCTATTCATGAGCCGAGTTGGGTTACGGCTCTAATTTTTTTTCTTTCCTTACCTAGGTCAGGCTCGATTTACTGTTCAAAAATAATAATAAAATTATTTTTATTTTTATATTATTATTTATATTTTTATATTTTTATAATTAAATTTAAATAAAAATAAATTTTTAATAGATGAATAGTAATTGATCAGACCAGCTCGAATCACTAACGCTATGTTTGGATACACAATAGTAAAGGAAAAAAATGAAAAGAAAGAAAAGTAAAAGAGAGAAAGGTTGAAGAAAGGAAAGGGTGCTTGTACCTTTTGTTTGAATAGTTAAAATTAATAAAGGAAAAGAAAAGAATTTTAACAACCATTGTTTGGTTAAAGAGTGGAAAGGAAAGGAAAGAATTTATTATAATAGAAATTTACAATTATAACCTTTTTACAAAATAACATATAATATCAAAATTATTTATAAACTAAATTAAAAAATATATATCAAATATCAAAATTATTTATAAAAAATGTATGATTGAAATTTATTAGGATAAAATTTATTATAAATTTATATAAGTATTATTAGTATTTTATTATAGTTTTAAAAAGCTCCATTATTATAGATTTTTTTTTTCCATTTTTACATGTGTTTTTGTTTTTTTGTTTTTAAATAAAAAAATATGAAATAATAATAAAATGAGAGAAAATTAAAACCAAGTATAAAATAAAGAAAAAAATTGTTGAATGAATTAAAAAGGTAATGAATTATAATGATTTTTGAAAATTGAAAAAAAAAATTATTAAGGATATAAAAGTCATTTTATAAGTAAAAATATTTTAACCCTTTTCCTTTCCCTACCATTTCTCTCAATTTCCTTTGCTTTACTTTGCTTTCTCTTCTTCTATCCCAATCTAAACATAGGCTAACATTTTTACCCAATTTCGATCCAATACGAACTGGTGTGAGATTGCAACCTTAAGATCTTTAAGATTGTTTGAAGAGTGGGTTAAGCCCGAACAAAACCTAAAATATTCCTGATTGTATTATAAAAAATTTCCAAAGAAAGAGTCACTTTGTTTTTTTTCTTTCCTCCTAGACTAATTGAACTTTTTATATAACTAAATAAAGTTTTTTTTTTATTTTTAATCAGAGTCAATTACATAATTAAAGGTGGAATAAGAAGAAAAAAAAAAAAGGGTTTTGGTATTAGTTTGAAAATGGAGGCAACTCAAGGTATTGGGTCCCCAGGCAAGGGGCATCCAATCTTTCACCTCTGACTTGGAAAAAATCCATGGTTTTCTTTTGGCAGTTTATGTGTCCTTCATCAAGCTTGTGTAGTCCAAAGAGGAGACATTTGAACTACATATTTCACATTCAAAGGACAATTTGTACACTCTATTGTCCAAAAAAATTCTTCCCTTCTGAAGCCAGGGATCGCATATTTTGCTTACCATTTTCAATTTCATTTCACTTCACTTCAGTAAGGAATTTTTTTTTTATTTTTTTTTTATTTTTTTTGATAGAGAAAGGAATTGCAGATGCTGAGATTCGAATCCCAAACATGTTGATTTATTTTCTTAAAGGTGATTGTATGAACCAACTAAATTAAACTCCAAATTTAATTCGTTTTTTGTTTGTACTAAAAAAATATCATTTCGAC
Source organism: Fremontodendron californicum (assembly GCA_030761205.1). NCBI lineage: Eukaryota > Viridiplantae > Streptophyta > Magnoliopsida > Malvales > Malvaceae > Fremontodendron > Fremontodendron californicum. Next base: position 12,782,966 of record JAULJL010000041.1, on the reverse strand, counting down.
GGACCATATATACCTCATGTTTTTCAGGAACATATCTCCTCTGAACTTTTTTTTTTCAAAGATTTATATATAGGAAACTTGTGAAATCTATAATCTTGTAAATTGAAATATTGAAGAAATTTTAATTTTTTTTATTTATTTTCATAACATTAATCTATGTATATAGTAAAGACAAACAAAAGAAGAATTTAATAATTTCGTGATTCTTTTGAATATAATATATATCTATGGATCATCATGTTATTTCTCTCTTTTGGTTCACATCTGCAAGCAAATTAACTTGATCACTGGTCCGTTTTGATCCAAAAATTTCACCATTTTATTTACAAAAGCCATCTCGCAAAAATAGATTCAAATCTTTGCATATATATCACAACAAATTCTCACAAATTTTTAATGTAAGATTAAGATGTCACACTCTACAAAGGGGAAAAAAAGCATAGTTGGAAGTTTCCAAGCAACATGATCATCAGGCATGCATGTACACAAATGCACATTTGAAGAGAATGTGGAGTTATATTCATTTTCAAAAGTTAAAAGCATAAAAATAGTATAGTTTTATGATGAAGGATGAGTACAAGTGAGTGACTTGAATAGAAATGATGCATTGAACCAAGGAAAAATATACTACTTGTTTAATAAATTATAGTAAAAATCAAACTTGAAGTTTAGTCTAGTTGGTTCATACAATTATTTTTAAAAAGTGACATCCAACAGGTCTAGGTTTCGAATCTCAACTATCATTGTAGCAACGGTTTTTAGCCCGGATCGGATTCGAATCCGACCCGGGCCATTTGAAAATAGGGCCCGCTATTCAGTAGGCCCGATCGCCAGGCCTACTACTCAGCAGGCCCAACTGGCCCAAATCCAGCCTAAACCCAAACCCAGAACCAAACCCTAACCCAATCTGCAGGCCCAATTGGCCCAAATCCATTCCCCTACCCCTGCAAACCCTAGCCTCCCTACAACCCTAGCCACCCTAGCCCCTGTCGTACACGCCACCCCTTACCCACTGCCACTACCACCCTAGAAACCCAACCCACACTCAACCTCCCCCAAACACTCAACCCACCATAAAACCAAAAAAAAACAACACACACAAAGAGGGCTCAGCCAGGGAGATCGGACCCCTCCTCTTAAAGGATCCCCGGGCCAAAGAAAAAAATCCGATCCTCCACACAAACAGGACCCCTTAGAACCCAGATCTCGACCCCCGACCTCGACCGCCGAAGCCAAAAAACACCCAAATCAAGATCCCCATCCTTTTTCGAACAGCCTTCAACAAAAAATCCTGGGACCGGTTCGAGCCCCTTCCTCTTACCAAAAACACGACAACCAACCCCTGCAAAAAAAAAAAAAAAAAAAAAACAGCAAACCAAAAAAAAAAAACCAAAAAAACGAAGGGTTTCGTAACCCAGATCTAGGGGTTTCGACTGGGATTCGGGCAAAATGGAGCCTGAATCCGAGAAAAGGAGGTCGGAATCCCCCCAGGTGCGAAGTTTGGAGATCATTGGCCGCCGAGAACGGTGGCCGACGGCGAGGCACGGCGGCCGGCGCGATGGTCGATCGCTGGTTTTTGGGTTTGGGGGGTGGGGGGTGGCTGGGATGAACAGGGAGAGAGAGGGGGGAGGAAAGAGAGAGAGAAGAGGAAGAGAGAGAAAGGAAAAAGAGAAAATGAAAAAAAAGGGCTATTTATAACCCCCTGGAGCGGGTCGACCCGGGGTCCGCACACCCGACCCGGGTTTTTTAAAAAAAAAAAGAAGAATAGGCCCTGGGCCCAGCAGCCCAAGCCTGATTTTGGGCCAGGGGAGAAAAAAAAGAAAAAAGGAAAAGAAAATAAAAGAAAATTTAAAATTAAAAAAAATTAATAATTAAAATTAAATTTTTTTTTAAAAAGGGAAAATAAAGAATAATAGAAAAAGAGAAAAAATGGGAAAAAATAAAGGAAAAAAAATAATAAGTAAAATAAAACAATAAATAAAAAGAAAATAAATAAAAATAATAATGATACAAAAAAAAGGAAAATTAGAAAATATTAAAAGAAGAAAATAATAAATAATAATGACACCAAAAAAAAGGGGAAATTAGAAGAATAAAAAATTAAAAAGAAAAATTCACGATTATCGGTTTTGACGTTTTGATTTTTTTGGATTTTCGACATTTTTCAGGTGGTCGAGAAAGAACAAAGAATTTTACGAAGATCAAGTTCGGCATTCTAATTTTTGGATTCTCGACATTTTTTAAGTATGATTTTAATTTCCTTTATTATTTTTTATTATATTACTATTTTTATTTATTTACTTTTGTTCAGCATTCGACATATTTTTATTATTTGGTTTCGATTTTAAAATTATAAAATAATAATTTTTCTAATTAATACATGTCTTTTAAAATCATTTTCGGTAAATAAAATTTTCTAAAAACGGATTTCTTTCTCGGGATGGTCGGAGCATCAACCATTCTTTGAAATGGTCCGAGTAAGAATAATAATCGAAACATTATCGAAAATATCGGAGTGATTCGAGAATTATTCTTACATAGATAATTTCTTTTATTTCGAAAATAATTATTAAAAGCATTTTAATTTACTTTTCAAAAGAAAAAAAGTTTTAAGAAATGTGATATACCGACGACGGAATTCGAAGGACGTCACGGTAGTGATTCCTAAGATATTTTGAGGTGAGAGAATCTCGTTAAATATCACCACGAGTGGTGGGAGTATTTAGCGATATGCTCAATACAAAATTCGTTTAAAAAATGAAAATAATAAAAATGAATAAATAGTGAATGTTTATGCGCTCGATATTTCGCTACGCTCGTGTTTTTAATATTACGATTTGCATGTTTAATCTTATAATTCTGTATTTAATCACATGTCTTATATGCTAAGTCATGTGCATCCAAAGTTTAAATATTTGCATCATACGAAAACAAAAAATGGATATAAATTGCCGATGACGAAATTCGAAGGATATCACGGTTGTGATTCCTAAGATATCTCGAGGTGAGAAGATCTCGTTAAATACCACCAAGAGTGTTGGGAATATTTAATGAGTATTTTCGATAACAAATTTATGTTCACTTTCGTTTTTGAAAAAAAAATAATAACAGTTCAAAAAAAAAATTCAAAAAATAATAAACATGTTTTTTTGAAAAATAAAAATAAAAGAGAATTATTTTTAAATAGTTATGTCAAGTCCATTAAATCGAGATTTAAGATAACACGTGATTAAATGGTACCGTTTTCTAAACGGGCGTTGCGGGGGTGCTAATCTTTCCCCGCACGTAACCGACTCCCGAACCCAATTATGTTTTACTCTCTGGTTCAAAGCGCGGACTTCGAAATTGGTTTTACAAAATGTTTTAATTAATTTTAAAGTATTTTACTAAAACCGGTTTTAATAGGTGGCCAATCACACCTACAAAAAAGATTGGTGGCGACTCCATTTGTGTTTTCAAAAACGTCTTAGCGGTCGAAAAAACCCGTTATGACAGTCATACTAAAGGCACGAAATCAATTTCTTTTCTAACCCATTTGCCCTTTCTCATCTCTCAATTTTTTCAGTGTGCTTGTAACTGAAAGGTTGGTAGGTTGTTTACAAGTCACAATCTGAAGCCACATGCCCTAGAAAAAAAGGAAAAACTACATGCAGTATAAATGAAATTATGTTTCGATATATATTCGGACATAAATATAAATATATCATCTTTTAAATATATGAATTTAAAAATAAAAATTAAATATATTTATACCGAATACATATTTATATCCAATACTTATTTTAAATCCAAATAACATAACCATAAAAATGTCAATAACTCTGATCTATAATTTTAACCATAGATCACTATCCACAAATTAAAAAAAATGAAAATTATTTATATTTCTAGGCTTCCTAGAAAGCTTTGTTGTTTGTATTGTATTGTTATATATATTGTATTTTTGAATACTTTTATTTATGCTCGAGTGTTTACGATCAAGTCAATGATGCATTAATGTTACAGCCCAAAATTTTACCCCAATTAACAATAAAAAAAAAAATAGAATCTATCTAATTTATGTATGAGTTTTGTTTTTCATGTTATTGGTCTACTTTATTAAAGCAAAGTGATATAAAGCTTAAGTAAAGTAACTTAGTGGAAAGAAAAGAAGAGGCTCAAAAGAAAAAGGAAACGAGTAATTAATATAAAGTCATAAAAAAAACTGAAGTATAATCAATTAGATGCCTAACTTCATAGGAGCATAAGCAATTATCCAAAAGAAAAACAATGGGAAATGATTTCAATAGAAGAATTCTCTATGTTTCTCTTGCAATAATCTCAGCTATCCTTTTTCCTATACATGGCTTTGAAACTTCTAGCTTTTCAGATCGCAACAGTGCTGTCATCAACACCATCTGCAATGGCACCAATATTACTGAAGAATATTGCAGCAGCCAACTCAATGTAAACGGAGAAAATCAGCTGCCAAAACGCTTCCTCCAAGGAGGAGGTCGTCACATATGTTATCAACAGCAGCAGCATCCCCAAAATCCACAGGTTTTAATGGGTCTGCAACAGCATCCCCAAAATCCAAACTTCAGTTGGTGTGGCTCGCTTGACCAGAGAATCCAACTTATCCAGGAACGTCCACCGCACCAGGGGCTCGACCAACCAATTGATTCGCTCCTACTCCGAACTCGAGCAGTAGTAATTCCGATCAAAATCTCAGGTAACTTTTGTAATTTTTCCAAAAAGTTAAAAAAAAAAAAAACCCTCAAAATCACCGAATCATCAATCAGAAAAAATGGGAAAAAGGCTCAGTGGAATGGTGGTGTAGTGTTTTTCCTGAATCTCCCAAACCCTCAGTCATTTCACACTAAAACCCTAATACCAATAATGGGGAAATTTTGGGTGATATTTGTAGCTTCGATCTCGATCCTTCTATAATTCCAATTATATTTAGTTTTTTTTTTTAATTTTTAATTTCCAATTATATTTAGTTTTTTTTTTTTAATTTTTAATTAAATTAAAATTAATTTTAATTTTAAAATACTAAACTATGTCGTTTGAGTTGTATATTGACTTCACGTGTTTTTTCTCCCTCAAAACAAGCAGTATATGTATTTGTTTGAGTTATGGACTCTGCCGCTACTCCATAACCGTTTTCAGCATCTCCACTGCTACAAGCTATAACAATTCTTGGGGTTTTTATTCAAGTTGCTCAAAAAAGGTATGCTAAAATTCCACTTGTTTTTATTTTTCTCTTTTATTTTTTGGATTTGTTTTTTGAAATATGCTCATGAAAGAATTTTTATATATCATGATTCTGCTCCAATTATTACAATGTTGTCTGATTCTGCTCTCTGCTTCTGTGCAAATCTGCTTCTGTGCAAATTTTTATATATTTGCTTGATTTTTATACATTATCAATCAATGCATATTTTTTATTATTTTCTCAACTTTATTAGTAAGAGAATATACCTCCTGGATATTATAGTTTGATTATCAGATTAGCACAATAAACTTATCAGGGTGTTCTGAGAACCTAAAGATTGGCATGTAAAAACAGCGAAATCATTAAATTGGTAAATCTTTTTGCCGAATATATATTGTCTCCTAGAAGTAAACATTGCTGCAAAGATTTTAGCATAATGTATGAAGATAAAAATGAACAGGCAAGAAAAAAGAGGTGTTTCATGTTCGGGTCCAGCTGATTGTATTTTGTGCTCACCGACAGTTTAATATAAACTAGGCAAAGTCTTAGACTAAATGCTAGTAGTAGTAAATTTTTTTGGTAGTCTCCACTGGGAATCTGGTTTCTCTTGAAGAATTTAGTGCCTTATGATAATGTGACCAATCATCCTAATTAGAGGACTGAAAAGAACAGATTAAAGAGACTGATCTCGACTTATCCTGTTTCATTAAGTCCTAAGAATTCTTTCATCTGTTAATCTGCAACTCATTTAGTTGCACCTAAGTTGTTCATCGTCTATCTTAGAACTGAAGGTGTATTTTAACCTACATTCTGTCCCCCATCCGACCAGACCACCATTCAAAAAATCTTCGCTGTTAGTGTTTTCTACCCAGTTTTTTATTTTATTTTCTTTCAATTGCTTAAATATTCGTATTCAATTGGCTCAGTTTCCTCTGAAATGGGTTAGTTCTGCGTCTTTTTCCCAAAAGGAACTTCATTGCCTGGACAATCCTTACCATTTTCTCTTATCTGGGATTTGCAACAATTGTGTTTTTGAACCCAGCTGAAAATTTTGAGTTTCCTTTGGCAATGTCTGTACTCTGTTTATGATTTCAAAAGATGAATGCCACTGATTAATGTTATATTTGCTCGTTTAAAATTTTATTTGTAAAATTAAGATGACATCTAGATGAATATTAGCATTGGACTGTTATATTATATATGTATTTGAGGCATTGACTGTTATATTAATTTCCATTAGCCAGATTAACCAGGTAAATCCTCTTCGAGATTCTTTCTGAACATAAATTTAAGAGCTTAATTCGGAGAATCTGAAAAACATTCATTCAATTGAGAATAATTATTTAATGATTTAATGAATATAAATTATTTTTTTTAAAAAAATAAAGAGTTAAGAAATTGTTGTTAAGAAAATGATAAATATTTAAATACCCTAGACGAAAGAATAAGAAAAAGAGAGAAAAATGAAATTCTGTTAAAAGGCTTGAGTGTCTTCTCACTCAAAACAAAACTCAACCCAGCTGAACACATTCCTCTTCTACATTCTTCTCAAGCTTTCTGTCTCTTTTTCATTTTTTCTTTAAAACCCATTAAAGAATAATGAAATTTCTTCAAAATGATGATGTTTTGGACTGTCACTTTGCTTTCGACCACTCACCTTTTCTGTGAAAGGCATCGAGGCTATTGTTGAAGGTAAGTTAATCCGTTTTCTTAATTTTCCAATCCTTACTTCATCAATTCATGCGCTTTTTTTTCTTCTTCTCATAGTCGGTGCTTCCATTAAAATATTTTAGGTGTATTAGCAATTTATCAATTTCCAACAACTTATTTTTTTTTTTTTTTAAATTCTCATAAGTTTAGCTTTCTGGGCAATGCAATCGAAGATTGAAATTGTGAACTTTATACTTGTAATTTGGTGGGAATGCTAATTACTTGTAATTTACTCATATGAACTCTTTGTGACGAGATTTTAAGTTACTCTTTGATTTCATGTAATTTCTGCTTCACTTTGACTCAGAGTAGATTCATAAATTGTTTATACACCATTGTTGTTGGCAAAACTTTGACTCAGAGTAGACTCATAAATTCATCTACCATGCAATCAACTAGCTAGATTCTCTAAAATCTGCACCTCAAAATTTTCAAACAAAAATCTATTTGGTCCCCAATGTAATGTTCTTGGGTCAATATCCTGAATGACTGTGAAAAAGCTAGAGAAAATAATAAAAAATATATGATTATGACAGTATAAATTATGAGAAATTAGTTCCATAAAAAAAGAATGAGAAATTTGAAATCAGCTGCCGAAAATTACTTCATAAAAACACAAGGTTAGGGTGAGAGATATATATCTTTGATTTTTGAGATTGCTTAAATTTAGCCTAAATGACTCCAATTGGATCTGGAAAATCTTGAACACCATTTTTCTTATAAAATGTGCCATTTCTTGGAACTTTTGTTATAGGATGATGATGTTAGTTTGGTCTTACGTTTGATTGTTTCGCATGGATTAAAAATAGAGTATTCGTGTATAAACTTTATACTAAACTTTGCATTACAATTTGATAACATATTCTTATATTATTTAAGGGTCAAATATGGATAAGAGTTGGATGAATGAACATAAATTTTCTGATAATTATGTGTCTGGAGTTCAATCTTTCATGCAATTTGTTCGTGATAACATGGGAAGGCAATGCATGATCCGGTGTCCTTGTCGAAGTTGTTTGAATGTCTTTCGTATTAGTCAGGATGATGTAGAAGACCATTTACTAGTGAAGGGGATCTGTGAGACCTATACTAATTGGGTTTATCATGGTGAGCCCTCTGAATTTAGTATTGTAGAAATTGGGGATCATGATCATGATGGTGATACCACCAATCATGGTGATGGCATAATGCGTGATAAGGAAGTTAGGGATGATGAATTATATGCTATGTTAGAAGATAGGTTCCCTGGAAGAGTTAAAGGTCAAATTGAAAGTAGTTTGGGTAGTAATTCTGGTATTCCAACGGAAGAAACTGAAATATTTAACAAGCTACTAAAGGAAGCACAATGTGAATTATTGTCAGGCTGTAGCGATATGTCTAAGTTATCTTTTTTTGTGAAACTGCTCCATTTGAAGGTGTATAATCGTTGGAGCAACAAATCAGTTGATATGTTATTAGGAATGTTAAGAAATGCTTTTCCTAAAAGTTCAATCCCAAGTTCCTACTATGATGCCAAACGCATGCTACGAGAATTGGGTCTTTGTTATGAGACAATTCATGCATGTAAGTTTGATTGTGCTCTGTTTTGGGGAGAGTACAAAGAGAGTCAAGCATGTCCACGATGTGGCACATCAAGGTGGAAAATTGATAACGGAAATAAGCAAATCCCTTGGAAAGTCTTGCGTTATTTTCCAATAAAACCAAGACTACAACGATTGTTTATGTTTAGAAAAACGTCAACAGACATGAGGTGGCATAAAGAAAAAAGGGTTGATGATGACATGTTGAGGCATCCAGCAGATGGTGAAGCGTGGAAACAGTTTGATAAGGAGAATGAATGGTTTGCAGAAGATCCACGAAATATTAGGCTTGGTCTTGCTACTGATGGGTTCAATCCATTTGGAAACATGAGCACTTCATATAGCATGTGGCCTATAATTCTTGTGCTGTACAATCTTCCACCTTGGAGTTGTATGAAAGAGAATTTTTCGATGATGTCCTTACTAATTCCCGGGCGTAATTCTCCAGGAAAAGATATTGATGTTTATATGCAACCATTAATTGATGAGTTGAAAGATTTATGGGAAAATGGAGTTGAAACTTATGATGCACACTCAAACCAGAATTTTCAGATGCATGCTGCAGTTTTATGGACAATAAATGATTTTCCAGCTTATGGGGACCTATCTGGTTGGAGTACAAAAGGGTACTTTGCATGCCCAATTTGCAATAAGGATCGTCCTTCAAAAAAATTGAGAAATAAGATATGTTATCTTGATCATCGGCGACATTTGCCTCACGATCATTGTTGGCGTAATAGCAAATTGTTTGATGGGAATAAAGAAGAGCGAGCAAAGCCTAATGAGTTATCTGGGAGTGACTTATTAAAACAATTAGAGGTTTTAGGGGATGTTGTACCTGGAAAGCACCCGAATAATAGAAAGAGGAAGCGTACAGAGGCTGAGTTGAATTGGACAAAAAAAAGTATATTGTTCGAGTTACCATATTGGGAGAAGTTGATGCTTAGACATAATCTCGATGTCATGCACATTGAGAAGAATATCTGTGATAATTTAATAGGTACATTATTGAATATTGAGGGAAAGACTAAAGACATAATACGGGCAAGGTTGGATTTGCAAGATTGGAAAATTAGAAAAGAATTGCATTTGCAAAAGCTGTCTGATGGTTCTTATGTGATGCCTCCAGCGTGCTATACATTGTCAAAAGCTGAAAGGAAAGAATTTTGTGAATTCTTGAAATCGGTGAAGTTTCCTGACGGATATGCATCTAACATCTCACGTTGTGCAAATGTGGACGAAGGTAAAGTTTCAGGGTTAAAAAGTCATGATTCCCATGTTCTTTTACAAAGAATTCTTCCTATTGCCACACGTAAGTTTGTTCGAAAGGATCTGTTTTCTGCCTTGGATGAGTTAGGTTATATTTTTCAATGTCTATGCTGTAAGGCATTGAAAAAGAAGGATATGGAGGCTTTGGAAGCTGATATTGTGTTGATTTTGTGTAAGCTTGAAAAAAAATTTCCACCAGCATTTTTGACGTGATGATACATCTAGCTATCCATTTGCCACGTGAAGTTTTGATAACTCGTATAATTATATAGTTTTTAGTTATGTTTTATTATTATTTTGTGTCAAATACGAGTTATTATTGTTTAGTCTAATTGTGTTTATGATCTTTTATATTTTTATGTAATTTGGTGTTTTTCACAAGTTTCTTTGAGTGATTTCAGATTACTAGAATTAAGGGCAAATCCAGTTCAGTTCCAGTTCCGACACATTTTGCCATATCAGCTATATCTGGAGTTTCACTGAAGCAATAAGGCTGAAATTTGTAGCCGTTCAAAGCTAAGAGGCATATCTATCTTTTTCATGTTTTATACTTCTTGAAACGGAGTCGTTTTCCCTAGCGAAATCAATCATCAAGTTGGCTGATGTGCAATGACGTCTGTGCTGACCTGTTTTCGTATTTTGCCCATATCTGCTTATCCACATCAGCAAATGAGCTGATTCCAATGGATATGGATCCGTAACTGATACGGGAACCTTTGTCTAGAAGACCATATGATCAGATCAGGCCTCTAATATTGACGAAATCGACCATCAAGTTGGCTGATGTGCAATGACGTCTATGCTGACATGTTTTCGTATTTTGCCCATATCTGCTTATCCACATCAGCAAATGAGCTGATTCCAACGGCTATGGATCCGTAACTGATAGGGGAACCTTTTTCTTGAAGATCATGTGATCAGATCAGGCCTCCAACATTGACGAAATCGACCATCAAGTTGGCTGATCAAAATTGTCATACAATATGACGAAAATTGTTAGAAAAATTCACCCACCTATTATACCTACCTTTGAAATTTGTAAAGCTTGTCTCTTGTCATTTAGCCTTCCAAAATGTGTATAAATAGAGGGCCTTGGATGATTGTAGAGAATCATATTGTACATAGGTAGGATATTAGCCATTTTAATAAAATTCTCTAAGTTTTCTTCTTCTTTCTTTTCTCTAGTTTTCTTTTTCTTTAGAAAGAGCAAGAGGTTGGATAATTAATATTCTTCCTCTTCTTCTTTCTTTCTTTTATTTTCTTCTTAGATTTTCTTTAATTTTATGTTTATGTTTATAATGCCTATGCTAGGCTAAACTTCTATTTGGTTAAGGGTGATTTCAAAGCCCTAGACATGTTTTGTGATTGATTTTCATATTCTATCTATCATTAATTTTCTATCAAAGTTGCTTATGTTCTTCTACAAGAATTGTTCATGATGTTGTCTTGATTTGTTTAGGTGTACAACTAGATAGATCTTGATAATTATCTATTGCTAGTTTAGGAGTCTTGATCCGTGTAATTGTCTTGATTTCCTATTCATATGTGGCAATTTGTGATTAGTGATTATGGTCAAGTTTTCAATAATTGCAAAGTGGAACATAACCTAAGTTGAACAATCCGAGCTTATGTGTTTGTTGCTTAGATCAACCTATCTTTCTCATCATAAAGCTGCCATTAAATTGAACTTAGAGAGCTTATTCTAGGTTGTTTGATGGTTAGAGATTAAATAGAGAGCTTGTTCTATTTAACGACAAACTAAGGAAAGATTGGGATAACAGAGCTTGTTGTTATCTACGGTTGTTAACTTTGATAGTTGGTTGATATTGATAGATCTGAAATTGATTCTTAATGATGTCTAGTGGTGGAGAATGAAACCTTAACCATATTTTTCATATTTGATTCTTCTTACTTACTTGTTTTCTTACTTTTCTAGTTTGCTCATTTTTAAAAGTATATTTATTTTTATTGGCTGGTTATACCGCCTAATTTGTATATTAACTTTGTTTTATTTTTATTGGCTGGTTATACCGCCTAATTTTGTATATATATTGGCTGGTTATACCGCCTAATTTAGTATATATATTTTTATTGGCTGGTTATACCGCCTTGCATCTTATTCTTATTATTTACTTTAGTTTAAATCTGGCTTCAAAAACCCCTTTTCTTTTATTGTTCTTGAATTTAAGTTTTAAACTATTAACTTATAAACTAAAACCCAATCCCTGAGGACTCGACCCTTGCTAACTACTATACTTACAATTTATCTTTTTAGTGCAAGGTTAAATAAGATACACTCTTTTGGGTGCATCAAGTTTTTGGCGCCGTTGCCGGGGATTGTTTTCTTTAGTTTATTTGTTACTTGGTTTATTCTTATTTTCAGTTCTAATTAGTTCTATTTTCTTGTACATACAAGTTTTTCTTATCAAATTTTGAAAAAAAAAAAAAGAAAAGAAAAAGAAAACGATGGAATTGAGCAATCTAACACTTGAAGAGTTGGTGGCATACATGAACATGGAGAATCAACAAGCCAATCTCACCTCCCCAGTTCAACAATTGGCCATGGGAGGATGTCAAGGCCATCAAGTGTTCCAAGACCAACAGTATGATCATTACTCAAACACTTACCATGAGGGATGGTGGGATCATACTAATTATGGCTACTCGAAAAATTACCAAGAAGTAGATCCTTATGCCAATTACACTCATCCATCTAGCTTCAATCAATCATGGTCCCAAGAACCAGATCTTTTTCAACCACCACATATGACTCAAAACTCAGGTACTTCTTTAGAAGATCTTGTCGATTCTCTTGTTACTAATACTTTGCAATTTCAACAGGAAACAAGGGCAAGTATCCAGAGTTTGGAAAGGCAAATGAGCCTATTGGCTAGTAGTATGGTGGTATGGGTAGCACAAAGATCTGAAGAACTCTCTGCCCAAACGATGATTAACCCAAAGGAGAATGCTACTATTGTGACCTTGAGGAATGAGGAACAAGATGAGGATGAGACAAAATTAGAGATGAATTCTATTCTTGAGGATAATGAAGCCAATGATCCAAATAAGAGTATTTCAGCACCTGAGGTAACGTTTGAGATTCCAATTTTTACTAATGTTTCTTCTCCACTTTTTCCTAGTAGATTCGCAAAGTTCAAGGAGGATGAACATGAACAAGACACGCTGGAAACCTTAAACAGTTTGTTTGTGGATGTCATTCAACAAGTACCAAAAGATGCATCATTCCTCGATGAGATATGCACCACCAAGGATGATGGAATAATACTTGTAATGGAGAATACATCCACTGTTGTGCAAAGAAAGCTACCTCTCAAACGCATAAATTTGGGAAATTTCATGTATGAGCCTGACAAGCGTAAAAAGCCAAGAAGGGGTGTTGGTTAGATTCAAAACACTAACTCAAGTGTTAATTGGGAAGGCAGCCCAATTAAAGATGAAATTGCCAACCTTCCATATTCAGATTTGCTTTCTCTTTCTTTTCCTTTTTCTTTTATTATTTTTATTGTTTTTATTTTTATTTCTTATGTTTCTTTGTTAATTGTGTTTATTGTTTTTAAGTTCATTTAGGCTGCATAAGTTTCTTTTGTTTAATAGTTCTTTTCTCTTACATATAATTCTTGCATTGGGGGATAATAGCATTACATTAATGACAATGTAAGAATTATGTGTGGGGGGAAGAATTTAGGATTTTATTTAGAGTGTTTTATTTTTGAGTCTTTTTATGTTGTTTTTTCTTTTTGATCCTTGTTTTGAAAATAACTAGATGTAAATATAATTTTTATTTTTTTTAACCCCGGTTAAATGGCGGATAACGGTACTCCGTGATTATTTAAATCGGTTCCATCAGCTACCCACAAAACTGATATTGTATATAAATTTCTCTTCCAATTTCTCTTTCATTTTTTTTCATTTTTTTTCAGGATGGATGATATTCTCACAAGATTGCAGAAACGATTTCCTCCTTTTCCTCGAAATATTTTACTGAAGCTTTACCAAGTTCGATTTGAAAGATTAAGAATGCTTATGCACAAAGGGATTCCTGGAGACATACGTTGGATAATTGAAGCCAAGGTACGTGAAGATGAATATCTTCCTATTTTGCATTTACCAGGTACAGGTAGAAGCACTTTTGCAAAGAAGCGACGAGCAAAGCGCATGAGTTCAAATTGCCACAAATGTGCACGATGGACGTGTAACGGTAAATGTCGTTCTATTGGGATTCCGTCCTCTAATCGAGATGATAAAATTGAATTCATTAAGGATGGACTGAGTAAGGAGAATTTGGGTAATATCCAACTTTCTCTTGAGACGCATCCTAGTGGAGACGTACAAAGAGAAATTCTTGATTTATGGCCGCAATTCCAAAGGGAATGGCAACATCTTGGGAATCTGATGTTAAAAGACCCTGTTTGCCAGCTTGTAAGAAAACTGGATGGGAAGCATATCCTCGACTCATAGAAGGCGTTTAAGCCGTTTCTGGACGTAAAACCAGAGGAAGATGTGAGCCACAATCACAACTACAATAAATGACTTCTCAGTTTTTGGTTTGATTTGCAATAACTTCATTTTGGTTTAATTTACGTGTTGTTCGATTTGTGTAATTATTCTCTTTTTTTTATTTGTCTTTTACGGTTGATTTTTCTTCTCTTTTTGATTTTCTTCCTGAAATCACGCAAAAATCTTTTGTTAGGTTAACATTTTCTTCTGACAGGTCAAATACACTTTCGGCGACATTATTACTCTTGACTTTTACGGTTGATTTTTCTTCTCTTTTTGATTTTCTTCCTGAAATCACGCAAAAATCTTTTGTTAGGTTAACATTTTCTTCTGACAGGTCAGATACACTTTCGGCGACATTATTACTCTTGTCTGATTCACTACTCAGTCCTCTATATATTACACCATGTACTCATTCTCTTTCTGGCACTCGAAAAAAAGAAAAAAAAAATGGAAAGTACTTCGTCCCAACGCATTAAAAAAATTTGTGTTTTTGGAGGTGCTTATCCAGGGAAAAATAACATATTCGCTGATGAAGCCATAAGAGTTGGAGTAATACTTGCCCAACAAAAGATCCAGTTGATTTATGGAGGCGGTAGTACGGGTTTAATGGGAGCAGTCGCTACAGCAGCACACGCCGGAGGAAGTCCAGTTCTAGGAGTCGTGCCAAAACTATTCACAAATTTTTGTGGACCTACCGTGGGTAAGGAAATACAAGTCTGGAGTATCCCTGAACGGATAACAATCATGTACCATTCTGCCGATGCATTCATTGCTTTACCAGGAGGTCTGGGTACATTGGAAGAAATAGCTTGCGTGGCTTCTTGGTCAGCTTTGGTCACAAATAAGAAACCCATTGGTTTGCTTAATATTAATGGTTATTTTAGTAATTTGCTTTCATATTTAGATAATGCTGTGGATAATGGATTCATGTTTTCAGAGGCAAGGAGAACCATAATTTCTGCTACAACCATTGAAGATTTACTCAAAAAGCTCCAAGCTTATGAGTATTTATCTGCTACGGTTGTTTCGCAAACGCTCGGAAAAAGAAAAAGAGATATGGACGAGCAAGGAGTGGATTGCACTTTGTCTTTGTGACATTATCTAACATTTTGTTTGTTGTGTCTCAGTTATAATAAGTGGTTAGCAACCTCTACAGGTAATATCTCCTAAATTTTACCTTCTTAAAAAAAAAAAAAAGTTTGTTGTGTTTTAAGCAATTTAGAAGTATTCATTCTGAACAAGGTCTGAGTAAGGGAGACTTGAGACATACCTTGTCAGTTTGATTTCTTCTTTTCAAAAAAAAAAAAAAGAGTTTGTTGTGTTTTAAGCAATTTAGAAGTATTCATTCTGAACAAGGTCTGAGTAAGGGAGACTTGAGACATACCTTGTCAGTTTGATTTCTTCTTTTCAAAAAAAAAAAAAAAGAGTTTGTTGTGTTTTAAGCAATTTAGAAGTATTCATTCTGAACAAGGTCTGAGTAAGGGAGACTTGAGACATACCTTGTCAGTTTGATTTTAATCTTTTTATGTTTACTTGTTAATTTTTGTTTAGTATTTTAGGATTATTTAGGTTGCATGGTTTTGTTTTGTTTTGAGTCTTAGTTGTTCTTATTCTTATGTTATTAGTTCTTTTCTCTTACACATGATTCTTTCATTTGAGTTAATAGACTTACATTGAGGACAATGTAAGAATTAAGTGTGGGGGGGAATGATTTAGGATTTCTTTTATTTTTGTCTACTATTTTTTTTCTTTATTATTATTATTATTTTTTTTGTGAGTTTTAGTTCCTTTTTAATACAATGATGAGATATGAATTGCATAAGTCTAAAACAGATTTATTAGTGAGAAGATTTTCATGAGAATTGAGCTTGATGTCAACCTTTTTATGAGCCAATGTTAATATAATATGTTGATTGAGAAAGAAGCATGTTTAGACTTAATCTGACTTGTATAATCATTCTTGTGAGTTTTTGAGCCTATAATGATTGATACATTATACAAATCAATCTAATTTCTTTCTTGAGTGCTCATATGATTACATGATTCTCTAGAACTTGCTTTAAACCGTTTGAGACTATATTGATGCATGTGACAACATGAATATGATAGAGGCATTAGGATTTTTAGCCAGGGCCAAACAACCATCCCTTATTGATGTTCCAAGAGAACACACCCTTAGTGAACCAATTTGAGCCTACATTGAATAAGCTATCTCTTTGGTAACCATAACTTGTCCCTAACCTAAATATACTTATATCTTTACCTTTGTTCCAAAGATGAATTAGCATGATTTGAGACAAGTTGCAAAGACAAGGGATATTTTTTGGTTAGAAACAAGAAATAAGTGTGGGGGGAAAAGAAAAGAAAAGTCAAGAGAAAAAGAAATGGAATACTGGCAAATACATTCCTATATAAAAAAAAAATGAATCATCTCTTGAATTTGTGGAAAAAGAAAAAGATGTTACAAAGTTGTTTAGAATGAAGAAAAGGCCCAACATGAATATCCGGCCTAGGTGACTATGTACTTGTAAAGAGTTTTGAGAAGTTTCTTTGTATAATCTTTTTATGTCTCTAAACTTTATGAACTCTTTGGAACCTTTGTGATATCTTTATCCTTTTGTTCTTCAACCACATTACAAACCCCTTGGCCCCATTACAACCTTGATTAAAGACCTCTTGATTTATGAAGTTGCATGATCTTTTAGTGGAGAATATGTGGACAAGCAAGCATATGGTAGAAGTGTTTTCATGAGATTGACTGAGTGTAAACACTTTACCACTACTTTAAAGAGTGAAAATCAAGAGAGTATCCCATGTGAGAAGTTGAGATTAAATTTGAACATGCACTATTTTGATTGAGATATGTTATGCTAATATTGGCTTAACTCAAACAATTTACATTCAAGCATGATTTTTTGTGAAATTTTTTAAGCTATTGATTAGTTTATAAGACTTGTTCAAATATTGTCTCTAATTTGTATTGAAAGGAATATGAGTAAATATTTTTAGTATATGTAGTTTATTTATATGAAGTTTATTTATATTTTAATTTTTCAATGTTTGTGGGTATCGTTCTAGTAAACCCTCACGAGACTAAACTCGTCCACTAGGGACACCTAGGGGTTTAAAGGCTTGTGTCACATGCTAAGTGCCACCGTGATTTCCTACGAAAGTGGATTAGATTAGATTTTCTTATTTTATTTTTATTGAGTCGTTGCTAGGGACTAGCAACAATCTAAGTGTGGGGGTGTGATAACTCGTATAATTATATAGTTTTTAGTTATGTTTTATTATTGTTTTGTGTCAAATACGAGTTATTATTGTTTAGTCTAATTGTGTTTATGATCTTTTATATTTTTATGTAATTTGGTGTTTTTCACAAGTTTCTTTGAGTGATTTCAGATTACTAGAATTAAGGGCAAATCCAGTTCAGTTCCAGTTCCGACACATTTTGCCATATCAGCTATATCTGGAGTTTCACTGAAGCAATAAGGCTGAAATTTGTAGCCGTTCAAAGCTAAGAGGAATATCTATCTTTTTCATGTTTTATACTTCTTGAAACGGAGTCGTTTTCCCTAGCGAAATCAATCATCAAGTTGGCTGATGTGCAATGACGTCTGTGCTGACCTGTTTTCGTATTTTGCCCATATCTGCTTATCCACATCAGCAAATGAGCTGATTCCAATGGCTATGGATCCGTAACTGATACGGGAACCTTTGTCTAGAAGACCATATGATCAGATCAGGCCTCTAATATTGACGAAATCGACCATCAAGTTGGCTGATGTGCAATGACGTCTATGCTGACATGTTTTCGTATTTTGCCCATATCTGCTTATCCACATCAGCAAATGAGCTGATTCCAATGGCTATGGATCCGTAACTGATAGGGGAACCTTTTTCTAGAAGACCATGTGATCAGATCAGGCCTCCAACATTGACGAAATCGACCATCAAGTTGGCTGATCAAAATTGTCATACAATATGATGAAAATTGTTAGAAAAATTCACCCACCTATTATACCTACCTTTGAAATTTGTAAAGCTTGTCTCTTGTCATTTAGCCTTTCAAAATGTGTATAAATAGAGGGCCTTGGATGATTGTAGAGAATCATATTGTACATAGGTAGGATATTAGCCATTTTAATAAAATTCTCTAAGTTTTCTTCTTCTTTCTTTTCTCTAGTTTTCTTTTTCTTTAGAAAGAGCAAGAGGTTGGATAATTAATATTCTTCCTCTTCTTCTTTCTTTCTTTTATTTTCTTCTTAGATTTTCTTTAATTTTATGTTTATGTTTATAATGCCTATGCTAGGCTAAACTTCTATTTGGTTAAGGGTGATTTCAAAGCCCTAGACATGTTTTGTGATTGATTTTCATATTCTATCTATCATTAATTTTCTATCAAAGTTGCTTATGTTCTTCTACAAGAATTGTTCATGATGTTGTCTTGATTTGTTTAGGTGTACAACTAGATAGATCTTGATAATTATCTATTGCTAGTTTAGGAGTCTTGATCCGTGTAATCGTCTTGATTTCCTATTCATATATGGCAATTTGTGATTAGTGATTATGGTCAAGTTTTCAATAATTGCAAAGTGGAACATAACCTAAGTTGAACAATCCGAGCTTATGTGTTTGTTGCTTAGATCAACCTATCTTTCTCATCATAAAGCTGCCATTAAATTGAACTTAGAGAGCTTATTCTAGGAGGTTTGATGGTTAGAGATTAAATAGAGAGCTTGTTCTATTTAACGACAAACTAAGGAAAGATTGGGATAACAGAGCTTGTTGTTATCTACGGTTGTTAACTTTGATAGTTGGTTGATATTGATAGATCTGAAATTGATTCTTAATGATGTCTAGTGGTGGAGAATGAAACCTTAACCATATTTTTCATATTTGATTCTTCTTACTTACTTGTTTTCTTACTTTTCTAGTTTGCTCATTTTTAAAAGTATATTTATTTTTATTGGCTGGTTATACCGCCTAATTTGTATATTAACTTTGTTTTATTTTTATTGGCTGGTTATACCGCCTAATTTAGTATATATATTGGCTGGTTATACCGCCTAATTTAGTATATATATTTTTATTGGCTGGTTATACCGCCTTGCATCTTATTCTTATTATTTACTTTAGTTTAAATCTGGCTTCAAAAACCCCTTTTCTTTTATTGTTCTTGAATTTAAGTTTTAAACTATTAACTTATAAACTAAAACCCAATCCCTGAGGACTCGACCCTTGCTAACTACTATACTTACAATTTATCTTTTTAGTGCAAGGTTAAATAAGATACACTCTTTTGGGTGCATCAAGTTTTACTTGGAGGACCTGTGCAATACCGATGGATGTATCCCATTGAAAGGTTGTATATTTAATTAGTTAAATTACTACTTATTTAAAATCATTGATGAAATCTTACCATACTCATTTGATGGATTGGATAGGTTCTTAGGTAACTTAAAAAAGTATGTTCGAAATAAAGCTCGTCCCGAAGGATCTATTGCAGAGGCATATCTATCTAACGAGTGCTTAACATTTTGTTCGATGTGTATATCTGGTGTTGAGACAAAGTTCAATCGAGGGGAAAGAAACATGGATAGAGGAAAAGAAGTTTCTGATGACGGGCTAAATGTTTTCTCAAAAAACATTCGTCCTTTTGGAGCTTCAAAATATGATGTATTGTCAGAACAAGAGTTTGAAATGATTCAATGGTATATACTCAGCAATTGTGATGAAGTAGAGCAATTTTTTTGGTGAGTAAAAATTTAAGATAATTAAATTAAATAAGTAGCAATTGCTTTAAACTAATATTAATTTGTTTGTTGTTATAGTGAGCACAAGCAGGAACTTCGATCAGAAAGTACGTTGTCTGTAGAAGAAAGACACAGAGAGAAATTCCTCAAATGGTTTAGAAAACATGCAAGTGAATCAATAAAAAAAATTCAATTTAATAATATGTCATAAAATACATACTAATATTATTTTTTCATTTTCAAAAATAGATGACACGACTACGCAATCAAGGTGTGGAAGTATCTGATGATTTGTATGCATTGGCTTATGGTCCTGATAAACGTGCAAGAAGATTCACGGGATGCATTGTTAATGGTGTTAGATTCCATACAAGAGAGCGCGATAGTTACCTTAGAAGTCAAAATAGTGGTGTTTTTGTTGAAGAGAATCATGAAAATAAGGACATTGACTTCTTTGGTGTTCTAACTGATGTTATTCAGTTAGATTATATAAAAGATTGTCAAGTTGTGTTGTTTAAGTGTGACTGGTTTGATCTCGATGCCAAGAAAAAGAGAATATATAGAGATGGTCAACTCATAAGCATTAATGTTAATAAATGCTGGTATGAGAATGATCCATTCATTTTAGCAAATCAAGCGACACAAGTTTTTTACTTGGATGACATTAAGTTAGGAAAAGATTGGCGGGTTGTGCAAAAGTTTCACCATAGGCATTTGTATAATGTTCCTGAAGTAGAAGATTCTGGAATTGATGAAATTATACAAACAAATAGTGATATCTATCAAGAATTTGAAATATTTGAGAGTGATAGATTTGTTGAAGTGGAAGACAATGAAGAAGAAGGACAACTGTTTAGGGATGATATTGATGTAAATATCATAGATGCTAACATTGTTCAAAAGACCAAGGAATCAAAAGGGGTGGAAGATGTTATAGAAGATGATGACATTGATGAGGATGAAACATTGCTTGGGTATTGTAGTGAGGAGGAGAAATCTGATAGTGATGATAGTGACTTAGATTGAAACTTGTAACTTATAACTTTAAGCATTTCTTGGAACTTTTGTTGTTATTATTATGCGATAAATTATTTGTAATCCATGGTTTTAGTTATTCCTCATAATTTAATTCTAATTGCTTCACTTGCTCTATTTAATTTTTTGATAATTACATGACTAGTATAAATTTATTTACGTTCACTGAAAGTTTATGTTACATAACCTTCTTATTACAATTATTAAGTTTAGTTAAACATGAATTTTATTATATTATATATTTACTTTAAGTTTATGATTATTGATAGTAACTTTTTTCAAATCAGATCATGGCACCGGGATGTTCGTCAAAAAGGACCAGAAAACAAGTGTCGTCCACTGATGTTAGAGCTGCTGTTAGAGCTGTGCAACCTACAAGCATTCCACAAGAAAGTCAACCAATTGTAAACCAAAATATCCAAGAGTCACATTCGCCTAACCCTGGTAAGTTTGAAAAAATATTACTGGTTTGTGATCAATGTAACTTAGTATTATATTACAGTAGCAGTAGATCAGTCTCCTGCTCAGTGACCTCTCTCTATTACAGTAGCAGTAGATCCCCTTCTCTCAGGGAGTCAGGGGCATAGGAATTAGTAAACCCTCCCCTGCATTGTCCTATGTTCTCCCATTATTGCACCATTTTTATATTTTGTTTATTTTGTTTGGTTCCTATGGTATTTGATTGGAAAGAAAAGGGAAACTGGAATGTACCCCTATCTTTAGGTTTTTGCTTTGGGGTCCAATTAGTCCGTAGAAATCAGCTTCCAAATGCCTCCATCTCCACATACCACATTTTATTTCTATTTCTCTCAATTGACATCTGTTTAATCATCTTTGAACAGATTTAGTAACTTATGAAACTCCAAATCTAAATCAGTGGCTATGCGCAGATCTGACCTTTAAACAATCAAACAATACAAATAATAAGTTAATCCATTACTTTTAGGCTTCTAACTAATTGAAAGCTCAAAATGATCTAAAATCTAAGAAAACTTACTATAAACAAAGGTCAGATTTCAGCCTCAAAGTCTCAAAATCAGCTCTAAAACAGCAAAAAAACAACTCTAAAACATCAAAATCAAGATTGCCGAGTTTCTCAACAGAAGGGAGAATGTGTTTCACTCTTTCTTTCTGATTTTAGACAAGCTTGGCTCTATTTTAAATGCTTAGGAGCTGAGTCACATGGCAAGGATGGCTAAATTTTAGGCACTTGGCAAATGAGTTGTACAAGCAGTTCTCATTTTATTAGATTTGGTGATGAGTCATCACTTAAAAGTTGGCAATTAGCACTTAGTGGCAGCTTGTACCGTTAGGTGTCAGTGTCAAAGCTTGTAGCATGAGGTGTCAAAATTATATCAATCTTGAAATTCAATCCTCAAATGTTTCTAAACTTATCTCATAAATTTCAGTATTTTCAAGTAAGCACCTTGATGATTCATAATTTATAACAAAGCACCTCAAACATTTGCAATTCATAAAGTAGCACCTCAAAGTTTTGCAATTCATAAATCAGCACCTCAAAGTTTTCATAATTATAAATCTAGAATGTCACTGGAATACCCTAGTTACTTACTTGACATGAGTTCTGATTAATCATTTAGTTTGATTTTTCTTGGTTGTTTCCCTCAAGCGGTATTGGTATAATTCAAAGTTTAAGTGAGATATTAGGAGGCCTGAGCTGGTGAATTCAATGATGTTGCTGTTTTAAATTGAAGTTCCAGATGAAGTTGCAGCCTTCTGTTTTTAGCTTAAATAAAACATGGTAAAGAGCTTAAACGTAGGTACCATTTTTGTAGTACATTGTGCTGACTTGAATCTCTAAGCTGGAAGTGTCTGGTCAACATTTGAAAGTACTTTAATTTAGACGTTTAGAGGATGGAACCATTTCTTGACAAGAATCTTTATAGAAAATAATTTATTAGTAAAACAAACTTAATGGAAGGAACAAATATGATCTTTTCAAATTTTGAAAGAACAAAAACGTCATACTCACAACAATGCCTAGTTTAGAAGCTCAATAACTAGACATTTGTGAAACTCTTTTGTTTTTCTCTCCCCTCATTATAGTACTCCTAAGTACAGACTTAGCTCAAAGTTACGCCAAACAAGCATTAAAAAGAGTCAATTGTGTTAGATCTACCATTTTGAGCGTGTTAATTCCTAAATAAAACACCTTGCTGAAAGTTATTATCACACAAGCACAAGTTTAGGATGTAATGTGCCAGATGGAAACTGGTAATCACTTTAGAGTGGTTGCTTAAGGTTTTGAGAATAGAGCAGATAGGAGGCTATTGGAATAATAAGGTCTCACAATAGGGTGCGGTAGGGGGTTAAGGTAGAATGAAGAAATCAAGGAGATTCAGAACGCGATTTTTAGGCTGAGCTGCCACTGTAATTAGTACATAGTTGATTTTGAGAGTTACTGAGGTTAGTCTGAGTCTGATAATGGACTGATTAAGATTTGACATATGACTATTTTAGGATCCTGAGATACATATACGTGCATAAGAGACACTAACATAAGAGACACTCACATTCACATTTTTAGCGCGGAATTTACATTTTTTAACATGTCATAGTTTTAATATTAAGCTAGAAATGTTGTGACTATATTTATTATTTTATACTACAGATGCAACTACAAACACTAAAAGGGTACGTGGCCCAACTAGGGGGATGGGACTTGAAAAAATGTTAAAAGGGAAAAATAAGATGGTAATAGATATAGCACCAGGTAAAGGCAGACCTATTTGCGATGTCCAATCTGCCAAACTGTCTTCAGAGATTGGAGTAATTTCTCGTCAATTTATTCCTACCCCAACGAATTGGAAGGCATTCACAGATGAAGAAAAATTGCATGCATTTGAAAGACTTAACGTAAGGGCATTGCTTATTTTTATTATTTTTTTTATATTCAATTATTTATTTAATTATGTACTCGTGTTTCATTTTTGACTCAAAATAATTTTCTGTTACCTTTTCTAGACAAAGTTTGAAATGAAGATGGACGATGACTATGTGAAAAATAGTGTATTGTCTATTTTGGCGAAGTTGTCTAGGAATCACCGTTACAAGCTCCATAAGCACTTTAAGAAGTTCCCATCACCTGAAGTAGCACGCCAAAACAATCCTTCTGCTTTCAACTTGAGTCAAGAGAATTGGGATAGTCTATGTGACATGTTCAGCGATCCTGAATATCAGGTGAAAGTTTTCTACATTTTTTTATGTCTATTTTTTTCTTTATCTAGAATCATAAGTTATAATTTAAACATGATATTTGTTTTGGATAAATAAAGAAAAGGTGTGCAACAAATGCACGAGTTCGAAACAATGTCACCATGATTCACAACCAAGGTTCAAGGGCATTTGTGGCAAGTCGTTATAAACTGGTAGGATTAATATTTATATAAGTTTTGTTAATTTCATTTCTATATATAAAATTATTTAATGCATTTTTAATTAACAGCGTAAAGATGATCACGAGCCTGATAGGATTGAATTTTTTAAGGCCTCTCATTATTCTGATATGAAAGGATGGTCAACTCCTACTGCAGAAGCAACATATGTAAGTTAATTTAATTGCAACATCATAAATTTTGTTTCTTTCCACAAGTACTCATTAAATAATCTTGGCTTTATTTGATAGGAAAAAATGATTCAGATGCAGAATGAGCTTCCAAAAGAAGGCGAAGAACAAAAAACAGTTGATCAAATCGTAGATGAAGTATTAGGCACAAGATCTGGATATATCAAAGGACTTGGATATGGGCCTAAGCCTAGTACTTCAAAAGTTTCAAGTGCAAGGGCTGCTGAGGTGGAGAAAAATTTTAAAAAAACTGAAACTGAGTTGAAAAAATGTCGATCAACGATAAAAACCATGAAAGTTCAATTTCAAGCAAGAATGGATGCTATGATGAATGCTTTAATAGCTGCAGGATTTGAAGTTCCTAATACTCAATTTTCAGGTGCACACTTCTCTAAATTGTCTTTTTTTTTTATATGCTTTTGCGTTCGAAGCATGATTTTCTGAAGGTTGTTTTCACTACCATTCTAAAAAAGAGCGAAAGATTAGCTTTAATATATTTTTTGTTGACTCATGACTGTGTCCTTGCTTTTACTTTGTATGTGCTTGTAAGTTGTAATTCATGCATCTTTCTCTATCATGAAATCTTTAGCTAGAATTAGTTATCCACAATAATTGTTACTACTTTGTTAGTCTTGCTCAGCAGCTCGAAAGATCTCTCTCTTTTCTCATTAAACAGACTATTAGTTATTACCTTGATTGTATACTTAATAATATGACTTGCCCAGAAATAGTTTTGAAGCTGCAATTCTGGCAAATGTGATGTTATTTTGTAGTTTCATCATGATTTGTATTTATTTATGTACTAATTCAAGTTAATTATTTATTGCAGAATCTAGTGACTCAAGCTCAGCATCAACACACTCTGAAACAGCACCAGAATTGGATTGAGTAGTTCAACAAATGTTTGGTGTATTTATTTTAAGTACTTTTAGTATATAGATATCTTTATGATGTTTAGAGATTATTTGATTAATTAGTAAGAATTTTTTTTAAGATGACAAGTAGGTGAATTTTAGACATATTGACATGGATAATTTTATCATAAAATTGATTATTTTCTTTTAATTATTTGGCTATTTCATTTATTTCAGTAAATAATGTATTGTAGAAAAATAAAAATTATGACAAGAATTGTTTCGTCACTATTTGTATAATGCTTTTAATGACATATTGTTATATTGTCATCAAAACAAAGTTATGACAGATAATTGATTTGTCACCAAAAATGTAATAAATTGATCCATGACGCATCAATTATGTCACTTTTTTTAATTGTATTAGATGTTCAAACCCATTTAGTGATGTCAAAAATATTATTTTGTGACGCATGTCAATGTCACTTTTAAATAACTTTTAATGACGGATTAAAATTTTGTCATAAAATATCAAGTTTTAATAATTATTCCGTGACGATGAATTACTTTTAATGACATAATTATCTTGTATATTGTGACGCCAAAAACATGTCACAAAAGATTATGACAAAATATTTTCGTCACTAAATATTATATTTTTTATCACTTTCGTGACGATTCGTATTGTATAGGTGACATATTTGTATCTCTTACAATGACGCAAATATTCGTCACAGAATATTCACACGTTTATGACGTAATAGATTATGTCACAAAAAATAAATAGATTAGTGACGCTTTTACTACAATCGTCACACTTGACAATCAGTGACGCGGCTAAGGTGACGAACATCGTGACACATGTATTTTCGTCACTTATACTATTAAGTGACGAAAATATATTTTATGTGACAATTAAATTTACGCCACAAATAGCGAAATTTGTTGTAGTGTGGTGGCAGAGGGGTGGCTGCCTGGGGAAAGGTGGTTGCCAGGGCTAGGTCTTCCTAGGGTTTGGGGGCTGCTAGGGTTTCAGGGTTTGGGTAATGGGAATGAAAATGGGCCTGTTGGGTAGTAGGCCCAGTTGGGTTTGTTGGGCCTGCTGGTTAGCAAGCCCGATTTGGCCTGTTGGGCCTGCTGGTTAGCAGGCCTGATTTGGCCTGCTTGGCTAGCAGGCCCAAACGGGCATTGGATGGGCTTGTAGAAGGCCTACAGTCTCCTTTATACCAAAAATAAAAAATTTATACTAAAAATCATAAAAAGAGTTTCAAAGCAATATTCTCTTTAATAGCCTACCTGATATTTTGGTCTGATTATTTTCATGTATCAGTTTGCAATCTTAATAGCTTACAGCTAGTGATCAATGATATTGAATTAATGTCTTAAACATGTATGGTAAAAGCCCCATTTTCAAGGGTTAACGTTTGTTGCTACTTGTTGTTTCTTCATTTGAGGAAAATGATCCCTTCATTTATCAAAGGATATTAATACATACAATTATACAATGCTTGGAGTAATGGAGGAAATGGGTAGTTAGTATTGTTGGGGCCATGTGATAAAAGGGATATATATATATAAGGTAAAGATATTAGAATGTTGGGGTCATGTGCTTGGATGTATCAAGAAGATTAAAAAATAAATTAAGGACTTTAGGTTTTCAAAAGGCTTTAATATAAAATTGCTCTCTATACTATACTTTTTTTTTTTTGGTACTTAAAAAAATTTTGGCCCTATTTTGGTACCTGTAGTATAATTTTTGGTCATAATCGGGTCCAAATCGAGTACCTAATCGGAGTAAAAAATTATACTATAAGTACTAAAATAGGGCCAAAAATTCTTTAGGTATCAAAGTGGGAAAATATATATAGTACAGGGGACAATTTTATATTAAAGTCTTTTCAAAATTAGAGTAAGGTTTTATAGGATTTTTTAAAGATCTCTCATCACATATATGATTATAAAAGGGTGTCTAAATTATTATTTGGACAGAAAAAACATGAATTATTATTTGATCTCAAAGGGTGTTTGAATTATTATTTTTATGAATATTTATTTGACCCAAAAAAAGTGTGTGCAATATAATTGGTTGAAAAAGAGTGTGGATATTTATTTGGCCTCAAAGAGGTGCATGAATTTTTAGTAATCATAAAAAAGTGTGTGATCTAAAAGGTTGTGATTGCAAAATGACCTTGAATATATTTTTCTCAAAAGTGAGTGTGTGTATAAATTTGGCCTTAGTGAATGTGTAGATTAATAATTTTATTTACAAGGATATGTATGTTATGGTGCAGTCAGAACTTGTGATTGCGAGGTTAATTCGATCACTGGCTATCTATATAATTCGTATAAATGGCTTTACAAATTGTGAGAAATTGAATACTTATAATTTGTTTATTTTTATTTGGAATTTAAACTTAGAGGAAAGAATTGTATTTGCCTAGCTAGTATTGAAAAAAATTATTTTTGTTGAATGTAGAAGGTTATGGGATCGTCAAATTTATTATGCATTATTTTTTTTTTCAAATTCAATTTTTTTAAAAGGTTTTAGTATCTTCATATTTATTCATAGTATGGTTCATTGGGTAATGCAACTTATTTTAATATTTTCAGGTTTATATGAATAACATGAGTGTCGTAGAGTTTATTTGAAAAGAGCTCGATAAGATTGATTTCTTTCACTCTTAATATAATCAATTCAAACTAGAATAAATATATAAAGGAATAGAAGATTTGTTTTTGTTAGATATTAAATATATTCGTTATTTATAAATTATAACATCTGGTAGTGACTTTTTATATTATTATTAAAAGATTATATTGTAATTTTTTTATTCATTAATTTAGATCTTGAAAATATCCATATCCCAATGATTGATGAAAATTTTGTTAATTTAGAAATTCGATATTTTTATGAAAACTTAATCTTTTAAGTGACGGAGTTTTTAATCGAGGTTACTCTTAGGGGGCGTTTGGTACCTTCTCAAGAATCACATTCCATGGAATGTGATTCCTGAGAATGTGATTCTTGGGAATGTGATTCCTAGGAATGTAACTTTCCAGCGTTTGGTATACATAGGAAAGTGCTAATTAAAATCCTGAGAATGTGATGATAATTTCTGAAATTATCCTTATCAAAAAATGTAAATTTTATTAATTTTAAAATTTTTCAATGATATTTATTATTAAAAAAATATTTATACTAAATATTTAAAAATAATATTTTAAATTTGAGTTACTTTTAGGATAAAAAATATTTATTAATAATAAAATTTTGAAATTACTCTCATGTAGTTAAAAAATTAAAAGGCTGGATGCAAATTAAATATTATTTAAATATTTTAATGATATTTATTATTGACAAATATTTGTACTAAATATTTAAAAATAATATTTTAATTGGTAATTTGAGTTATTTTTATGATAAAAAATATTTGTTAATAATAAAATTTGAAATTACTCGCATGTAGTTAAAAAATTAAAAGACTATATGCAAATTAAATATTATTTAAATATTTTAATGATATTTATTATTAACAAACATTTGTACCAAATATTTAAAAATAATATTTTAATTGGTAATTTGAGTTATTTTTATGATAAAAAATATTTGTTAATAATAAAATTTCTAAATTACTTTTATGTAGTTTCAAAGTTAAAAGGCTGTATAAAAATTAAATATTATTTAAATATTTCAATGATATTTATTATTAACAAATATTTGTACTAAATATTTAAAAATAATATTTCAATTGGTAGTTTAAGTTACTTTTATGATAAAAAAATGTTTGTTAATAATAAATTTTTAAGGTACTCTCAAGTAATTAAAAAATTAAAAAGCAAAATGCAAATTAAATATTATTTAAATATTTCAATAATATTTATTATTAGTAAATATTTGTACGAAATATTTTAAAATAATATTTTAATTGATAATTTTAACTCAAATAGAAAAGGGATAATGTTGTCTTTAACTTTCCAACTATATGGGAAAGTTACTTTCCCACCACTTCTCATGGGAATCACATTCCAATGCTTGTGTGAAAGTAACTCTCCAAGGAAAGTTAAATTCCCAAGAAAGTAAGCAGTTTTTAGTATACCAAACATGGGAATCACATTCCCACCAATTACTTTCCATGGAAAGTGATCACTTTCCATCATACCAAACGCCCTCTTACTTTGAGAGCGGGTCATAATTACAAGCTTCCACTTGGTTATTTGCATATGGACAGGGCCATGACTTATTCCAAGAGATAAGAAATTACATCAAACAAAACAATGTATACCATTTTTTTCTCTAAAAAAAAACCAAAAAAACTTATTTAATTTTCTTCAAATCACATGTTCTTGATGAATTAATAACATAATATGTTTGGGTTTTTCTAGTTCTCCAAAAATAACTAAGAAATAACTAAGATCCTCCACTACTAACTAAAGATAAAATATTGGTTTTTCAATTTTGTATGTTTGATTGAAATCATAGAAAATTATATGCAAATCTGTTAAAAGATCCTCACACTTTCTCAAAGAGAGACAAGTTATCATCATCTCATTTTCATGTTGCTAAAAAAAAATTAATAAGAAATATATTTGAGTTTTTAGCTTATGAATAGAGAGAAGAAAGCATGTTGCTTTATTGAATAATGGGATTTCATTCATTTAATTTTAAATTAAGTTTAATTATTTAGACCATATAGGAAAAGAAAAGAAATGAGAAAAAGAAAATGTTAACATATTTTCCAAGAAAGCAAACAAGAAAAAACCTACCAAACCTAAGTGAAAACTCATGCAAAAGATGGTTAAACACATGAAAAAACCTACAAAACTTATATACTTGAAAATAGAGTTTTTAGTTTCTTTGAAGAAAAAAATAACAATCAAAGTGAAGATATTATATATATCAAAGTTGATTGTGATCATCACTTACTTGATTTGAAGGATGTTAGTCTTTGGCAGTCATTTTTCGATGAATTTAGCGATCGATTCTTCGGATTTTTATTTTTTTTCGAGCCATACTATGAAAAAAGGAGGGAAACGACTGAAGATAGATATATATATATATATATATATATATATATATATATATATGAAGCTACCAAAGGAGGAATCCAAAGGGATAGCATGATCCAAAATTGTGAGGAAAAAAAAGTTTGAAAATAAAGGATCAATGCGATCCCTTTGGATGCCTCCTCTAGTACTTATTGCAATGTTAACCAGACAGCTTCTAGCTTCTCTTTTCTCAAAGACCCTTCTCTTTTTTCCTTCCTTTCTCTTAAAGAGGAAAGTGGTTTGATTTATAAGATTTTTTTTTTTTTTTGGGTTTTAATTATATAAATTGGAAAATGTTAATTTATATTAAAAAAAAGGTTTGTAAAAGATATTTATTTTTAAATGTATACCCCATTTTCTAACCAACCAAACACATGGAAAAGGTTTTTACTAGGAGTGGGTCAGCTATGCCTTCTTAGAAAATTCCCAACAAGTTGGGTTGGGTAGTATGGGCCGGGTCGAAACACTGTTCATTGGAATAAAAAAATATATTTTTTTATTTTTTTTATAATTTTTTTATAATTAAAATTAAATAAAATAATATTATTATAATAAAAATTACTGTTCCGAGCCGGACCGGCCCGTAACACAAAATATCCTGCCCAGACTCGGCCCAATACGGGCCGGGCCTGCCCGGCCGGACGGGCTGCCCGGCCCGTGAGCAGGTCTATTGGGTAGGCAGAATTAATAATTTTATTTGTTGTTTGCTTATTTTAATGAAGGTTTGTGGTCCATTCCATGTTCCCTCTCTTACATGAAACTCTTTTATATGCTTATTTTTCAAGGGATAAATTCTCATTTTATAAATTTATTTATTTATATCATATGATATTAGTTAAGAATCCGGTTAATTGGTGTCTATAGACATTGATTAGAATTATTTAATTATTATTTTAGAAAAAAAAATTTACATTTAATACATTTCTTTTATTAAATTCAAGAAAAACAATTCAATTATTATATTTTTTATAAATATCATCTTAAATAATATCATTAAACAGTGGTTAACATTTTTTATTAATTAAACCCAAAAATTAAAAAATGATATTTGAGGCTCTTTCGGCTGATATTTTGAGTAATTTAATTGGTCTGCCTGAATTCTTTTTATTATTATTTTTTAGAAAACATTTACCTTGTTACCTTTTATTGCTGGAACAGATGTTTTAATTGCCTTCCAATTTGGTATATGTGAAACAAACAACATAATGTTCAACTTTTCCAATATAAAAAACCAAAAAATAAAAAAGGGTTTTAATCAAATCAGTTCATTGTTTGACAAATTAACTAGTTTTGATCAATTTCATTGAAAAATTGGATCTCAATGCAGTGATGTATTGGATGTCATAATTTTATCACTTTGAAATTATGGTACAATTTTCATACTTCATAATTGGATGAAGAATAATATATAAATATCTTTTAGCTTAGAAAACTAAATTTTCATACTTCATAATTTCTCCTGAATAAATATGAACCATATGAAGGGTCTCTAAGTGAAACTGATCTCCAGATCTTGTCCACACTAGTGAAGCATAAATGGACCACATGCAAAGTGGAGGCTTTTCTTTGACCCATAGTGCTATTAAGACCCCACCACCCAAAAATATTTACTCTCCCATCACTCACCCTGGAGACCTGCAAGTTTTTTGTATAGATTTAATCTTTCACATTTTTTTTTTTATACTTGAGGTTGTCAGAAATTGAATTTGGGATTTAAATAGTCTAGTTGATTCATACGATCACTTTTAAGAGATTATATCTAGTAAGTTCGGGATTCAAATCTTAGCATATGCAATCCCTTTCCCTATTTTCAAAATACGACCTCTTTTGTATAAAAAATATATATATGGTGAGAAGGAGAAGGGGAAAGGCAAGGGTAAAATTATATATGGTTGAATGATATACTGTCTGATTGTGATATGAAAGTAGGGTTTTTGGTTGTATCTTTGGTTTTTGTCCATCAGCTACAGAGGGAGGGCCTATAGGAATTCAAGATTCCAGTGTGGTGGAACTTCTAGCTATCAAACAAGTCATGGATATGTTTCTCAAGACTGATTGGATTGGAAAATCTAAATTGATAGTGGAATTCAAATATTCTACAGTTGCGGTAAAAAGGATCAAGAACAGGAGAGACAGATCATGGAGCCTATGGGACTCTTTTATAGATATTGATGCTCTCATATCCGAAATTTGTGTTATCTCGTTTGTAAATATTATCAGTGAAGGAAATGGTTTAATGGATAAGGATTTAAATAGGGACTGCTACGTCGTTATTTTGCAATTTCGGTTCTTTTTGCCACTGATATTTATCGTCGATATTTACAACAATTGATCGCGATAGTATTTATTAAGTCTGCAATTACGATAAACGCGATACGATCGAAAACATATGACAGATTCTCGGCAAAATCTGAAGTTAGAGAGAACTTAGATGTTTGCAGCAGGGTGTAACTGAGGACATATATGTCCCTTCTTTAAAGGACATAAATTTCATCTCCACCCAGCCTTTGTTACCCATCTGGTAGAGCAAAGGAAACCCTTTGACAAACCCTGCCATTAGCTGCATATAGTGTACATAAAATTTCATTCACTTAGTGCCAACTCTCTCCTGACTCGAGATGAGTATCGGATAAGAATATATGTTCGATACAATTATACTTCAATTTTTAATTTTTTTTTTTATATATTTAAAAGATCATATGTCATACCCATATCTAAATATATATGTTTTGAAAATAAATGTCGAATTCAAATACTTTAAAAAAAAAAAAAATCGAATAACTTAAAAACTCTCTCCCCCAACACAAGTTTTTCATTCTTTTGTTCTGATTTGTTTAGAATGGACTCTTCAGTTCAGTTGGCCTCACTCATGATGAGATGAATAACATTACTAAATCACCTATTACCTTTGGATTTTAGTGATTAATTGTTTCCCTTTTTCTTCTGCTTTTGTCAAACAAGAAACTTCACTAATTATTACATGAATTAAGTGTAATTTGGGTGTCTGAATTGGATTAATCCAAATAATTAATATCAGGTGAGTTTTAGGTATTGATTTAAATTGAAGCTATAATAATATAGGGAGTACATATTTATCAATTATGCCACTTGTTGACATTAATTCCATCTTAAAATAGCCCCCACATATATATAATAAAAAATTGATGTGCTACCACATATATATATATATATATATATATAACTTAACTTTTTGTATCTTAAGTAGAGAGAAAAAGAGGGATTAATTCATTAAGCATGGTTTGTTTAATTGAAGATTTTTTTTTTTTTTTTTGGAAGATGTTAGGGATTGAATTCTGATTATTGAAATTAAGAATCTAACACCTTAAATAGATCACATTGGCAAATTAAAAGTTTTTAACCTTAGTAATATTTCAATATTAATTATTTCTTTAAGGGTTTTCCCAAATTTTGAAATTCTTGTTTCTTTTTCATTCATTTGCAATTATCTTTTGGTGGTCCTACAACTTCTAACCTCTACAACTATTCCTTTATTGGATGTTTGAAGCTTGGACCACAAATATGCTGGAATATCATTACTCTTTCTAAGATGAAAAACAAATTTTAAGTGCTTCTTCTGCTGCCCCATAATTTGAACCAGCTGAAGCAAAATATTAAATCAAGAATACTAACATAGTAAATGATCCTTGTCATATATATATACACGATCAACCAAAATTTATTGAATTTGAAAAAGAACCAGAAGAAATAATTCGATCCTCTTATTTTGATTTCTCGGATCGAGAGATTCATGAATCAGGATCCTAATGCATATAGATATAAATGATCCAATGGAAGCAAGAATTTACAAGAACATTTCGTTTTTGAACAGAAGAGTCATTTTCAAGTAGTGTTCGATCGATTACGAACAGCTGCCACCACCTTGATTTTCATGGTAACTAGTCTAGCTAGCTCTAGGAAGTTGCTCTGAACTTTTTATTGATCTGTTCCATGCTCAGAAAATTGCATCTTCTTGGTTCTTTGAACTAAAGTTTCAACCCTGGATGCAAATGTTGTGCGGAAGCGAATTGATATTACTAAAACCGATTTAAACACACTGAAAAAACACCGATATTTTACGTGGTTCGGCAACTGTGCCTACGTCCACGGGAGGAGGAGCTTGAAGCTTTGTATTAATGGAGTTTGAGTACAAACAAATACAGAATTCAAGGTGCTACACAAGCACTGAACTCACAACTCAACACAATACCAAATTACTCTATAAACACAGAGTATTTGCTTCAACAATTTAGCTCTAACACATACTCAACTCTACTCTAACTCTCTCATCTCTACATGGCTATTTATAGCCATAATATCAAGGTGTGAACATGCATCAAGTGGCAGCCACCATAGCCTACCATAGCCACCATCCACCACCTATCTTTGGTGTGAACACATGCAAGTGGTAGCCACCATAGCCACCATCCATTTGCAAGTGGTAACTTCCATTATTGGTGGTGCAAGTGGTAGCTCCATTATTGGTGCTAAGCCACCTATGGTGAATGAGCCATATTCAAGCTATATTCAAGCCATATTCTAAGCCATATTCTAACAATCTCCACCTTGGCGAGAATCCACAGAGAGAATTCACAGATCAGAGCTTCCTCTTTTCTCCTTCAAATGTACACACCATTACTCACATATCAGGGCACCTACTGCATTGGCATGATTCATCAATGCACTGAGCCTGAGTCAATTTTTCTGTCTACTTCCCAGGAATTTTCTTAGCTTCTCCAAGATCATCTCGAACTCTGAGCTCAGTTGAGCCTTCAGCCTGTCGATCTCCACCTTGCCTTTTTCAGCAGATAGACAAATGATCCATCTTGAAGTTTCCGGAAATAAACACAGTGATCAAATTGACTGTGTGTGTACTTTTCATCCTTTCATGAAACAGTCCAACCGTTTGTACAGCTGTCACGGGATTGTTTCAGAGCATACATTGATCAGTTCAACTTGCTTTTGTAATCTCTGCGACCGGGGACTCCAGAACCATCTGGTTGAGTCATACAAATTTCCTCCTCTACGGAACCATGGAGGAATGCAGTTTTTACATAATGTTGAACTTTCTCTAGGTTATACAAGTGCTACTAAAGCCAATAAGATCCGAATAGATGCATGCTTAACAACAGGTGAAAATACCTCATTGTAGTCTATTCCCTTCTTTTTGAGCCTAACCTTTGGCTACCAATCTGGCTTTGTATCTGATGCTGTCTTTGCCGGTAGCACCCTCCTTTTTGGCAAAGACCCATTTGCACCCAATTGATATCTTGAGTGTTGGAAGTGGAACCAACTTCCAAGTCTGATCGCCTCCTTCCACTGGGCATGCTCAGGGCTGTTTACAGCTTCTTTGTAATTGATCAGAACATCATCATCAATTACTGGAAGGGCGTATGTCACCACGTCTGTGTATCGAGCAGGTTTCCGAATATGTCTATTCGGTCTACTGGTGACAACTGATTCAAGTTGCTGAAAGATTTCCGGTGATGACTCCTCCACTTCAATTAAGGTGTCATCAGATTCTGATTCAAACTCCACCTGCTTTAGAGAATCTTGGTTCACATTCTCTGGAGTTGACAATTTCAGCATTACAGATTCGTCAAAGGCAACATCTCGGCTTACGATGACTTTCTTTGACTCAAGGTTCCACAATCGGACTGCTTTTACTCCTTCACAAAAGCCCAAAGAAGACAGTTTTCTTGGCTCTAGGATCCAGTTTTGCATCCGTAACTACGAAGCCGATCATATTCAATGGCAGAATATCCGGACTACACCTCTATGGGAGTCTTCCCATCAATTGCGGTGGAGGTTAGTCTGTTGATAATGTGGGAGGCGAACAATAAAGCCTCCGCCCAAAATGCTTTGCTCAAGCTCGACTGGGATAACATGCAGCGAACTTTATCAACCAAAGTTCGGTTCATCCTTTCTGCAACTCCATTCTGCTGGGGAGTGCTAGGAACAGTGAAGTGTCGATTTATCCCATCGTTCTGTGAGAGGCTGCTGCTCTGCCTGTCACGGTTTCTCTGTTAAGGAGATACAGATTTCCCTTCATATAACCCTTCATTGCTAAGAATGCTCCACGTACAACTCTCAGGACTCCATTCTGAATGGTCACCTTGTAACCATTTGAGTCTAAGACCCCCAGTGATATGAGGTTCTTCTTGAGATCAGGGACATACCTTACGTCTGTAAGTTGTCTGATTGTACCGTCATGCATTTTCAGTCGGATCGTTCCGATGCCTCTAGTGTGACAAGTATTGTCATTGCCCATATGGACAATCCCTCCATCAAACTCTTTGAAGTTTGAGAACCACTTCCGGTTCGGACACATATGGTAGGAACATCCGGAATCCAGAATCCATTGATCTGAAGAGTGTGTTGTTGTGGAAATTGTAAATGCAGAGTCTTCCTCTCCCTCAGATTCTTGAGCTACACTCACAATCGACCTCTCCATGTTGGGACAGTTATTCCTCCAATGCCCTTTCTCATGGCAAAAGGCACACTCGTCCCTCGATAGTCGTGTTCTCGATGATCCCCTCCTTGAGCGGGATTTACCTCGCTTGTTTTCTCCGGCTCCTCGGTTGTCCGTCCTGCTTCTGTACACAGTTAAAGCTTCTGATGTAGTATTCTGGTGATCATGCTGATCCTTTTTCCGATACTCATTATTCACCAGAGCATTACAAACATTAACATATTCTATATCATTTTTACCATACAACAGTGTAGTGGTTAAATGATCATAGCTATCAGGCAAGGAATTTAACAGAGTAAGAGCCTTATCTTCATCAGAGATATTTGCATCTAGATTTTCAAGATCAGCGAGGATTTTGTTAAAACTTACTAGATGCTCCTGCATGGTGATACCTTGCATATACTGGAAGCGGAACAGCTTCTTCTTCAGATAGAGTCTGTTCTCCATGCTTTTTGTCATGTACTTGTCCTCAAGTTGTTTCCAGAGAGTTTTTGCATTATTCTCTCTCATGACAAAGTACTTCTGGTCCTTGGCTAGGCATAACCGGATTGTGCCACAAGCCTGACGGTTGACAAATTTCCAGTCATCTTCCGAAATATCTCTGGGCCTGTCTTCTAGAGCGATATATGAACCCTCTCGGAATAACAGATCCTGAACTTCGCACTGCCACATGCCAAAGTTGGTGGTGCCATCATATTTCTCCACCTCGAACTTTGCAGTGGTCATCGAGTTCTTTCTGATATAAGAACTTGATCGTGCGCTGCTGGTTGTTTCATGTGTCTCTAATGATTCTGCCATGGTAATAAAACAAAATTACCAACAAAGTGTTTTTCCGGTACCTGTATGGAAAAACGGATGCCGCGGTTGAGTCCGGAATAGTCGAAATAGCCAGGAACGGGTCCAACTGTGTAAATTTTGGACACACGGTGAATATTCTGCGAATATTCTGCTACAAGTGGCTCGAAATGGACTCGGTTTAGCTCAACCGGCTCGGAAAAGTCTCGGAATAGTGTTCTGAAACGGCTCAAAAAATAGCCCGAAAAAGTTGGTCGGACTTGCGGCGGCGCGTGGGCGGCGTACGGCGGCGCGTGCGGCGGCGCGTGGAGCGCGTGGAGCTGTTTGGGTTGCCGGCGCGTGTGGCGCGTGGGGCGCGTGGGTTTCACGCGTCTTCAACCTCTGGAGGCGCGTGCTGCGCGTGGGTGTCACGCGTCTGTAACCCCTGTGGCGCGTGCAGCGCGTGGGCGCGTGGGGCGCGTGGACACTTCTTCTGGTGGCGCGTGTGGGCGCGTGCGGCCTCCTCTGGTGCTCCGGTTGATTCTGCTGCACTCCTCTCAACGACCTCTTCAACCTGGTATTTTCAAAACACAAATTGGAGCACTTTTGAAAAACGGACAGAATCGAACAAACTCGGTTTTACGTAAAAATTGGCTCTGATACCAATTTGTTGTGCGGAAGCGAATTGATATTACTAAAACCGATTTAAACACACTGAAAAAACACCGATATTTTACGTGGTTCGGCAACTGTGCCTACGTCCACGGGAGGAGGAGCTTGAAGCTTTGTATTAATGGAGTTTG
Source organism: Fremontodendron californicum (assembly GCA_030761205.1). Taxonomy (NCBI): domain Eukaryota; kingdom Viridiplantae; phylum Streptophyta; class Magnoliopsida; order Malvales; family Malvaceae; genus Fremontodendron; species Fremontodendron californicum. The sequence goes on along the minus strand of JAULJL010000041.1, from coordinate 12,744,345 downwards.
AGTACAAACAAATACAGAATTCAAGGTGCTACACAAGCACTGAACTCACAACTCAACACAATACCAAATTACTCTATAAACACAGAGTATTTGCTTCAACAATTTAGCTCTAACACATACTCAACTCTACTCTAACTCTCTCATCTCTACATGGCTATTTATAGCCATAATATCAAGGTGTGAACATGCATCAAGTGGCAGCCACCATAGCCTACCATAGCCACCATCCACCACCTATCTTTGGTGTGAACACATGCAAGTGGTAGCCACCATAGCCACCATCCATTTGCAAGTGGTAACTTCCATTATTGGTGGTGCAAGTGGTGCAAGTGGTAGCTCCATTATTGGTGCTAAGCCACCTATGGTGAATGAGCCATATTCAAGCTATATTCAAGCCATATTCTAAGCCATATTCTAACAGCAAAAACTGGCTAGCTAGCATTAGAACCAAAGCTTTTTTATTACTTCAGATTTTTAATATATGCAATTAGTTTATCAATTTGTTTGGAAATTAAAGTCTCTGGATTATGTAGGTATAGCTATCTTTTTTTTTTCCTGAAACAGTTACTGGTTACTTTATTTATATATGGTGTTGTGTTAAAGGATTATTTTCAAGTGAGGATATGAGTTAATTAATTAAAATTAGTTCAAATAGGTTCATATATGAGTAAGTTTTATCATTAGTTTGTGATATTTTTTAAAATTTCATTCTCATCCATGATTTAAGAAACTTGATTTTTTTTTTCATTTATTTCCATGAACATATTTTCGTTCAAATTTCAACAGAGCATCAACGGATGAATGAATTTGAAAGAACATTCAAAAAATCATCAATGAAAATTTGAGTTTTCTAAATTATGGATGAAACATTATGAAAAAGTCAAAGACTAACGATATGCAATTTCTTTTCATACTGTATTCTAAACCCCATATTTTGAAAATCAAGGAAAACAAAAAAGAAAGAAAGTGAATTATCAAAAAGTGAAGATGAAAATTCTTCAATGGAACCCCACAAGGTGTTTAAATTTGACTTAGGGGAACGAGAAACCCTAAATATAAGTATATGATAAGGGGTTTATAAATGATCAGGTCAGGTATTCAGAGGTACTCATTGTTGTTTTTCTCAAGGGCACATGGACTTTCAATGTCACATGGGATCTCAATTAGGAGGGTCTTCATATATATATATAAAAGGACAATTCAATTTGTGCTAAGGACACTCCCCTACCCCAGTACCCTCTCTACCCTAGCTAGCCCCAATTTCTTTGTTTGACATCAATGTTTATAGCTTTCAATCTGGTGTATATGTGTGTAAGAAGTGGGACATTGAGTGCATAAGAAAATTAGGGTTTTGGGACCCTCAAATACAAAGGAATTAAGGGTTTTTTTCCAATTTTTTCTTCATTTCTTTTATTCATATTCTTTTACACTCCCCTACCCCACCCTCTCTATCCTAGCTAGCCCCAATTTCTTTGTTTGACATCAATGTTTATAGCTTTCAATCTGGTGTATATGTGTTGGAAGTGGGACAATGAGTGCATAAAAAATTAGGGTTTTGAGACCCTCAAATACAAAGGAATTAAGGGTTTTTTTTTTTTCAATTTTTTCTTCCCTTCTTTTGTTCATATTCTTGTTACACTCCCCTATCCCACCCTCTCTATCCTAGCTAGCCCCAATTTGTTTGTTTGGCATCAACGTGTATAGCTTTCAATCTGGTGTATATGTGTGTAAGAAGTGGGACATTGAGTGCATAAGAAAATTAGGATTTTGGGACCCTCAAATACAAAGGAATTAAGGGTTTTTTCTTCCCTTCTTTTGTTCATATTCTTCTTTCTAGCAAAAAAAAAAAATTTCCTGAAATTTTAAGATGGCCCTAGTTGTTGTCATTATCAATCATTTGTGGCCCTTGGCTCTGTATTTTTATTGGCCATGTTTTGGGATATGTCTACCGACTTAGAGAGTTTGGTTTGCAGTCATCATCAGATTGCCTATGGCAACATGGAAATTGAATGCTTTCTAATTTGATATGCACTCCTATATTTTGATTCAAATTCTAACTTTTCTTTGATCTTTTCATATTCATCATGCAAATTGCAAAATTTACCTTTGTTTACTTTCTATATATGTTGTTAGGACATTATCCTATGAAAGGGATAGATTGCTATATTATACTATAAATTTAGTTCTAAGAGTACTCTTTCTCTTTAAAAAAAAATGAAAGACATTTATAAAAATATTAATCCAGTTGATAAAAAGATGAATTATCTTTTTCATTAATTTTTTTTTTAAATATCGGTAAATATCAACGATGAATATTAAGCTGAAATCGCAAAATATCAGCTTTAATATCGCATTGTTATCGTTATTTAAATCCCTAATAAGAAACACTCTTAAAATAAAATTCTGAATGCATCTTACACTTATGTAGGAGAGTGTGCTCTTAAAATTATCGGGAAAAAGGATTAGATACAAATAAAGCCTGAAGATACCCCTCACCGACTGGTGAAAAAAAAAGTAAGCAGCAGCCTGGCATCTTTGCTGAGTAGATGCTAATAATTAACATGATTCTTAAGCTTTCAAATTCAGATTGATTAATATATATTTACTTGGCATCTTTCCTTTAATAATGAAACAAGGAAAGACAATCTAACAACTGCTTACTCCAAGCTTAACCAGGTATTTGATTTTCTTTATTAAATGAAAGAGACCCCTAAATTTCATGTCTGCAAATTTTAGCTAAACAAGACAAAGTGGGGGGGGGGGGGGGGAGGGGAGGGAGTGAAAAGAAAGGCAATGACAAGTACTTGAATTAATATTTGGGTAGTTTTTCAGTCAATTTTTATAGGAATTTAAATTGCGGTCGTGAATGTGTTTATCGCATTTGCGAACATAACGACTATCACGATCAATTACGCTGAAAATCGACAATATATATATATATATATATATATATATTGGTCTAAAAACTTTTAGCTAAGAGGAGGTTACCCAGTCCAGGATCAGGGCATGTCATAGGCTTCAAAAAGGGTTAATAATGGTACTATAGATAAATATTGATGACGAAAAGAATCGAAGCCATAAAATAGCGACATAAGTTCGACGTTACGACCGCTATTTAAATCACTATTTTCATAAATGAATGGTATGGTAAATAAATAATGCTATGGGAAGTGAAACCTAAGGGTTATTTAATTGGTAATGTTTCCATTTTTGTTCAGTTTTTCGGAACAAGAAACTTGCTATTGTCCTATGCTGTACTTTCAACATTTTTGAAAGCAAAAAAAAAAAAAAAAAAACATGGTAGTTTTTCAGTAATTTTGATTCTTTGCTACTCTTTACAGTAAGAAAAACATATAGTTGAGCAATGTACATCAATACTTGAGTTTAATCTCCTCTCTAAAAGATTTTAAAGATGCAGTTCTTCACATTAACTTAGTGCATTCAAAATTTTATTTCTCGAGTGATTTTCACAAAAATCAAACACTGTGACGATTATTTAGACGTGATATATATTTATTTGGATTTTGTTAACGAATGTCTTTAGAGCACTTTTTAAAATTAGTTAATATACTAGTTTATAATAATTACATTATATTAAATACAAAAGTTGATAACTTTATCATTTTAAATGTATTGATTGAAAATATTATTATATTATCTCTTCAAAGTTTTTAATGAGGAAGAGTTTGAAATAAAGGTCAGATTAGGAACAGATCCCAAGCTTGATTAAAGGGATGTAATAAAGATTACAATAATTAATCTAGTGGATTTATGCTTCCAATGATTATAAGTCAACTTATACAAAAAATTAAAGGTTTTAATTGCTGAGTCATTAAAAGGGTTACACCAGAATCAGTTCTGTTATTTGATCTGGTTTATATATAGTTTCTGAAGTACTTGGTTGGTGGAATCATCATTACTCATCAAGAACTTAAATTGCTTTTTAGTGAATTTTATATCATGACCACTATAAACATGGCTTCTTCCTTTTTCCTTCTTGTTTTAGGTCTGTCAAAAGGTAGGGAAAAGGGAAAAACTATGTTAAGTACTTTGGACTTTTTATTTTTAAAAATATTCGTATCCGACATTTATATCCGATATTTGTATTTGATACATATTTAAATATATGTATGAGATATAATCCTCCAATTCGTGTCTGACACATTATTCCATACTTAATCTAGTTGGAGTATGTAACTAGAAAATTCAATTTAGTATTAGGAAAATGATAAACATCCCAAAAAAAATTTCAAGTCAAAATCGTCAGAACTTCTCACAAATTAAAATTACCTTCTGGTTTTTTACTTATTTTCAATCTTCAACTCTTATTGGACTGGTTTCGACCTCACGACTTTCATTTTCCATCAATATTAACCAACTTAAAATTCGTAATGTGTCCAATATCGGATATTTAAGGGATTTTCAATACGTTGGTAAATCTTGTAATTTTGAACACAATATGAAAACACGACACGAATATAATATGTTTAATAAACACAAAAACAGTGCAATAGCATGACATGACACATTCAAACACAATTAACACAACATGTTTAATACACATATCATATTCGTATTTAGAATTTTGATACATTTAAAATTGATACAAAAAAAAAAAAAAAGAAAAAGAAACACAACATGCATACACAGATTAGACCTATTAAGAGCCGAACTACCTGCCCAAACCCGAAGGTCGGCCCATATTTAGAAGGGCTTGGACAATAATATTAGGCTCGAAAAATGAGCTTGGGCAAAAAATATGAGACCCGTTTAAAAAATGGGCCGGGCCTTAGCTCCAACATTTAAGGCCCGAGCCCAGCCCGTTTTTCAATTATATAATATGATATTTTTATTTTATATATATTATGTAATTTATATCATATAAAGATTATATATATAATATTATAATATAAACATTAAAAAAATATTAACTTGTCCATGTTTAAAAACTTAATACAAAAATATATATATATAATTATTAAAAATTAAATAAAAAAATAATATGAGCTGCCTAAACGGGTTTTGACTATTTATTTACAAATATGGACAGGTTTGGGCAAAACTTGAAGTCCATATTTCGGGCCGAACAAGACTTGAACAAATAAATATAATATTATACCATACATAAGTCTGGCCCAAACCCAACCCGGGTCATGAACACCTCTAACACATACTTCCGAATCTATATGTTAGTCAATGCATCCAAACGAGGTTTTCTTTTTCGGTTAGTTGGTTAGGTCCATTGGGTCATGTAATGTATTAATAAATACTTTTGGGCGAATGGTAAATATAATAAAAACCCAATTAGATTCAAAGTCTGGTTTAGAACATAGGCCCATAGCCCAACTATGAGCCCAAATTTAAGACTAAAAGCCCAAAATAAATAAAGGGCAAAACCGTAACTATAAAACACAAGTCTACTTTATTCAACTTCGAAAGTTGAAAGTTGAAACCTCAAGGCGGTTTCTTTGGCGGTCTGGCCCACCAAATAACTGAACCTCACTTCTCCGAACTACCCCAAACATCCATCAAATTTTACGTCAAAAGCCCAACTACCAAACCACTAACTTCAAGGGTTAAAACGTCATTGTGCACTAACCTCTGGGTGCCACTTAAACAGAAGTCAACCGAAGTCAAAAAACAGCACCAAAAAAAATAACAAACTTCACCGTTTTGAAGCCTGAAAGAAGGGACATAGCGGTAATTTTGGAAAAAACACCGAAAATTTTGCCCTTTAATACTAAAAATTAAAAATCGTATTGCAGTTGGGCAGGTAGGTAACAATAAAAGAGAGGAAAAAAAACTGAAAAAACCAAAAAAAAAAAAATGAAAGAGGAAGAAAAAGAGAGCAACCGCCAGGACTCACCAGCGGCTGGGGGTAGTGGTTGTGGCGGTGGTGGGAATGAGATGGAGTTGATTGTGGTTGAGTCGGAGCTCGCTGGGGGCGATGGTGGTACTGGTGGTGATGGTGGTGGTAGGAGTAATAGTAGAGTGAAAGGGCCATGGTCGCCGGAGGAAGACGCGGTGTTGAGCCGGTTGGTGGCGAAGTTTGGGGCGAGGAATTGGAGTTTGATCGCACGAGGAATTCCGGGTCGGTCTGGGAAATCGTGTCGACTTCGTTGGTGTAACCAGCTTGACCCTTGCCTTAAGCGCAAACCTTTTACTGGTAAAGTTCTCTCATTTTTTTTTTTCTTTCCAATTTTTGTTGTTTATTTTTGAAAAGGGGATTTGAGTTTCTTTGGGTTTTGATTGTTCTCAAAGGGGTAGTTGTTGGTTTTTTATTTGAGCCTTTTTTGTTTTCTTTTTTCCGTTTTAGTTAGTTGGAATGTGGGAAGTTAAGGCTGTTTTTTGTTGATTTCAAATGGTGAAAAAGATTGGTTTTTTTTTTTTTTTTTTTTCCTGTTTTAGATTTGGATTGGTGTTGATGTCTTGATTCTCTTTGGTTTTAGGTCAGTTCGTTTTGACTAATGCTGCAAACAATCCATGTCTATTGGAGTTTGTTTTTGTTTCTGGTGTTCCAAATTTAGTACTCTGTTTGTTACATTGTATTGTAAAAGTTTTATCTTTTGTTTCTTAGGAGGAAAAGTAAATTTTAGAGTGTGATATCTCTTTGTACTTTGTCGAAATTCGTGTGTTTTCGACAATAATTAATTCAGGAAAAAATTAAAGAAGTAGATGATAGGATGCATTTGATACGATGCCCATTATGTAAGTAAAACATGATTGTTATTCTTGTTTTATGTTTGTAGTTTTAAAGTCTCTGTGTTCAACTGCCACTCCTTTTCCTGCTCATGTGTAATGTATGTACAATTTGGTGCCATTAGAAGCAAGTTGAAGCTACAATGACTTCCCCTCACCCCCACTAACACAAAAGAATATTCCTGGTTATTGAGGGTGATATGTACATTTAGGGGAGAAGTTTTATTTTGTTTATTAGTTGTTTCCTATGTTGCTCCGACGTCCGACACTTCATTTTTCCTGAAGTACCTGTGTCCGACACCCGTGTCCGACACATATTCGGACATGGGTATGGGTAGGGCTGTAATCGAGCCGAGCCGAGCCGAGCTCGAATACTGAGAAGCTCGAGCTCGAGCTCGATTCGAAACTCGAGGCTCGAAGCTCGGTTCGAGCTCGATCGAGTATCATTTTTTAAGCTTGAGCTCGGCTCGAGATAAAATCGAACTATTCGAGCTCGACTCGATTAGGCTCGTTTATATACTCGAGCTCGAGCTCGAATTAAGAGTTTTTAAGTATGTATATATATTTTAAGGGTAAAATAGTAAATTAATAATATAAATATTATAAATAAAAAACTCGATTAGGCTCGCGAGCTGCTCGAATCGGGTATTAAGATACTCGAACTCGGCTCGCTCGATAGCTCGAGCTGCTCGAGCTCGAGCTCGGCTCGATAATGACCGAATCGAATTCGAGTTTTTTTCGAGTCGAACTCGAGTAGCTTGCGAGCACAGGTATCTCATTTACACCCCTAGGTATGGGGATATGACCCTCCAAATACATGGAAAAATATAGAAAAACTGAACATACCCGTTTCGGACACATACCCGTATTCGACACTCACACCCGAGTCCAAGTAATATAGGTTCCATGTCCGACACATATTCTGACATGGGTATGGGGATATGACCCTCCAAAGACTCTCCAAATACATGGAAAAACATAGAAAAACTGAACATTACCCGTGTCGGACACATACCTGTATCCGACACTCACACCCGAGTCCAAGTAATATAGGTTGTTTCAGGAGAGTAGAGACTCAAATCAGAGTGCCAGTTCATTTTATTTGTAACACTATTCTGCCTTGTGTCATACTTAGAACAGTGCATCGTTTATTAGCTGATCTTAGTGCCAGAGTTTCTTGGGCTTATGTAAGTGTAAATCATCACGGAGAGCAAAAATTAAACAGTGGGATTGTTTTACATTTTCAAGGTTCTTTTGCCTAACTGTTAAAATTTAGTGGAACACTCCATAAGTCCAACTTCTTTTCATATGACAGAAGGAAAAGGATTACTGAAACTGTTTTTTGGCGGAGTCTTATGTTACTAATGTTTGTGGTCAAGGAAGATGTATGGATTTTTAAATTTCAAACACTGAAATGCAAATCTTTTGATGGGAGGGTGGTGTCTCTCATTTTATTTTTTCATTTTTTGTTCTGTTCAACTCATGATGCATCCAAGTTAGTCTTTGTATCATGAAATTTTGGAGTTCCTTTTTGAGGTGAGTCAAAGGTCTTCATTTTGTCGTCATTATGCAGCTGTTAGAATAGATGACTTGATGAAGAATTTTAATTCTTATGAGATACCAAACAAATGAATATTTTTCTGATATACAAACTCAGCGGAAATCATAATGATCTAATATGTAAACCTCTGCAGATGAGGAGGACCGCATTATAATTTCAGCACATGCAATCCATGGCAACAAATGGGCTTCAATTGCAAAGCTCCTGTCAGGTAGAACTGATAATGCAATTAAGAACCATTGGAATTCTACGTTAAGACGTCGATGCATGGAGCTAGGTAGGTTTAAACCAGGAGCTGGTGACATGATGGAAGACTGCAGCCTTGAGAGAACAAAAGCATCCTCAGAAGAAACCCTGTCAGTTGGAGATATAAATTCCTTCAAGATGCTTGAAGGAAGAGATGCCGTGATGGATGATAGACCCAACTTGCAAGAAGACAAACTGCCAACACAAGAAGATCAACCTGCTGCTGACCCAAAGGACCATCCTACTCTTTGTCGTCCAGTTGCCCGTGTTAGTGCATTCAGCCGTTATAACCCTCCAAGTAGTTCTAGATCTGAATCTGGAATGTCAAGTACAATCCTAATGCAAGGGCCTATGGCTCAATCTTCCAGGCCAGACTGGGGAGTTGGAAAAATCCTAGAAGATCTTCACAGTGAACCTGTCATTCCTTTGCGATGTGGGTTTGGTTGCTGCTCAAGTCCTTGTGGGGGTCATTCTCAAAGTTCATTGTTGGGGCCTGAGTTCGTCGACTATGAGGAGCCCCCTGCTTTTTCAAGTCATGAATTAATCTCCATAGCAACTGATTTAAATAATATTGCATGGATAAAGAGTGGCCTTGAGAACAGCTGTGTTAGGATACCAAGCAATGCAACAGGTCTGAGAATGTCACAAGGGGCCACTTCTGGCATGCAGATAGGGATGTCGGATCTATATGTAAAGAGTGACCATATGCGCTTTGATGACGGACGGAGCAAGTTGACAGGCATGTCAACAGAAGTTCTACCAACTCAGATGTCTAAACAAACTTTTACAATGCGATCGGAAGTGGAGGGCTTGAGCTAAAACTAATGGCCAGTTTATTGTTCTTAATTTTTTTTTTTTTTTTGTGGTTTTTCATATTGGAGGGTATAGAATGGAATATCGTTTCAGTTGTCTTTTTGATTATGCAAAACTCCTTATTTGATCTTGAGGGGTGGTTACTTGCCCCTGGAAATGGCAAAGAGATCATGACTTTTTGGTTAGGGTATAGGTGTAAAACATGTTTCTCAAAATATGTTGAGAATTTATCCTATCAAGGAATGTGATATGTTCACATCAACTGTCAGTTTTGTCGTCACAGTTACACTGGGTCGATTTAACATTCCTTTCATTTATGGTTTCAGGGTGGATCCACAATTCTACATTACATTAGTGGTTAAAGCTTGTTGTGATGAAAATCATGGATTTATGGCTTGTTTGGAGGATGTGTAAACGAAATACCCTGACTGGAATATCTTCTCCAGCTCAGCTCTGATTGCAGAAGGTTTGCTGCTGAATATGGTTTCCTTGCTTTTGGTCTGACTTTATCAGGTTATCAGCCTATGCCCACATGTTAATATGAGATTCATTTAATTAAGGTTGAGACAGTAAACCTGACCCTCTCATCCAAAACTAAATGCCTGGCATTAGATTCAAAGGGTGAGAACTGAAGGAAGTCCTTGGCGAGTCTTGATTGACTAGGGTTGGCAACGGGGCGGGGTGGTTTTTGCTTTCCCCGACTCCAATCTCGATTCGAAACCGTTATTTTTTTTGAAATAAACCGTTTTAAGCCGCCCCGTAACCGATTTTCCAAAACAAAAAACAAAAAAGAAACCGACCCTATAAGGTCAGATCGAAACCCGACGGGTTTGAATTATTTTGTCAATCCTAATCAAGAATCTGGACAGGGAGTTCTTAGAGCTGCTGTTTATCTTCTGAAAAATGAAAAACATATTTTCCTGCCAAAAAGTAATGCTATGTTTGTATCAACTTTAGGTTGTTTATATATATATATATATATATATATATATATATATATATATATATCTCATTCCCATAACCAAGTAGGACAAAACCCTCTCTTTCTCTCTCCACTGAACCATAGCTACAGGCTGCTCAAAACTCAAAAACTAACAGGGAACTGAATGATTTTCATGCAAAGTGGTTAAAAAATATGCTGAAATACTGAAAATTCAGATGCCCTTCCATTATTATTTCTTTCTTCATAAGTATTTTTGAGTTTTTTCACGAAGTATATAGTATAGTTCCAAATTTACTTATAAAGCTTTCATTTATTTTCCCTGATTATTTACCACTGAAATAATAAAGGGAAAAAAATCTGCTCAGGTGCATTTTCTTGCCTCTTAATTCTGATGGATTGGGGGGGGTCTTCTCTTTTATCTTTTCTCATGTAGAATAATGTAAGCAGGTCCCTGTCTGCCGCTGCTTTGTCTAGCTTCAGATTACAACTTTGACCAAATATTAAACTTTAAGATAATGTCTAATAGCATTCGGTTAATTCAGGTGATTCAGTTTTAAAATTTTAAAAATTGAATAAATTTTTTCAATTTTTAAAAATCGAACTTATCGAATTTTATATAAAAAATCGAAATAAACGAATCAAAATTAATTGGTTCAGTTCAGTCAATTATGTCGGTTTAAATTTTGTTTTGGATTTATGAAATTGAGTATAATATAAACAAAAATATTTTTTAATTAAGTATCGATTTAATCGATTTGATTTAAAAAATAAAATAAAAAATCATAAATTAATAGAATAAATCTATTTAAATTAATTTTACTAATTAAATTTTATCAAAACAAATTAAATCATACCAAATAGTTCAATTTTAATCGATTTAATCGTTTCACCCGATTAATGTTGATTGCCCACCCCTACAAAAAAGCAGAGAAAATTTCGACTTTCCAGACAAAGGGTTGACTCCTAAGTCCCCTCTTACCAAACTCTTGGGCTGTCCTGTCGTATCTAAATCCATGAGGCAATTAAAGAAACAGTAGCCATCTAGAAAAGGGCATCCAAGTAAAGACAAATACTTACATTATCTGCTTTTGACACAACAAAATGACAGATTCAATTGGGTCACTTCAATCAAAAACTAAAATTTTCTCTCTTTTTTTTCTCCATCTAACAATGATTTAGTTGTCCATGGAAACATTTTCTTTCCCACATCCGTAAATTAATCAGAGTAAACACCATAAAAAGTATATCCTCTTAATAAATAAAAAAATACAGGAAAAAGAGACCGGAAAACCCATATTTCTATACACTTTTCTTACAAGTTTAAGCATGTTTCTACATGAGATCTTTCTTCGTATTAATGTTTCTCTCTCTCTCTCTCTCTCTCTTCTATGTCATGTTCCGAACTGACAAACAATATCTGCTGTTCATTTCACTTCAGGTTTAAGAGAGAGCTAACACATAGTTAAAACTCAAAGGGTAGGTTCTGAAACCTGTTGTTTGTCGGACATTGATATTCTTTGTTGTAAGAAAAATTACATGAAGATTCACTATCTGGGTCTTAAAAAATGGAAGCTTTAGCTGCAAAACAACCTCTAGGAGTTGTCATTGATGTTAATGGAGAAGAACAAGTAAACCAGACAGATAATAATGAGGAACAAGCAACTGATGAGATCATCAAAGAGAAGGGATCTTCTATTTCAGAGACTTCTTCTTCTCTGGAAGTGGATCTGGAGTCTGGGGTGAGTACTGAAACAAAGCTACATTTGGCAAAAGTGGAGAGAGATTGTAGGATTTGCCATCTCAGTTTGGACCCAATTACTAATCAAGAACCTGCTGGTTTTCCTATAGAGTTGGGTTGTTCTTGTAAGGGTGATTTAGCTGCTGCCCATAAGCAGTGTGCTGAGGCATGGTTCAAAATTAAGGGAAACAGGTAAGTAATAGTAGTGAAGATTTGCCTCTTTATTTGTGTTTGGAGTTCCTTTTGGTATTTTGTGTGTTTTTGTCTGTATTGTCATGATTTATTCTTCTTGATATATTGTGTTTCTGGGAATTTTGTTCTTGCTGTAGAATGTAGAACTGTAGAGTACCAATTGCTTGAATCTTAGTAATTTGGGGACTGAAATGTCCTTGGATGTCACTGGAAATGCAAGGCTTTTCTAAACTGTGTACTATATTCCCTTGAAGATCGTAAACTGAAAACCTATGTTTTCCGACTCTTCATTATTCTTGAAATATCTGTGTATGATGCATATTCGGACATGAATATAAGAATATGATCCTCCAAGGATTCTTCAAATACATAAAACTCTTTTTAAAAAAAATTGAATATACTCGTATCGGACATATACCCGTATCCGACACTTACACCTGAGTTCGAATAACATAGCTGGAAAGTGGTCAAATAATTTGTGGATCCATGCCGTTTTGAGGTTATTTGGTTGTGCTGATTTTCTTGGCCTTTTTTTACTTCTGTGCTTTTTCGTTTGTTTTGTGAGAAAATGTGGAGGAATCTTTGTTGTAAATGCAGGGGGAATCAAATGTTAGTTATAAAGCAAAAAATGGAATCACCAGGATGTTTTTCATGTAGTTCAAGCTCTAAGAATTATTCTTCTCCCATTCTGGTTTATTTTGAAAGTAAATTATACCAACAGATGAATGCTTTTTCCTTTTTGTTTCTTTTTTTTTTCTTTTCAGATTGCTGCTGTTCTAAACTTAGTGAATTTACATTAACAAGTTTACTGTTTGTATCTTTTTTATATGCTTTAGCACACTGTTTCTGTCAGAAACATAAGTGTTTTAATATATTGTCTTGCCAAGAAAGATGAACCAGAGAAAGTGGGTTTCTCGCAATAATCTAATTAGGAAAGGTTTTATCTGCATATGGCAATGCTTTGCTCTTGAGATTTACCATACGATTATGATAAATGCTATTGCATTATAGATTCATATACATAACTTAATGTTACCCGAACTTTTCATTTATTTTTTAAGTATTCGTGTCCGACACATATTCGGAGAAAAAGTTTAGCATACTCATATTCAATACTCCCCTTGAATACTGACTATGAAGAATTTGGTAATTTGCTAGTGGTCACAAAAGGATTTGCATTAATTGATTGGGAACAGTCAATCCATCAGTATATTTTTTGCATTTCTATGGCATCTTAAATGATTAAATGGATGCGCTCAAATATCTCACTGTCGTCTTTCTTTGAATTCAGTATGAATATGGTCCACTATTTTCAAGTTTATTTGACAAAAAATTTGCATGATTATGAACACGTTGACTGCCCAATGTCACATAGATGCTGCTCTCATTTTCTTCTACCACTTTTGCCAAAGGCATTATGTTTTTTCGACTTTTCACTTTTTTTGAACTATTCGTATCCGGCAAATGTATCCGACACATATTTGGATATAGATATGGAGATATATCCTTCAAGAACCCTCTAAATACATGGGAAAACTAAAAAAAAAAATTTGAACATACCCGTGTTGGACACATACCCGTATCCGACATTCACATTTGAATCCGAATAACATTGGGTACAGGCCTCCTTTCTATGTTTCAGTGTTTCTAATTAAGTTGGATCAAGGGTAGATTATAAACAGCTAATACACTCTAGAGACTAGACTGTATCATGTTTTTCATCTTGCTCTTTTTGCAGACTAAGTTAGGCCGTAAAGAGCATAGCTTGATGCATTAGCTTTGGCAGAATCTGTTTTTAATTATGCTCAAGAGTAATGAAAAGGCAAAACATATTTCTCTAAATTTTGTTGTATTTGTTTTCTGTAACTCGAGTATTTTGTCTACAAATTTTTCCTGATATGTTGCCAACATAAGACTTACTTCCTCAGCTATGTTACTCGGATTCGGGACTGAATATCAGATTCAGGTGTGTATCTAATACAAATATACTCAACTTTTTTTAAAGTTTTTCCTTTGGAAGATCATACCCATATTCATATCCGAATATGTGTCGGATGCAGGTATCAAACATGGATATTTTAAAAAAAAACAAAGAGTTCAAGTAATATAACCTATGCATTCCAAAAGTTATTCTGGAAAAAAGAGTTTCATTGTGCCAGAATTTTCTTTATCTTATATGCACTTTCCTATTTATACGCTCTGTTTGCTTCTATTGTTACAATAATTTTTTCTTCTAATTGCCTAATCTCAGAACTTGCGAGATTTGCGGATCAACTGCTCGGAATGTTGCTGCTGCAAATGAAACGAACATGATGGAGCATTGGAATGAAGCAAACGATTCCACAGCAGCAGCAACAGCTCCCATCACCATTAATGCTGCAGAAAGCCGAAACTTCTGGCAGGGCCATCGGTTTCTGAATTTCCTGCTACCGTGTATGGTCTTTGCCTTTGTAATCTCTTGGCTCTTTCATCTCAATGTACCATCGTGAAAATCTATAACGTATGTTATTCGGATTCGAAGATAAATGTCGGATATGAGTATATCTTCAATATGGGGTATCTTCAATTATTTTTAAGTTTTTTCATATATTTAGAGAATCATACGCCATACTCATATTCGAACATAGGTGTCGAACACAAAATATTTTAAGAAAAATAAAAAATCCGAATAATATAACCTATAGCAAAGTTTGTGCAGTTAGTTTTAGATTTGATGATCAAGAATGTGGACAAGCCTTTTGATTTATGATTGCATTCCATCTCCCACCCTAACGATAGTTATTCCTTAACTTATGTTTGGATTGGGGTAAGAAAAAAGAAAGTAAGCAAGAGAGAAAGGGAAACATTTTTCTTTTTCTTTTTTTGTTTGGATAAAAAAATTTATATGCTCACTTTTAGTTTTTCTTTTAAATGCTAGAGAGGAAAGAAATGTTAAAATATGTTTTAATATGTAAAATGTCTTTTTCTTTTTTTTTTATACTCTTCATGTTTTATGTTATTTTATAAAAAATGCTATAATTGAAAATTTTTATTGTAATATTTTTTTTTTCCTTCCTACACTTTAATCAAACAATGATTGTTAGAATTTCTTTCTTTTATTAATTTTAACTATCCAAACAATAAGTATTCTTTTTTCAACCTTCCTCTCTTTTACTTTTTATTTTATTTTATTTTTTTATTATTGTCTATCCAAACATAACGTTAAGCATGCTGTTTATATTAATTTCAGTATCAAAGCTTGAACAACCTGTTATTTATGTTTTCTTGGATTTAATTCACACAACACAACCAGCAATGTTATCAAACTCTTGTAATTTTTATTTGCATTGCAGCATCTTCACAACACTGCAGACTTCTCATTCTTCTTAGGTCTTTGCATATTTTTTTTTGGTACGAAAAAGGTTGCAATCTGGATAGTAAAAAAATGTTGCAGATATTGAAATTTCTGTTACATGGACTCGTCGGTTATGACTGCCATACCGGTGTCAATACGACAATGGTACCGACACGAAATACGCGTCCGATTCTTCATCAGAAATATGAACACTTGGGAGGAATTTCTGCAACTCCTCTTATTTCCAAATTGCAATCTCCTTCGTAACAAAAAAAAAAAAATTGGCATTTCATATGCAGCTACAAACTATGTTACTCTGACTTTTCATTTTCCTTGAAATATCCGTGTCCAACACTCATGTCTAACGCATATTTAGACAAGGGTATGGAGGTATGATCCTCCAAATATATGAAAAAACATAGAAAAAATTGAACATACTCGCGTCGGACACATATCCGTATCCGACAATCACCCCAAGTCCGAGTAACATAGGCTACAAATGGATACATATTTTGTAGTGTTAATATTTACAAAATTAAAGGAACCAAATTTACAATTGTTCATCATCCGAAGATTCATCACATTCATCAACATCAATAGCAACTATTTTGTAAGAACTAACCCTAGTAGACCCATTTCTAAACTTTAATGGCAGCCTTACATTACTTGGAACAATGCCAAACCCTTCTTCCTCTTCTTTCTTCAAGTCACCAGGAGGCAAAAAACAATCCATGGATAATCCCTTTATGTTAAAATCCACTTCTTCAATTGCCCAAACTTCTTCCATTCTTGTCCTGGAATCACTCTCAAAGCTCTCCCCAAACTTGAACAATGAAACCCAAGTTTTGCCACCATGTGCAATGTTGATTCCATCTATGGTTTTATAATCTTGAATCAAAGACTCCATTGTTGTTTCCCAATAAATGCTTTCACAATTTCCAGGGGGGTTGATTCTTAGAAGATGAGAGTCTTCTAGTTGGATTAAGAGACCTGTTTTTTGACTGAAGTAGCCCCAAACTGTGTGCCTGATTATCTCTAATTTACTGCTGCTTCTAGCTCTTAGTATTGAAGGTTCAGTTTCTAGTTTTAGGATGAAACACTCTTCATCGTTGATTGTTTTTTCACCAACACAAACTGAGTTCGAGAACAAATTTGCTGTTGATCTTGGATCAAGACCCTGGAAATTAGTGGAATGGAATAATATTTTTAGTGAATAAATCAAATTGAAAGAGAAAACAAATGCAGATCATGTATAATAAATTAGGTTATTCGGAATCAAGGTGAGTGTGGAGCATTGAACCTCTATACTAGTGTCTATCAAATATGTGAAGGATATAAAATACTTTTTAAAATAATAAAAAATCAAACCAATATAGCTAATGATCATTTCTAAAAAGTGAACTTAAAAGGTCTCTCAACTAAAGTAGTTAGTATCGTACCGATGAGTATCTTGTTACTGATATCAGTGTTTTTCAACATACCATTTCGAATTTATTGACATTTTTTAAATATTTATATATATATATATATATATTTGTAAAGCTCATTTCTAAGTTTTCTAATAAAATATATATTATATGCATGTACAAATATATCTCAATTACATACATACATATATATATATATATATTTATAAGCAAATACAAATACAAATACAAATACAAATACAAATTTTTAAAATTATAAATATTTAATATCTAAAATTTTTAATCATAAATAAATATTTAAAAATATAATAAATTATTATTAATTAAATTCAATAGCCTAATTTAATAAACATATATTTTTAAATAGAATTATAAAAAAAATAAAAATTATTATGATTAAAAAGTATTAAGAATTGATTAAAAAAATCAAGTGAATTTTTTTAAAAAAAATAAAAAATCAAAATCTTGTATCAATTGTACGATCGGTACAAAAATCGAAATAATAAAATATTTATT
The DNA here is from genome assembly GCA_030761205.1 of Fremontodendron californicum. NCBI lineage: Eukaryota > Viridiplantae > Streptophyta > Magnoliopsida > Malvales > Malvaceae > Fremontodendron > Fremontodendron californicum. The sequence continues at coordinate 12,726,876 of JAULJL010000041.1, read as the reverse complement.
TTATTTTATTTTATTCAAAACCAATATATAGCGATTGATACGATATGTACCGACTACCTTGCTACCAACTGTTGTTAGGACTTAGGACCCTTGGAGGTACGAAACCATTGATATTTTGTTAAGGAATGGACCATGTAGTGGCCCTACATGGCGTGTGAAGCTAGCTTACTGGGCCATAAACCACGTTGAAGTGGGTCACATAGTAAGGTAGAAGGTCAAAAGTTTATTAATAATTGTTCACATCAAACTCTGGCCCTCTGAAAAGTAAAAGAGATTTTTTTTTTTTTATATTAAAAAAATTAAGATGTTAGAGATTTAAAATCAAATTTATGTTTTAAAAAAATAACGAAATGAACTAATTGAATTAAATTCGGATTCAAAAAGAGAATATTTTGAATCAAAACTATACCAGAAAACAAAGTAACCTATAGAGTAAAAAAAAAAATTCAGTGAAGAATGGGAATAGTAATTACCCAAACGAAATTAAAGGTCGAATCAGAACGTTTGATACAGATAATAATAGCAAAACTAATCATCTAATCGATCCCATGAATCAGTTTTCCTGAACGATCTCTATGTTACTCGAATTCGCATATGAGTGTCAGACATGAGTATGTGTCCGACATTAATATGTTTGATTTATTCTAAGTTTTTTTTATGTATTTGGAGGGTTTTTGAGAATCATATATATCTCCATACCATATCTGAATATGTGTCGGACACAGATGTCGGATCTAAATACTTTAAAAAAAATAAAAAATCGAAACAATATAAAAAAAAAATATGATGTTGATGCTTAAACAATGAGAGATAAAAAAGAGATTGGGTACCTGCAAGAAACGCCTAAGAGGCCTAGTAGGGCCTTTAGAAGCATGAGAATGGTGCCATGGGGTTTGCCTCCAAGCCACTTTTCCATCACTTCCTGCACTAATTTTGCAGCCTGAAACCACCAATTCTAGGCACCAAAGATCAAGCCCTTTCTGCCATAACACAAAACCTCCAATCTCTCCTCCACCATTTCTCAAATTCCTCACTTTAACAATCTTGTTATTCAATCTGCTTTCCCCTTCACTAAACTGATCTGAGTCTGACCCTGCCATTTTCACTTTCCCCATTGCATACATACTATCTATTGAATTCAAAGCCTTCTCTCCACCAACTGCTGCTATGTATTGCTTCACTATGTATTTTGCCATTGAAGCCTCCTATATTTACCAAAAAGAAACAAGTTTATAAAAAAATATTAAATCGAAATTAAAGAATATGTGGCATTCGGTTAATCATGTCGGTGGCATTTAAAAATTTTCCTGACATTGGATGGGATTAGAGGTGTTCATGGACCGAGTTTATGCACGGTATATATATATATATATATATATATATATATATATATATATATATATATATATACTTGCCTAAGTCGGGTTTGAGCCGGATCAGGCTCATGTTTTGCCCATACTCATTTCTCGGGCTTTCAGGCTTAGACGAATAACTCGGTACTTGAACAGATTTAGATGAAATTTATAACTAATAAATTGATTGGTGGTAAAAGACTTACAATGGGATGATCCTTGATGTTTTTGCTGATTGAATGATGATCAAGATCGGGCTTGAAAGGAAAAGGGATTAAAGGAGCTCCAATGACTCCAAGCAAGAGCTGAATCTCAGTGTTTCTTCCTCCAAAAAGAGCTTTCATGGAAGCTGGAGATCTCTCAGAATTTGGTTTCAAATTCATCCATGATTTCATGTTCTGCCATGGCCGACGATATTGACTACTCTTGTTTGAAGCAAACATTTCTTCAGGAATTGGAACTTCCAAAACTGTATCCAACCCATCAGGAAAATCAAAATTTGGACAAACTTTCCTCATTAGATTAACAGAAATGACAAAGAAAATAAATGTTTTTTTTTTTTTGCACAAAAAGATAGGAAAAGTATGGGAATTAGAGGGAAGGGATGGAGCTTTGCTTTGGGAGAAGTGAAACAAACTATTAAAGAAAGAGCCTTGTATTCAAAGGAGGAAAGAAAATACGTTCACATGAATTATTAACAGGCTAATTTGACAAAAGGATAAAAATGAAATCATTTTAAAAAAGAGATTCAAATGAAATAATTTCAAATTAAAGTAAAACTAAAATAAATATTAGGAACTATAAGTGAAATTTATCCTTACCTTAATAAGTTTGTTTTCTAAGTTAACCCTATTTATTTTTTCAATTGCTTAAGACTATTGTACTTAATCTAGATCCGATAATTTTTGCATGTGTGTCGTGTTTCGTGTTAATAATGTAAACATAAATATAAGATAAATTATTAAATATATTAAAATTTTAAACGAATATTTTCATATTTATTAAACGTGTCATATTTATTACATTATTTTTTTATTTATTAAACATATCATATCGTATCTAAAATTGATAACATATCTAACTTAATTTATAAGAAATATAAAATTAAGTTTTTTGACTTATAAAAGCAAGTAGAAAATGGAGCTGACATTCACATTGGGATCATATAAATAATTGGTTTTGAATTTTGATCCTTTAATTTATAGTATTAAAAATTTCTATGTTTATGTGAACAAAACAAAGAAAGTCAATGGGAAATTTTGACAATTAAAAGTAACCCAATATAGAAACATCTTTAATTTAATTAAGTGTGTAATTTTCTCTTAAAGGAACTTCTTTTTCAAAGGTTTGAGGCTTGAAAGTGAAAGCCTGGCTGAATAAGATATATGTGAGCTCACCTATCTTTAGTTATAAGGGTCCTACAATATTTGGTTCTTAATTGTACAAAGAATTTTATTTCTAAGTTTGTCCCAAGTATATATTGACATCCCATTTTCCCACCATCTTTTTCTCCTTAATTTTCTCCAATGCTCTATAATAAGTGAAAAATTCAATTTTGACAGCTACTCACTACCCAATATTAGATCAATTTGACCATAATAATCCAAATTGTTAGGTTATATTAATTCCTTTTGTTCTTATAATATATATATATATATATGTAAAGTCACTAATATTTTATTTTACTACATTTTATCTATTTCACCAAGCATAGCAAAGATTATTAGGTGTTCATTAAAATAATTAACTAAATGCACCAAAAACAATTATTAAAAACAATCAAAATCAATGAATTGATAACATGTTTATAGATCTTATGCATATATATATATATATATATATTTATAATATAATAATAATTTTTGGTATAGAGTTTGATTCTTGTGATAGCTTTTGAAGAGCAAGATTCTAAATATATCAGATAGATATGAGAAAAACACTTTTAAAATCGTTCGAGAAGGAAATTAAATCTGAAAAAACTCTAAAATATCGTCTTATAAAAAAATTATACAAAGAATTATTTTGATCTGAAACTAAGATTTTTACCCAAATTTCATTTTTTTTTTTTTTTATATTTGAGTTAAGTTTAAGTGATCTTTTCTAATATAATAATGTAATGATTATTCTAAATGATCCTAAAAAATTAGGAAAGGAAAAAGGAAAAGAAACAGTTTGACACATTGCTACCTTTGACAGCAGCAAATCTTAACCGAAACTTTAGGGAGGTTAATTGGATAAGAATGTCTTTTATTCTATCATCATTAACACCTTTGGTCGCCATTGATAAAGTAGGCTGAACCATGCCTTGCGCCGGAGCATGCCACCGACATTTTAATTGAGGTTCAAGCCATGGTGGTTGGGTAGAGATGTCCACGGATCTATTTACTTGTTCAATTCGATAGATTTTACTCGACAAATTTGATTTGAATTGGATTAGGTTAGGGATAAAAATTTTATAATTCAGATGATCAGTTCGATTCTCGAGATTATTATTTAATCAATATAAAAAAAAATTATTTAAATTTAATTATTAATACATTTCAAACATTAAAACGAGTTTTCGAATTTGATAGATTGAATCTGGACAAGCAAAATTTTTTACTATACAAACTTAAACGACTTGACTCGTCAACACTTCTAATTGAGAAAAACAATCTATATATTTTTTCCTTCAACTATCATCATTGCGGTGCCATATTGGCCTGCATTTATCAAAATCTATATAGTTTTATTTAAATTAATAAGAGAAAATATGAATTGAGGCTCAAGAGAATGAATCTAATCTCTCTTGAAACCCAATCATGCAATGCACGTTCATTGAAATATTTTAATAGAATTTTGGGGGTTGATTTTGGTTTTTATTTATGGTTGTTTTATTACAAAGATTCTTAGTATAAGAAAGTTGATCTACACATACATCCTTGCCAAAATCTATCTTGATTTTTTATGTCTGAGATTTAGCTAATAAGACATTCTTTGTCTTGGATTGTTGGTAGTGAAGGACCTAGTTTATTCATCTTTTTTTAATCTTTGTAAATAATTTTTGGATTTTTACTCATCTAAACAATAAGTAAATATTTAAATGCAATAAAAAATCAGTTATTATGATATGAATTATTTACTACTTTTATCCACTTAGAAAGCATTTTTTTTTTGTTACAAAGGGAAAGCATTCTTCTGTAACTATAGGTTTTTGTCATATAGTTCATAACTTTTTTTAAAATAAAAGTAAAATGAATTCTTCTTAATTCAATTTCTATATTAAGTGAAATAAATAAATATGATTAATCAAAAGTAGAGGGATGAATAACATTTTTTTCATTATTAAAGATAGATGCATGAAATTATCAATTTTAGATTTTTAATAAGTGAGAGTTCTATCAAAAAAATAAATAAAAAATAAATAAGTGAGATCTGATAATTTTAAACACGATATAATTACACAACACGAATATGATACGCGAAAAATATAATATAAAGCACAACACGACACGAATACACGGATTTATCAAAATTTATATAATATAAATTATTAACGTGTTAAATTATATAAATATATAATATTTTAAACACGATTATGACAAAAAATAACACAAACATTATAAAAATACATGAATTATCAAGTGTTACTGTTCAAAACATGATCATATTATATATGTTAGTATTTTTTATTTAATACAACAAAGGGGAATGAGAATGATGATTTTTCCTCAAATCTTTGAAGTACTTATGTCAATTGATTTATCTTAGGAAAGAATGGACCTTTCTTTGGGTTCTATAGAATAAATTCATCTTTCAATATGCTAAAATATTCTTGCTCAACCAATTAAATTCCCCAATAATTAAATTGAATACAACTTTGGAATAAAATAACTTCAATATATTTGTAAAATCACATGTTATGTCTATTTTGTAGGGTTAACGGAGAGACAAAAAGCATAAAATCACTCACAATCTATCCAAAATCTTGAGGAATCAAGTGTTACAAAAATCTTAATAGAAATTCATGATGCTGTTTTTTTTTTTAAGAAATAATAATAATAAAAATATTATAGAAAGGCAATTCATGATCAACAAAGCATGCGCCCCCTCGTGTAGGGTATAATAAAGCCAAAACACATTATTTTTCTTCAATAAAGGAATCCAATAAAAAAAATTATGAGTGATATCCCCACTTATTGAGAAAAAAAATAGCAATATATATATATATATATATATTCACTAAAGATGAAAAAAATAAATTATAAATGAGTTGCTAATATTTGATTAGCCACCAAGAGCTACATGTTTATGGCTTTGATTAAGAATTAAAATTAATGTGTCGTACATGTAGGAAAAATTATATATATTAGAATTTTAATGTGAATGCGGATGAATAGAGATGCTCATAAATCGAGTTCAAATTAGATGCTCATAAATTGAGTTAGGTTGAATAGAGATGCTCATAAATTGAGTTAGGTCGGATCTAAATTGAGTTAGGTTGAATAGAGATGCTCATAAATTGAGTTAGGTCGGATCGCAGCCCGAAAAAAAAATTTCTCGTTTCAGGCCAGATCCGGGTTACCAGATCGAGGTTACCTGTAAACCTATTTCAAAGTTTATATATTATTAAAATATTAAAAAAATTATATTAATATTTATATATATATATATTATAATTAAATTTAAATAAATAAATAATATTTTAATTGGTAAACAGAATCGGATGAACCAGGATAATAAAAAATCCTGATCAAATCCGACTCAATACGGACTGAACCTATCCATTTCATGAACTATGTTTATATATAAATAAACTGAAATAAATTCTAAATTTAAAAACGAAAACCCGTTAATCACATAATATCAAGATTGATCGAACAAGACCTTGGTTTCCGACATACAACAAAACAAAAGACGTGAGAATCTTCTGAAAATTCCTTAAACTTTACTACCCAAAAAGCTAAGATCATTGGGGTTTTTTTTTTGTTGAAAGTACCAACAAATTAACTTAGCCAGAGATTTCTATAGGCTTAACTTCAGGTTTTTTCTCTTCTTCTTTAGGCACAACAACAGAAAGCACACCATTCTCCATTGTAGCCTTGATTTGATCCATTTTTGCATTCTCTGGTAACCTAAATCTCCTCAAAAACTTGCCACTGCTCCTCTCAACCCTATGCCAAGTCTCATTCTTATCTTCTTCTTCTTTGCTCCTTTCCCCACTGATTTGCAGCACTTTACCATCTTCAACTTCCACTTTAACCTCTTCTTTCTTCAGCCCTGGAAGCTCAGCCTTGAATATGTGAGCCTTTGGGGTCTCTTTCCAGTCTATCTTGGTGTTGGAAATTGCTGAGGTTTCACGTGAAGACGAAGGGACGTTTGTGAATGGGAAACCTTCGAAAGGATCAAATATGTCTAATGAGAATGGATCAAAGATGTTGCTTCTCCTGTTGCCGAAAAAGCTTGGAATCATAGCCATTTTTTTCTGGGATTTTTTTGTTGCTTAGAAGTTGATTTTTTTGATGATGGAAGGAGAGCAGGGAAGAAGAGATGTTTAAATAAAGAGAAAGATGATGACTCATGTTGATTCAGGGATTTTACGTGTCGTTCCCAAAACAAAAGATTTGTTACATTTGGCAGAAATTGCCACCTATGTTCTATAATTTTCTTGAATATTTCTTCAAGAATCAGCCACTCCAGAGCCTTTCTGCTAGTTAATTTCCATGTAAAGTTCAAACGGTGGGCTTTGTCTTCATTGTACATAGAGGTATCAATAGTCAGGAAAGACTGATTGGGATTTTTAAATACTTAGCCCAAAGCTAGATCCGGTTGAAACTCGGCGTTTAGCTTAATTGATTCATGTAATTATTTTTAAGAAATGATTTTTAATAAATTTAAAGTTCGAGTCTCAACATTTACAATCATTTTTCTTATCCTCAAACTATGATTTCCTTTAATAAAAAAAAAAAACTCTATCTGATTGTCGATATAAACGAGTTTTTTACTACAATATAGCAAAAAAAAAAAAAAATTCCCAAATTACCGTTGGTTTCGGATTAATTCCCAAGCTGGGAAATCGCCATCCCCCATGGCGATTTTCCAGCGTTAAAATTTAAAAATTTGTAAAAAATACCAAGGGAAATCGCCAGGCCATTTTAAATTTTTTTTTTCAATTCTTAGAAAAATTTAAAAAACATGACTCAATAGTAAATTTATTGTGAAATAGTATAATGAATAAAAGTTATTTGAAATAGAGAAATGAATAATTAGAAATTATTATAAAGGATATTATAAAGACAAAATTACCCTTAATGAAAAAACTTATTTTTTTTTCTTTCATTAAGGAAATATTATTTTTTAAAAATTTTAATTGAAAATAAATTTAAAAAATAAAATATTTAAATAAAAAAAAGTAAATAAAAAATTTAAATTTTTTTTAAAATTAAAAGTTTTTATTTTCATAATATTTATTTTTTAATTAAAAATTAAATTAAAAAATAAAAGAAAAAGGGAAGAGAAGAGAAGAGAAGAGAAGGTTTTTTTTATCAAGGATAATTTTGTCTTTACAATATCCTTTATAGAGGTGCTCATGGGCCGGGCCGCGGCCCGTATTTTTTTTCTATTCTGCCCAGGCCCGGGCCTAGGTCGCCCAGGCCCGCCCGTTTAAGCCCGAATCACTGTTCATTGGAATAAAAAAAATATTTTTTATTTTTTTAATTAAAATTAAATAAAATAATATTATTATAATAAAAATCACTGTTCCGGCCCGGGCCGGCCCGGAACATAAATTATCCTGCCCAGGCCCGGCCCAATACGGGCCGGGCCTGCCGGGCTGCCCGGCCCGTGAGCAGGTCTAATCCTTTATAATAATTTCTAATTATTCATTTCTTTTTTTCAAATAACTTTTATTCATTATACCATTTCACAATAAATTCACTATTGAGTCATGTTTTTTAAATTTTCTTAAGAATTGAAAAAAATATATATACATAAGGGAAATCGCCACCCCATGGCGATTTCCCAAAATACCAGGGCTTGGTATTTTTTTGCAAAATTTACAAAAAACACCAAGGGGCGATTTCCCTTGGTATTTTTTACAAATTTTCAAATTTTAACGCTGGGAAATCGCCATGGGGGATGGCGATTTCCCAGCTTGAAAAAAAAAAAAGCTGTATTTTGGGAATTAATCCGAAACCAATGGTAATTTGGGAATTTTTTTTTTTGGCTATATTGTAGTAAAAAACCCCGATATAAACACCAATAATCGATTATTATTTAAGAATATGGGCCGAATAAGATCGGGTCGGACTTTAAAATCTTTATCTAAGACTAGACTCTCACAAATTTGATAATGAATGAGTTTATATTTTTAAAAGTAATTAATACTTTACAATTTATATATATTATCTTTACTAAAAACTCTGTATTTGATTCAACAAAGGAAAACTTGAATTTCAAGCTCTTCAGCTTGAAACATTAATCACTAGGAGACATATCAAGATCAGTAATCTGGCTAGTAGCTAGTCATGTGTAAGCCAATATAAAATGATGAAAAGCAATTACCAAAACTCCAACTTGAAGTCCTGAGGCCCATGATTTTAGTTGAAAGTTTGGTTTGAATTGAATTTTATGAGCCCAAATTGCAATGAGTTGCTTTTGGATTAATCGCCAGTCAGAAAAGAAAAAGGTGAACCCTGTATTTACATTCAACAAGCTCAACTAGTTGGATTTATAACATGATTCTTGCATGATTTCTGAAAAGAACTTCAAGATTTTCAGACATTCAGTCAATAAATGCTCACCAAAGATTGGAAAATATTCTCCAAGCAAATCATACTAGACAACTTTAATTAAGAGAGATTTAATTTAATTGAGACCCAAATTTGCCTGTCAATCTTAGGTAAGAACTAGATTCTGTTCAAGTCCAATTGTTTTCCAGATCCACTCTTAAAAGAAATCTAATTAAGGACCCAAGCCTCAAGTTGTATAGAAAACTGGATAATGGGCTTAACTTTCTTCTAATTGTTTTAGCTGTTTTTAATTAAAAAATTTATCAAATGCACATAGGATTAACAAAATGACATATATCTTTTAAGATATAAAAAAATAAGGCATATGAAAACCTCTTAATTAAACTGCTTAGGAAATTAAAAAAATTTCACTACCACATTGTATCAAAAACAAATTCTTTTAATTTCAGTGAATTCTTTTCATTCAATCCAAAAAAAAACTTTTCATTCAATCCAAACAAAAAAAATGCTAGGAAACAAACAGGAAGCTACCCAATAATTGCATAAATTTGGAGTTTCTGTCACCCCATAACATGCAAATTTCACCTAGCTAGTCAATTATTTTATTTAAAATTGGAAATTTCCCCCCTTTTTTATTACCCCAAAACAAAAGGATACTTCAACATCTCCTATAAGAAACGATGAAGCTAAAGTTAAGGGGCTGCTGTGCCAATTGAGAACCAATTAAAATATGCTCTATGACAACCTCAAATTTGGTTTCTAGCAAAGAAAAAAATCAATAAATATTTTGTTCCACTCATCTTAGCCTCACATGTAGCAAATTAACAAGATTTTATATATTATTATTAGGGGGACCAGATGCAAGAAAACATAAACAAATAAAGCAGCATACATGGATGAGAAATGAGAATCTTTTCCAGTATTTTTTATATGATTAATATTTTAATGGTCTAAAATTAAATACAAAATTAATTAAAAAAAGAGAAAATTATGTGATCGGATTTTAAAATTTATTTTTGATATATTGATAGTATAATTTTTTAATTTCACATGAAAGTTAAGAGATTGTCACATGTCTATATCTTTTTTTAATATACTCTAAAATGTATGTATGACATTGCTAATCTCGTTTATGAAATTTAAAAATTTCATCAACAATGTATGAAATAATAATTGTATGCTTATTTAAAAAGTATATGTGTGAATTTATGTCAAAAAGTAAGAAACATTAGTATTTTTTCACATATACATTATATACTTGTCAAAGCAAATATTGAGATCTTGAAATTTTGAAGTTTTGAAGTTTTAAATTCAAGTTTTATTGGGTTTGGTCATATTATTTATTGATTTATTATAATATAATAAAGTTGATGTCATTATAGACGCAACCAATCCAATCCAATCAAGGTGGAACACTAGTTTTTCATTATAAATATTAAATACAGCTATATCTTTATTTTCAAGGGAAAATATGAAAAACATGCAGTTCACAGTAAAATTATTGTGAAATGGTATAATGAATAAAAGTTATTTGAAAAAGAAAAATTAAAAATTGTTAAAAAAGATATTGTAAAGACAAAATTATCTTTGATAAAAAAACTTTCTTCTCTCTTTTTTTTTTTTTTTAATTTACTTTTTAATTAAAAAATAAATATTCTGAAAATAAAAACTTTTTAATTTTAAAAAATAAATTTTTAAATTTTTTATTTACTTTTTTTAATTAAAAATTTTAAAAAATAAAAATAATATGCCTAAAATTAATTTTTCTTTTATTTTAAAATTTTTTTTTAAATTTTTAAAAAAATATATATTTAAATATTTTATTTTTTAAATTTATTTTCATTTAAAATTTTTAAAAAATAATATTTCCTTAATGAAAGAAAAAAAAATAAATTTTTTCATGAAAGGTAATTTTGTATTTATAATATCCTTTTTAACAATTTTTAATTATTTTTTTTGTTTCAAATAACTTTTATTCATTATACCATTTCACAATAATTCTACTGTGCATGGCATGTTTTTCATTTTTTCCCTATTTTGAATCATCAATCAATTAAAAACAAGACCCAAAATTCTATAGAAAAATCCAGAAGATCAATTCTTGCAAAGTTGCAAAGATGGAGCAATTAGAGCAACAGCCACAAGCTTCACCTCATGTACTCATCTTCCCTCTCCCAGCACAAGGCCATGTCAACTCCATGCTCAAGCTAGCTGAGCTATTTGCTCTAGCAGGCCTCAAGGTCACCTTCGTAAACTCCGATTACATCCATGAACAACTACTTCGTCACACCGATGTTCGTTCCCGTTTCGCCAAATATGAGGGATTCGAATTCCAGACCGTACCGGATGGTCTCCCTCGCGATCATCCCCGTGTCGGTGATTGCTTCATGGAGCTCTTTGAGGGTTTGGAATTGAAAACCAAACCAATTTTCAAAGAGATGTTGGTTAAGATTAAGCCATCGGTGGATTGTATCATAGGCGATGGGGTTTTAGGCCTTGCGCTTGATGTTGCTGATGAGCTTGGGATTCCCATCATTCAATTTCGTACCATTAGTGCTTGTTGCATCTGGGCTTATTTTGCAGTCCCTGATATGATCGAGGCTGGGGAGCTTCCAATCAAAGGTAATATCATATCCTTTTTTCAATAAATTAGTTTGAATTCAAGAACTTAGATCCGTTTTATTTTGCAATTTTACATAATTATTTGTACTTCTTGATTCTTGATAGAGGTGTTCATTGGTCGGGTTGCAGTCCGAGAAATTTTTTTTCTCTTGCTAAAGCTCCTTTCGGACCGGTTCATAAATTATTAAAATATTAAAATTATTTTTATAAATTTTATAATTAAATTTAAATAGAAAAAATAATATTTTAATGGATGAATAGTGATCCGAACCGGATCAAGAGAATCATTGTTCAAACCCGGATCAATACGGATCAGGCCTACCTGTCCGACCCATGAGCAGGTCTAGTTCTTGGACACTTGATTGGGAAAAGTTCCATCCAAGATCAATCAATTATTGGATGTCACATGCTATTTAGGTTAAAACTTTTACAAAATAAAATCGGAAGCTTAGTCGGTTGATTCATGCAGTTACTCTTAATAGGTGACATTCATCATGTCTGGGATTCGAATCCGAGTATTTGCAACCCCTTCTCCTATCTTCAAACCGCGACCTCCTTTGTACCCAAAAATAATACAAAATATTTAGTATTTTTATTTAAGACGTGAAGTATACTGGTCAACTGCTGTATACTATTAGAGTTTTGATTAACATGAAACACTATTCGAAATTGAGCAAATCGTGTCTATATATATTTCTTTAAGCATCAATTTATACATTTGATTATAATTCAGATAGGAAATATGTAATAACTCAATCAATTATTTTCTAATCATATCAAATAAGGCCTCTGATAAGTTTGTGTGTTTGACAAAAAATTAAAGGAAATGAAGATATGGATCGGCTGATAACAAGTGTTCCAGGCATGGAAACTTTTCTTAGATGTCGAGATCTTCCAGGTTTTTGCCGAGTCAATAACATAATGGATTCGAATCTCCAACTTATAGCCAAAGAGACAAGAAGAAATTTCAAGGCCAATGGACTGTTATTGAACACTTTTGAAGACTTGGAAGGAGCTACATTATCCCATATGCGGACCAAATGTCCCAAAATTTACACAGTTGGACCTCTAAATCTGCACCTGAGAACAAGACTTGTCGAGACAAATGGAACAATATTGTCTGATCAATCCTCAAATAGTCTTTGGGAAGTTGATAGAAGTTGCTTATCATGGCTTGATAAACAACCAAAAGGATCTGTTGTTTATGTAAGTTTTGGTAGCATTGCAGTTTTGTCAAGGGAGCAAGTTTTCGAGTTCTGGTTCGGGCTTGTGAATAGTAAAAGGAGGTTTTTGTGGGTTCTAAGGCCCGATAATGTGCCCGAAAAAGGCAGTGACGGGGAGGTTATACCGGCGGAGCTCGTGGAAGGGACGGAAAAAAGAGGGTACATGGTGGGTTGGGCTCCACAAGAAGAGGTTTTGGCCCATTGGGCCATTGGTGGATTCTTGACCCACAATGGATGGAATTCTACTTTGGAGAGTGTTGTGGCTGGGGTGCCTATGATTTGTTGGCCTTACTTTGCTGATCAGCAATTGAATAGTAGATTTGTGAGTGAAGTATGGAAATTAGGTTTAGATATGAAGGATGTTTGTGATAGGAAAGTTGTTGAGAAGATGGTGAATGGTTTGATGGTTAACAAGAGGGAAGAGTTTGTGAAATCAGCTGCAAAAATGGCTAAGTTGGCCAAAGAATGTGTAAATGTTGGTGGATCTTCTTATTGTAATTTGGATCGTCTAATTGAGGACATAAGATTGATGAACACGAATTGATTCAAGTGAAAAAGTTCAGTTCTATTTGAATTCGAAATTTAATACAGTTGGTTTATGCAGTTATTTTTAAGAAGTGACATCTAATGAGTATAAAATTCAAATCACAGCATATACAACTTCTTTTTTATTTTCAGATTACGACCTCTTTTGTACTAAAAAAAAATTCAATCCGGTTTAGCTAAAAGTCAATAAAAATATTAGTTTAACTAAGGTTTTTGTTTGATTGATACTTTTATTTTCAATTATTTTTATTATTTTACTTTTCATATTTTAATAATAATAAATAAAATAAAAACCAATCAAACAGAGATAAATTAACATAAACCTAGCAAATATTCCAAGTACAAAGATATTTTGATTATTGCGACAAGCAAATTAATAATATCATAATCAAATTAAATCATTGGTTTCAGTAAGGTGGTTTTGTCATTTTTGGATTTTAAGTTTGAATTATTTGCTACAAATAGAAATTCGACATCACCCATAAGCAATTCATTGAAATGATTTTTTCTCCGAAATTGACTGATTGTTACAGTGAGCCACCGGACAAATCCTGGAGAGCCATTAGTCAATGATAAATATTTTATTTTTCACTTACTATCAAATACATTAAATATTCGTATTTAAAAACTTAACTATTTTATATTTTATTTGTTACTATAAATGGATGTCTCAACCCTTAATGACTTCCAGTATAATTTATAATTTTTCTAGTATTCAACATTGGATTTTGTTAATGAATGTATTAAGAATATTTTTTAAAATTAATTAATATATTATTTATAATAATAATATTGTAATAAATAGAAAAATTGATAATTTTATTTATTATTTTTAATAAATTGATTAAAAATATTATTATATTTAATAATTTTAAAAAATATCATTAAAATACTCGTTAACAAAATTCTTTAACATATATTGACTTTTTTTTAGATATTTCTTTACCAGTTATTTTAAAATACATATAATTTAGGAATAATTCTAGCTTGAAATGAGGCCCATGTAATGATTAGAAATTAGACAAGTGATCTGTCGCTTGCACTGAGAGGTAACTCCTTTCGTGCAGAAATGGCATGGACGTTAAAACTATTCCTGCTCGGCTGCGGGTCCGATTTGTTTTAAAAAATTTTATCAAGATTTTCTTCTGAATCGGATCGGATCGATCCGACAGATCCGAATTTATTATTCATAATATTAAAAAAATATTTTTTTTATTTTTTTATATATTTTTATAATTAAAATTAAATAAAATAATATTATTTTAATTAAAAAAATATTGTTCCAGTTCGGATTAAAGATATCTTGTTCAGGTCAAGCCCAATATGGGTCGGGTCGATCGGGCTGTATGATATATATGTTTTTGAGTTTGTTGATGTAGAGCTTGGAGAAGCCGTATAGAAGAGGGTTGACAAGATTGTCAAACACAGAAGATAATCAAAAGGATGTTGGAATTGAGATTTTGAAAAACGTTCTGATATTTAAATTAGTAAAAATTTGATGGAGTGCAATGAAGTTTGGATATTTTTGTCAAAAAGAGTGTTCAAGTGTCGGACACGGCTCCAACATGATGGAATACATATCGGACATGCGAGGACATATCAAAAAAATAAAAATCGGACCGGTCTGGTCTTGCCTGGATCACTGTTAAAAAATATTTTTTATTTAAATTTAATCATAAAAATTAATTAAAAAAATATTTTTTATTAAGGATGAACTGTAAATTCGGGTCCACGGGCCCGCCCATATATGGGCCTGGGTAAGCAAAAAAAAAAGGTTCTGGGCTGCAGCCCGGCCCGGCTTATAAGCAACTCTAGGTCAAAATATGATCAAGACACGTAATAAAGTTTTTTTTTTTGTTTGTATTTTTCTCCCAAATATAAGATCAACGAAGAATCATTTGGTTCTGATGGGTTTTTTAAGATTCAAAATTTTAAATTAAAAAATAATTTTAAAAAACTATTTACATGTTAATATTTAATTAAAAATATCAATTTTACATTTTTATTGTATATTATTATATAAAAAATATTTTTTATTGCCTTATCCCCGTCGTACCCGTATTCTAATTTTTTAAAAATTCCAATATTATTATGTTTGTATCATATTATACTCGTATTGTGTATCCGTGTTTTCTAAATGAGAAAGAAGGAAGCAAGGTTTCGTGTCCTTGCTGCATACTTTTTATACTTTGAATTTTGTATAAATGACAATGATCGGAATTGTCTTTTTCTGATCTATTGATCCCATCTGTCTTACGGTTGGGCCAATTGTTAGGCTTCTGGCCCAGGTGAGTAATGTTACTGAAAAGAAGAGACATTGCTGGTCCTTAAAAACCAATCCTTGGAAGCTTAAGGCCATCTGCAACAGCTTGTGTAAAGTGCCATAAGGCATCATTAATTAAGCAAGCAATGGGATCCTCAAAGTCATTAGATAGCAACTTAGATCTTGTTTAGCATTATTTTTTAAATAGATTTTAAAATTAAAAGTTGCTTTTCATTGTAAATGTAATGTTAAACATATAAAAAAAATTGAATTTTGTTGTTGAAACCATGATTTGAAAAGCCAAACCAAAAAAATCAAAAATTATAGCTTTTGGATTTTAAAAGCTAACTTTTGGATAAAACAACTTTATTATCTTCACATCTCTACACTTTTATTATTTTAAACATATCTTTTTCTGATATTTCAAATTCTCACAATACTTTTTCACAAAAATGCCAAACACTTAAAAGTTTTTAAATTACAGTTTTTCATTATACTTTTTATACACACTTCTTTCAATCCAAACTTTTTTCAATAGTAATATTAAACTAACCTTAATCAAGAAATCGCAAAAAGGAGTTACACAATTCGAATTGAGGATTGTTAGGAGAGTTATAATATCATTTAGATATGATGAAACAACTTGATTTAATTCGGATAATCCATCAAGTATAGAAAATAGAATCTGAAATGAGGGTAGTTTGAGGGATTGCGAGAGTTGAATTGAGTATGGATTATGGTAATTAAAGAAAAGCCTTTGGCATGGAGGATGTTGGCAAGCTGAAGTATGGGATTTTACATGGCCTTGAAATGGCATTGGGAAGATTATGACTCCAGGGCCCTTCATCTTTTCTTTAGTATTTCTCTTGATTCCTGTCTCTTGAGTATAAATCATATCACAACATCTTATATAGTTTTTTTTTTTTTTTACAAAAGAGGTCACAGTCTGGAGATAGAGGAAGCGATTGCAGATATTGAGATTCAAATATCAGACCTGCTAGATACCTCCTCTTAAGAATGATTGTATGAACCAACTATGTTAAGCCTCTGTTTCTTCTATGTAGTTGCATGAACTTGTATAGTTGCATGAACATAAGGTATGATTTTCTACATAATAATTAAGAATGCTTTCACTCTATCTTATCTATTAATCAAATTTCATTAAACATATATATATATATATAAAGAGTGTAAAAAATGACTAAAACATGATACAAAATACAATACGATATGAAAAAATAACACGAATACACGAGCGTATCAAAATTTATATAACACGAATTATTAATGTGTTAAAATTTATATAAATATATCACTTTAAACATGATTATGACACAAAAAATAATACGAACACGATATAAATATATAAATTATCAGATTTATACATAAGAGAAAAAGAACTAGAAAAGAAAGAGGTATAATGGAAAATATTGACCCTTAATCAAAACAGTAGAACATGGTATACTTTGTTGTGTTGTTTTCAGGTAGCTATGTGTCTCTATCTGTATCCCTAGACAATTAATACAGGACTCACTTAATAATTTCTGTGGTCTAAGAGAGGCCTTGTCTGGGAAAAGAAAGATTGTTAAATTTAGGGGCGTAATCGAGTTGAGTCGAGTTTAAATTATAAGAAGTTTGAATTTGATTCGAAATTCGAAGTTCAAAGTTCGAAATTCGATTCGAGTTCGATCAAATTGCACTTTTAAAGCTCGAGTTCGATTTGAGATAAAAATCGAACTGTTCGAGATCGCTCGATTAGGCTTGTTTACCTACTAAAAATGAGCTCGATTTTTACGGTCGACTTCAAACTTGATTATTTGTGCTTGATTATTTGTGCTCGACCTCGAGTTCGAAGTCGAATTGAGATTTTTCAATACTAATTAAAAATATATATATATATATATTAAAAAAAAACTTGATTAGACTCGTGAGCTACTTAAGTCAAGTATTAGGATACTCGAATTCTGCTAGTTGAATAGCTAGAGCTGGACTCGACAATGATCGAGCTGAATTTAATTTTTTTTTTTAACCGAATCCGAATAGCTTGCAAGAACATGTATTTCGTTAATACCCTAATTAAATCTTGAGATCTAAATTCAAGTTTCAAATATATTCGATTATGACTATAATTTTTTTTTTACTAATAATTTCATATAAAAAAAAAATTGTGAGGTTGTAGGTAAAGCTACATAATTTACAAAGATATCACAAAGTTCTAAATAATAAAAGGAAAAATATATTAGTCTAATCCTAAGTCCTGAGATGTGACAACTAAATATTAATTAATCACATTAAATTGATAAGGGCAGAGAAACTATTATTCAAACTCGATAAAACATCAAAGAATCAAATTCTAACACGAAATGTGATGTCTGGTTGAATAGACCCATAACTGCATCATTGATGCTAACAAATTCTTCCATCATTTATTGCTTACATAGATTTTTTTTATGTAATGAGTGAGTATGCTTACATAATTTTTTTTATACATTTGACAATTAATATATATATATATAATAATCCAAAATAAAAACATAAAATCTCCAAATTAGTTCAATCCTTCATGTTTTAATCCGGGTAAAAATTAAAGTCATTGTTTTTTAACTTGAAAAAAATTTTATTCAATTCTTATCTTTCAAATACCGATTTCATACCTATTTTTCACCTACACAAACTTAATGTTTAAAAAATCTTCAACCCATTGGTTTTTTGTTGGATCTTCAATGTTTGTTCTTCACCCCATCTCAACTTTTATCAATGTCATTTTCCTTCTCTGTCAATAGGTAATATTTTGTTTAGGATTGTTTTGATTTGTTCATTTTATTTATATTTTTACAATAAAATCAAGAATGAGTATAGGTTTTTATATTCAGTCACTGATTATAAATAAAATACAAAAAGTTTTCTTTCAGCAACACAACAAAAAACCCAAAAATATATAGAAAATTGCATAGGAAAAATAGGGGCAGTTAAGATTTTGGTTACGGTACTTGAATTTTCTAGGGAAAGGTTTTGAATCTTGTTTTAGTTTGAGGTTGATTTCGGTTCTAAGATTTCTTTATGTGTCTTTAAAAGGAGAAGGAAAAGTTAGAGAATTTTGATGGCTAAGAACAACATTGACAAAAGTAAGTAAAGACTCGGTGTTTCGATTTGAGGTTTAAAAGCTTTTTAGGGGAGTTAGGAAAGAAGGAGAAATAGGGATAAAAGGCAGTTGATGGCCGTATACGACGGATGAGGCGACGGAAAGTCATCGGATTTTTGGGTTCTTTAAGGTTGGCGACTTGAAAATTTAGAGAGAAGGCAGAGATTTTTAAAAATTAGTGAGAGAAAAGAAAGTTGGGAATGAAGGGTTGAAAATTTTTTTTGGGGCTTTTATATTTTAAACCACATGTACAAAATAATTACATGTCAGCATTTATTATTGATAAATTAAGAGTTTGTTTTTCAAACACATTTTTAGTTGTCAAAAATCTTTAATTATCAAAATTCGAAAAAGTTACATTTTTAACAGACTAAAATTAGAAGTGTAACTTTGATTCACTCAAACAATAATAGATTTGATCCTAAATTAAGCATTTAGTTTTTTTAAACTTATCATGTCTGATAAAATCATAAATTTTCCAATTTCTTGTCCATTGCTCGGAGAAAACTAGAAATTTAAATATATATATATATATACTATTTTACTCTGATTTTTTATTTTCGTTGAAGCATCTATATCCGACACTTGTGTCCGACATATATTCAGACATGAATATAAAGGTACGAACCTCCAAATATGTAGAAAAACTTAGAAAAAGTTAAACATACCCATGTCGGACACATACCTGTATCCGACACTCACTCCCGAGTCTTAGTAACATAATATATATATTCTAAATAAATATGAAATAAAAAGAAATCTATTGTTCCAATTTCATCTCTATCGTATTTTAATTTCAGAATAGTGGATATAGTCACGATTCAATGGGATACTTGAAAATACTGGACACGAACATGACATGAAAAAAAAAAACTAAAAATACGACACGAACACGACACGAAAACAATAACACGACATGAATACACGAATGTCTTAAAATCTATATAAAATAAATTATTAACTTATCAAAATTTATATAAATATAAAATATAAAATATTTTAAACACAATTATGACACGATAAAACACACGGATAGACGAATTGTCAAGTCTAAATTAGATCCACTTACTTTTTTTTTGTTGATTTCTAATCTTTACGATTCTTTACAACGAATTTGATTGGAATAATATAATTCAAAATCAAAATATAAATATATATTTATCGCTTTAAAAGACGACTTATTATTATTCATTATAATAAACAAATGTTCAACTTTCTTTTAGAATTACTTTACTCTTAACTCATTAGAATATATATTTATATATATATATATATATATATATATATATATATATATATTCAAAGTCCTGTAATTGTAGCACTCGGCTGAAAACTACAATCATTGAATTTTATTTCCTGTCTGATTGCAATGACAATATGAAGCTAATCAAGCTTTCTAGAGAATTATATGAAGAACCTTGTTGCTGTATAGATTGATCTGCCATCTTTTGAAACTGCACTATTCGATCTCTTATTTCTTGCCCTTCAGCTTCCACCAATAGTTTTCTTACAGCCCTTGAAATCTCCTTTCTATCAAGCCTGTTCTCCAAATGCACCCCAATTCTCCAAACATCACTAACATATCTTGCATTTACCCTTTGGTCACCAAAACAAGGCAGACAAATCATTGGGACAGCTTCACAAATGCTCTCCAAAGTTGAATTCCACCCATTGTGAGTCCAAAATCCTCCTGTAGAAGTGTGAGCCAACACTTCTTGTTGGGGTGCCCATTTTACAACATGTCCTCTTCCATTTATCTCTTTCAGGAACTCATTTGGTAAAGTTTCAAGCCATTCTGAGCCAATGACTGAACCTGGTCTCACAACCCACAAAAAAGGCTGTTGACTGTTAGCTAAACCCCAAGCTATCTCTAGAAATTCAGCTTCTTCAATGCTTGCAACACTGCCAAAGCTTACATACATAACAGATTTAGGTGCTTGCTTGTCTAGCCATAAGATTGAGCTTTGATCTTGAGATAGTAAGCTACTTGAAGGGACAGGAAAGTACTTGTGTAATGGACCTATTGGGAAGATTGGGACAGGAAAATCATGCCGAAATTCGGTCAGTGGTTCATGTTCTAGTTCTTCAAATGAGTTCCAAATCAGTCCTAAACAAGACTTGGTTTGCTTGACCAAATCTGCTATTGTTTGATAAAGAGTCTCTTGATCTTGTGTTTTGAAGACTGGGATGTCTTTGACTTTAAGTGGTGGAAGCTCTATCACTGGTTCTTCCACTTGTGATTCTGAAAATGAAAAAAGGATGCAAATGTGAGAAATCTGGTAAAACAAAAACAGGTAGAGCTGGACTATGTTACTCGGATTCGGGTGTGAGTGTCCGATACGGGTATGTTCAATTTTTACCAAGATTTCCATGTATTTGGAGGGTCCTTGGAGGATCATATCTCCATACTCATGTTCGGATATGCGTCGGATATGAGTGTCGGACACGGGTATTTCAAGAAAAATAAAGAGTCGGAGTAACATAAGAGCTGAAAAGAAATAAGTGAAAACCTTGTATGGGGAGATAACCCTTTTCTTGCAGAAGGGGTAAGGCAGCAAGAGCTAGGAAAGAAGATATATTATTGGTTCGAAGCACAAATCTTGGAAGCTGAAGGCTTTCAGCAATTGCATCAGTAAATTTCCAAGTAGAATCCGAGATCAAGCAAGCAACAGGCTCCTCCTCTAAAACATCAGATAATAACAACTTAGCCAAGCAATCACGAAATGGCTCTTCGCAATTCGCGTTAAGGAGTGAAATGAGAGCTACAATATTATCTGCTCTGGAGGATTCAGTTTTGGATAAACCATTTGGTATTGAAATGAAGGTGAAGTGAGGATTGTTTGAAAGGTATTTGGGAGAATTAAAGCAAGTGTGGATTATGGTTATTGAAAAGCCTTTAGAATATAGAACATTTGCAAGCTGAAGCATTGGACTTAGATGACCTTGAAATGGCAATGGGAAAAGCAAAAGCCTGAGGCCTTTCTTTTGCTCCTTGTGATTCTCTCTTTGCTTCTCCATTTGAGCCTTTTGCTTTTCTGCTATGGCTGAATTTTTTCTCAGTTCTTCATTATTGCAGTCTCTATATATAGAAGAATGTTGTTGAAATTCGGATTCTATATTGATTACTAGAGTTATTTAGACTGCTGGATTTGGTTGGCAAGACACTGTTTTAGCACGGCCTATTTATCACAATATGTTGGCTGGAGTAAGAATTTGGTAGAAAGTTTATTATCATATAAAGGGGGGAAAAAAAACTTTGCAAAATGGAAGTTTGTTTCAGTCCTTCAAAAATTTCCCATTTTAAGCTAAATTAGTTTGCAAATAGAACAATACTTCCTAGAAGATGAAAACTTATTTCATGGACCCTTCCCATCACATCAGCCGTGGTCCTGGCCAATCAAATTACACTATATCAGATTTCTCTTCCACGTCATGCTTATTTTTTTTTTTTTATTCGAGAGAGAAAGAAGAAACGAAGATCGTAACTTTTTTTTTCGTTTTTTGTTTTTTCTTACAAAAAATAACTCGTGTTTTATGTTAGAAGGTATGTATGACTTGGACCAAACATTTGATTTATTTTAATTTGATTGATCGGGATCATGATTAATATGGTGGGAATGGTCCATATAATAATTTTTCCAAAAATAGAGAAATGATCAATAGGCCTTTTTTTCTTAACATTTCTAGGAGCCCTTTGCCAATGGTTCAAATCTTACTTTGTTCTAGGGACTAATAAAGGCAGATGCACCATAATTGCAAGAAGGGCTGATTGTTATTGGCTTAATCATCAAAGCAATTTCAAGAATTTGGGTTTCTTTAATGAAAAATGTTATTAGGTGCATAGTCGTATTTGTTAAAGTGATATTTATAAAAATATATATATAATTAATCTATTTTTTTTTAATTTAATAAAAGTAAAGTATTAATTACTAAAAAAAATTAAAATGATAACTAAATAGGATTTTACTAACGAGTGCTTTTAAGGTACTCTTTAAGCTTAATTAATACACTATTTATAAAAAGAACATTATATTAAATATAATATTTGATAACTTTATTCATCATTTTTGATATATTGAATGAAAATATTACTATATATATATATAATAACCTTAAAAAATACATTTAAGGCACTTGTTAATAAAATTCAATTAAATAATTTTTAACTGATTGATATAGACCGTTAACTAAATTCTTTCTTTAATTAATACTGCTTTTGGTCTTGAAATTTTCAATTAATTTCAAATTTGAATTTCTTTTCGTGTTCTACTTGAATTCAAATAGCTTTAAGGATATGTATTGACAATTATAAGGGAAAATAGGCAAATAACAATTTACCTAATCGGAAAGTGATTGAACATTAATATCAAAGGAGCACATGACATAAATCATAAATGACTTAGCTATGTACCGATATTTTTTAAGTTCTACCATTGCCAATACGCCATGTGAAGATGTTATGGGTCGGTTCATATTTTTTTTTCTTTTTTTTTTTTTTTGAATAAAATCTGAGAAAAATAAGTACCTCCTACTCTCTTCTTTTAGTAAGAAGGTTAAAGAGAACAAAAATAAAATAAAAATAATTGAATGATTGAATTATAAAATATTATCATGTTATTATAAATCCCAATCATTAGATTAAAATTTTTTTTCTTGTTTCTCTCTTTCCATTCTTCCTATGGAACATAGCATAATTAGAAAAGTAAATATGCAATTTCTCCCTTCAATAAAAAGCCAAGTCAAATTGAATTTGGTTACTAAAGATTTTTTTTTTTTGGTATAAATCAAATTGCAATATAAAAAAACAAAATTACAGATATTAAAATTTAAATTTTAAATTTTTTAAATATCAAAAATCAATTAAATTAAATTTCGAATTTTTTGTTATGATTATAGCAATGACTCTGAATCTTATTGATATTTCTTTTTAAAAAATAAAATTTAGGATAGATAAATTATTTTTTAAACAAAAAAAATCGTAAAAGATAAAAATAAAAAAAAAATAATAATAATAATAATAGAGATACTGGTCCACCTCAAATCTGCCAACAGCTAAGGTCATATTAAATTTATTGGCTTCTTTTCTTTTTGTGGTGATTATATCAATGATGCGAACCCTGATGTAATATTATTCAATTTGTTGCATGACGTGTCGATTTCAGTTCAGGAATACATTGATTATGAGTCTTGAGATGAAATGGAAAATGTGCATGTATCTTATCAAGATTGAACAACTTCACAATAAATGTGCAATAGGTGGGCTAGCATGTTCTCTACTAGCTAGATTTATTACCCCCTGACATTTGCTTTAATAGAGAAAAAAATATATATATATATTAATCAGTGTCATTAACTTAGCTAAAAACAATATTTTAAGAAAAAAATATAATTATTAAATTGTTTATTTAAAATTAAATATAAATGTAATAATCAATTTTCGTCCGGGTCGGATTCGAATCCGACCCGGGCCATTTGCAACAGGGCCTGCTATTTAGCAGGCCCAATCCGTAAACACCAAGCCCAATCAGGCCCAACGCCCAAGCCCAAGCCCAGCCTGCCCACTGGGCCCATTTCCCCAACCAACCTAACCCTAACCTAACCCTAACCCCTGCCACAAACCCTACCCCTGACAGTCCCAACCCCCTCCTGCCAACCCAGCCCACACACCACCACCAACCCTGCCACCACCAACCCACATTCCCCTCCACACGCCACCCTCCTGAATAAAACCCCCCAGATCAACCAGCAAAAAAAAAAGAGGAGGGGACCTGGACCGGAAAACCCACCTTTCAGGAGATCCAAAAAAACAAAAGAGGAGAAGACCCCCTCCTCACAAAAAAAAAAAAATGATCCAATTCCCCCCTACCAAACAAAAACCAAACCGACCCCCAAAAACCCCAGATCTGGGGTCCGAAACCCAGATCTGGACCCCTTTCGAAACAGATCCCCACCAAATACCCGAACCAAGAACGAGCCCTGCAAAAAAAAAAAAAACCAGCCAAACACAAAAAAAAAAACCACAAGCAAACAAAAAAAAAAACAAGAAAACACAAAAAAAAAAAAAATCGGTTTCGAATCCTAGATCTAGGTATTTCAGGTGAGTTTTGGGCAAAACAGAGCCCGGATCCGTGACGAGGGGGTCGAAACTCCCTCGGATCTGAAATTTGGTGGCCATCGGCCGCCGGCGAGCGGCGGCCGACGGCGGAGCAACATGGCCGGCGCGGTGGTCTGACCGTCAGATTCTGGGCTGAGGGGGGTTTTCTGGTTTTAGCGAGAGAGAGAAAAAAGGAGAGAGAGAAGGAGAAAAAAAAAAGAAAAATGAAAAAAGAAAAAGAAAAAGAGGGCTATTTATAGCCCCCTCGAGCGGGTCGAAGTGACCCGCGGGTCGACCCCGGGTCCGTGCGGGTCACCCGCTTATTTTTTAAAAAAACAATCTCGGCGTCAAAACGATGCCGTTTTGCCCAGGGTCCGCGCATGGACCCGCGGGTCGACTCGGGGTCCGCGCGCCCGACCCGGGTTCAAAAAAAAAAGTTTGTGTGGCGCCGAAACGGCGCCGTTTCAAGCAAGGGGGTCCGCGCGTGGACCCGGATCCTACCCGGGGTCCGCGCAGGTACCCCCTTACCCGAAGAAAAAAAAAAAAACTGGGCCAGGATCGGACCTGGCCCAGTAGGCCAGGATCGGACCTGGCCCAGCAGGCCAGGATCGGACCTGGCCCAGCAGGCCAGGCCTGATCCTGGGCCAAAAGAAAAAAGGGAGAAGAAAAGAAAAAAAAAAAGAAGAAAGAAAAAAAATTAAAAAATAATAATAACTAAAATTATTTTTTTAATTAAAAAAAAGAAAATATATAAAATATATAAAAAAAATATATAAAAAAGGAAAAATTAAAAAATAATAATAATTAATAATGACAAAAAAAAGGGAAAATTAAAAAGAAAAAATTCATGATTATCGGTTTCGACGTTTTGATTTTGTTTTTTTTCATTTTTGAATTTTTCAGGTGGTCGAGAAAGAACAAAGAATTTTGCGAAGATCAAGTCCGGCATTTTGAATTTCGGATTCTCGATATTTTTCAGGTGTGATTTTAATTTTCTTATTTATTGTCATTACTATTTTTGTTTATTTATTTTTGTTCAGTATTCGACGTATTTTTATTGTTCTGTTTCGGTTTTAAAAATATAAAAATAATTTTTTTTTAATTTAGACTTTCAAAAAAAAAAAGAGATTTTTAATAAATGCGAATAACCGACGACCGAATTCGAAGGACGTCACGGTAGTGATTCCTACGATATCTTGAGGTGAGAGAATTTCGTTAAATATCACCACGAGTGGTGGGAGTATTTAGCGATATGCTCGATACAAAAATTAAAAAAAAATGGAAATAATCAAAATAAAAAATTTAATAAAGAAAGCGAATGTTTATGCGCTCGATATTTTGCCATGCTCGTGTTTTTAATATTATGATTTACATGTTTAATTTTATAATTATGTGCTAAGTCGTGTGCATCCGAGACATAAATATTCGCATCATACGCATTTGAATAAAAATGGATGTAAATTGCCGACGACGGAATTCGAAGGATATCAGGGTTATGATTCCTAAGATATCTCGAGGTGAGAAGATCTCGTTAAATACCACCGAGAGTGTCGGGAATATTTAATAAGTATTTTCGATAATAAATTTGTGTTCAATTTTGTTTTTCAAAATAACAATAATAATCCAAAAAAAATCAAAAATAATAAATATGTTTTCTAATAAAATAAAATAAAAAGAAAAGAGAATTAGTTTTAAATACCGATGTTAAATCCATTAAACCGAGATTTAAGATAACACATGATTAAATGGTACCGTTTTCTAAACGGGCGTTGCGGGGGTGCTAATCCTTCCCCGTACGTAACCGACTCCCGAACCCAATTTTGTTTCTACTCTGGTTCAAAGCGCGGACTTCGAAATTGGTTTTACAAAAATGTTTTAATTAATTTTAAGATATTTTACTAAAACCGGTTTTAATAGGTGGCCAATCACACCTAGCAAAAAAAAAAGATTGGTGGCGACTCCATTTTTTGTGTTTTCAAATTCGTCACTAGCGGTCGAAAAACCGTTATGACAGCTTGGCGACTCCGCTGGGGACCTTTGCGAGTCGAGCCATGAATTGATCATGTGTTATTTTAAAATCTCGAATTAATGGATTTAATCAGTATTTAATTTTAATTCTCTTTATATTCTTTCTTTCTGTATTTTTGTTTTGCTTGCAGTTACATTTTGATATTTGTTAATTCTTTATTCATGTTTTTATGTCGTTTATTATTATTTTTTTATAATCGTGGTTTTTAGAATAAAGAGTCGCAAACAAGTAGTCGAAGGTTTGTCCGTTCCTTCTTATACACGAGCTCGTGCATTTCATACATAAGCTCTATACGCGAGCTATATCCTTATAGGTGGAAGTAAAGTACCTACGCTCTCGTGAGGTAATAACCTCCGCATGGGCTAGCGAAACACTTTCGAAGTAATAAAGTACCTACGCTTTCGTGAGGTGATAACCTCCGCATAAGCCTGGAAAATATACTCCAACAAATTGAACCCGTTTAAATCGGGATGTCTTACTAGCCTTCACGGGCGACAGTGAGGAGCAATTTGGAGCCTTTTAGATTCTAACTCAACCTCATGTAGTGAACTTGAGTAGAGCCATATCGAATTTCCGATCAGATATCCTCGAAATTTGGAAGGAACATGGTGATCTTTCGCTATTTGTTTACATTCCGAACAAGAACTGTAAATCGGGTAATGATGAACGCACATCGTGCTACCTGCAATTCAGTTTCATTTTTTCGCTCCGAAGGCACCGTGATGCTTAAATAAGTTGATACTGTCGGAGTAAATGTTCGTTAACTTTTTGAGTTTGTAAATATGAAAATTCTTTCTTTTCATACATCTCGTACATTTCATGCATTGATACACTTGTAAATAAAGCATTTACATTCATAATTGTATTTTTGATTTCACGGTGATAATAATCTCATTTGATAAATTGCATAAACACTTGTTGTTGATTAAATGAGAATTGCAAACCGGTAGTGTTGAGTAAATATTTGGACATCAGTGCCATAATAAGACCCACTACCACAAAAGTTTTTGATAGAAATTGGTTTGTGAAAATAATATTTTGATTTTTACGGAAAAAAAAAACATTTTTCAAAACAAAAAAAAAATTTGCGGATTGAATTTGGGGGCAAAGTTTGTGCAATAAAATTGTTGAATGATCAAGTTCAGTCCAAATCATGAATAGTTTTCTGTATATATTCATGCATTAATTTGTTTATTCTTTAGACAAATCAAATTCGCATCATATTGCAATCATAACATGCATGGTCATTCATTGTAGAATACATTAGTGACATACATGATCGTTCTCTGTATATACCAGTATATCATTTTATTTATTCTTTACATGCATCATATCGACATCGTGATTGCATTCATTACAATAAGGTCTTGCATTCGTGACATACATGGTCACTCACTGTATATGTTCATGCATTAATTTGTTTATTCTTTACATGCATCATATGGACATCGTGTTACATTCACGGCATTCACAGCTCATGCATCATGAAGCACACTTGAGGAATAAAAAAAGAAGTCGGCTTAGTTCTGAAAACTGAAAGATGCAGACAACTGAAGCATGCAGACAACTAAAGGAAAAGATTGAAGGTTTTGCCCATGACGGCATTTTGACTCCAGAGCTAGTTGAACAGTGGAAATCCGCGTTGCCATGAATCGGTTTCTTCGCCACGGGTTTGGAAGATGAGAACGGTTACCTTTAAAAGCATGTCGACAAGCATCGAGGAATATGCATGTAGTTCTATGCCTCATCATGAAAGCACTTGTTTTATGTTGGCATCCACATGAAATAAATAAATTTTGAATTTCGAAAGCTTTTGTGTTTGTTGTGCTTTAATTTGAATTTGCAAAAATAAACATTAAAGAAATTCTTGATTTTTGAATAGCGCGTTCTTAAAAGAAAAAAAAATCCTTCTTCACGTTAAGAAATGATGGGGAGTCTCGAGATTATTGATGATCATTGTTAGAAATGACCCAACACCCTTCCCCCTCTCTTTCGGACTCGCCTATGCTTGAATCCTTTAAGTTGAAACAGTCAATGCTTCCAGGAACATATTGTTGAATTTCAGAAACCACAGCCAATGCAACAAGAAAAATGCAGATCCTAGTTTAGGTTATGAGCAATGGAACAAACTTTTGAGAAAATCCAAGCTTTTTTTTGTGACTCAAACAAGTGAAACCTCTTTCAAGAATCTGAATTATGGTAAATTGATGTGTGTCAAGGTTATGCCAAAACCATTCACGTCCCTTTCCGTAACCACAAAACAAGAGTTGCCCAGACGTCACTTCATGATTAACGTCTCGGGTAACAATGATTAAACCTGGTTTTCTCGTGTTTCTAGAAAAAAGCTGTTTTCGAGCCAAATTCTTTCTTGTCCCTTCGGAGAGAAAAAAAGACTCGAGGTGTTCCTCGTTATGATACGAAGTCTCATTTGTATGACCAATCTAATGGTGCATCATTTGTAGATACGGAAGACGCGTGGTGAATAAAGATGAAGTAATTTTCGGAGCATGCATCAAAAAAAGAAAAAATGAAAAAAAGAAAAGAAAGAAAATGAAAAAACGAGTGTGGCATCATGCATTTATGAAATTCAAGATGGTTTCAAGAAAGAAAAACCTTTTCATTATTTTCCTCTAAGGAATGACTCTTCGATTTACGTGCTTGTGTCCGAGATGAAAAATGGCCATCTTTCATCATCCTTTCACAAATTATAAAATATCTTTTTGCTACCCCTTTTGAGCCTAACGAATACTTTCGTTCTTTCAACCCCGATCAAGGATCACCCTCCACACTAGGGGGCAAATGCGAGGAAGGATCTTTTCAAAGATCACAGATAATGAAGTCTTGGTTCAAAGACGAAAAAAGAATGTCGTGAATCAAAGAGAAATCTGAGCTTCTAAACAACTATGGGCTCACCTTATCAAAATAGAAATGCAAAAAAAAAAGAGAGATAAAAAGAAAAATGAAAGCAAAAAAATAGGAAATGAAGAAAAGAATGGATGAAAATCATCGAATAAAGAGAAAGCTCAGAAAAGACAAATGTTTCGAAGAGAATCTTCCTCATGAAATGATCCTTGATTTGATCACCTTAAACACATGTTTGGGCCTATTTATCTTTTTTTCAGAACCTCGAACCTTGGCCTACATTACGTACCTTGAAAAGACCATTTTGATTGAGCATGGCCATTTAAATTGATGAGTCTATTCTTAGAGAAATGCATGAGACTTCGGTCTCCTTTCTGGTTAAAAATCCTTTTTGGATAAGTCTTGATTTCTTGAATGCATGGTGAAACATTTAATGAAAAAAAATGAAAAAAATGGAAAGAAGGAGACTCTAGGGTGAAAACCCAACACAAGCAGTCTAGAGTAAAATGGGAGAATTTCGGTGCCGCTTATGGTATTGTCGAGGCCATAACAAAAGAAGAGGTCATTTTGAAGAAGTTAAGGAACATCTCGGAATTCCAAAATATCCCAAAACTGTCAACTCTCGTTTAGAGGGTTGACTTTAAAAACTGAGACCGTTTCCTTTCCAGAATTAAATTTCCAGTTTGAACATCCCAGCTGATCTTGACGTTTGTCAAAACGCCATAATTTGGAAACTAAAAGAAGGTTGAATTTGTTTGAGTCCAAAAAATCATGTTCTATAAAATCGGTTCCATTTGTGAGTTTAGAAAGGATATACATTTTTCCTGTTGCGAAGTCTCCTTGGATCAACCAAAATCTTGTGGTACCAAGCCTTCCGACTCAATTTGAAAAATCCGAATTGACACTCAGAAAAACTCCTAACAGTGATCATCAATCTTCAAGAGATTTGGATATCACAACATGAGGATGACGTTTTCAGCTCAAAAGTTTTCAGTAAATAAGCAAACATTTTTCAAAAAAAAGGAAGCAAGCAAAAGCAGATAAATGAAAAATATTTTTGGAAGAAACCATTTCCGATGTTGGCATAAGATGAAGGTTCTTCTGGCCCAGAGGTATGGAACTATTGAGGTAGAAGAAATGAACATTTGGCTCGGACTCCAGTTGATAAAATTTTGAAAAACTATCGTGGCAAAGAGATAGTTCCAAAGTGAAGAAAAAGGTTGATCTCTTACGAGGCACGAGCATTTTAGGATACACTCTGTTTCGAAGAGGAAAAACGATTTGGAAAAGCTAAACCAAGATCAGGAAAAACAATTGGGAACATTTGCATCATTCATGAGCATTCGCATATTTATTAAGTTTTGCATCTGCATCGTGTCGTAAAATGTGTACAGTATTCATGGGTACTTGCACATACATCATCAGGAGCATATGCATTGACATCGCATGACATTCACATTTCATGCATGACATTGACTATTTGAAATTTTGACTTTTGAATTCGAACATTCAGTGAGATTTTCTTCCAAGATATGATCTTCAAGTATGATCACCAAGACCTCCGGGCCCCTCTTTTAAAACCTCCGGATTACCTCTTTTAAGTCCTCCGGGCACAGGAAAAGAATTTATTTTCGAAGTTGTGGAGCCTCTGATGAGAGGAGCAATTTATTTTCAAAGTTGTGGAGCCTCTGATGAGAGGAGCAATTTATTTTCAAAGTTGTGGAGCCTCTGATTAGAGGAGCAATTTATTTTTCAAAGTGATAGAAAATTAAAAAAAGAAGACCTCCGGGCATCTATTTTAAAACCTCTGGTTACATTTTTAAGACCTCCGGGCACAGCAAAAGAAAAAGGAAATTAGAAAAAAGAAGACCTCCGGGCACCTATTCTAAGACCTCCGGGCACCTCTTTTAAGACCTCCGGGCACTTTTTCAAAGAAAAGATAATTTTTATAAGACCTCCGGGCAACTGTTTCAAGACCTCCGGGCACTATTCTCGAAAATCATGGAGAAGAGCTCCGGGCACCATTTTCAAAGAAAATACATTTTTAAAGACCTCCGGGCAACTGTTTCAAGACCTCCGGGCACTATTCTCAAAAATCATGGATAAGACCTCCGGGCACCATTTTCAAAGAAGAGACATTTTTTAAGACCTCCGGGTACTTGTTTCAAGACCTCCGAGCATTATCCTCAAAAATCATGTTTTCAAGACCTCCGGGCACCTTTCTAAAAAATCATTGATAAAGACCGTTGGGCATCATTCTTAAAGTCAAGAATAAGACCTCCTGGCACCACTTTCAAAGAAGTAACGTTTTTAGACCTCCAAGTATCTGCTTTCAAAAACCTCCGGGTAACATCTTTCAAAATGCCATTTTTCAAAACCTCCGGGTACCATTTTCAATTCTTGCGAAGTCAAACTCGTTACTTTAGGAAAGGTCGAGCCTCGATATGATTAGTCAAGTGGCGACATCTGAAGAATCTGACAAAGAATTTCAAAACTAAACGAGAAAGAGATAGAGATATCCAGAATGAGTCTTCACTTTCGTAGGACTAAGGTAGTAAGTGAGGTGATGATCTAAGTTGTGTTCAAACTCCTTGTCAAAAATTCGAAGTTCGTTTTTAAATTTCAAAGTTGTGGAGCCTCTCATGAGAGGAGCAATTTATTTTCAAAGTTGTGGAGCCTCTGATGAGAGGAGCAATTTATTTTCAAAGTTGTGGAGCCTCTGATGAGAGAAGCAATTTATTTTCAAAGTTGTGGAGCCTCTGAGGAGAGGAGCAATTTATTTTCAAAGTCGTGGAGCCTCTGATGAGAGGAGCAATTTATTTTCAAAGTCGTGGAGCCTCTGATGAGAGAAGCAATTTATTTTCAAAGTCGTGGAGCCTCTGATGAGAGGAGCAATTTATTTTCAAAGTCGTGGAGCCTCTGATGAGAGGAGCAATTTATTTTCAAAGTTGTGGAGCCTCTGATGAGAGGAGCAATTTATTTTCAAAGTTGTGGAGCCTCTGATGAGAGGAGCAATTTATTTTCAAAGTCGTGGAGCCTCTGAGGAGAGGAGCAATTTATTTTCAAAGTCGTGGAGCCTCTGATGAGAGGAGCAATTTATTTTCAAAGTCGTGGAGCCTCTGATGAGAGGAGCAATTTATTTTCAAAGTCGTGGAGCCTCTGATGAGAGGAGCAATTTATTTTCAAAGTCGTGGAGCCTCTGATGAGAGGAGCAATTTATTTTCAAAGTCGTGGAGCCTCTGATGAGAGGAGCAATTTATTTTCAAAGTTGTGGAGCCTCTGATGAGAGGAACAATTTATTTTCAAAGTCGTGGAGCCTCTGATGAGAGGAGCAATTTATTTTCAAAGTTGTGGAGCCTCTGATTAGAGGAGCAATTTATTTTCAAAGTTGTAGAGCCTCTGATTAGAGGAGCAATTTATTTTCCAAGTGATGGAGCCTCTGATGAGAGGAACAATTTATTTTTCAAAGTGATAGAGCCTCTGATGAGAGGAGCAATTTATTTTTCAAAGTGATAGAGCCTCTGATGAGAGGAGCAATTTATTTTTCAAGTGATAGAGCCTCTGATGAGAGGAGCAATTTATTTTTCAAGTGATAGAGCCTCTGATGAGAGGACCAATTTATTTTCCAAGTGATAGAGCCTCTGATGAGAAGAGCAATTTATTTTTCAAGTGTTGGAGCCTCTGATTAGAGGAGTAATTTATTTTCCAAGTGATAGAGCCTCTGATGAGAGGAGCAATTTATTTTTTAAGTGTTGGAGCCTCTGATTAGAGGAGCAATTTATTTTCCAAATGATAGAGCCTCGCTAAAAATGGATCTCAATAACCGGACAAAATTGGTTATACTGTCTTTGCCATATTCTTGATTCTCAGCAATGTGCAAAGAGGGGCAGCTGTAATAACCAATTTTCGTCCGGGTCGGATTTGAATCCGACCCGGGCCATTTGCAACAGGGCTTGCTATTTAGCAGGCCCAATCTGTAAACACCAAGCCCAGTCAGGCCCAACGCCCAAGCCCAGCCTGCCCACTGGGCCCATTTCCCCAACCAACCTAACCCTAACCCCTGCCACAAACCCTACCCCTGACAGTCCCAACCCCCTCCTGCCAACCCACCCTACACACCACCACCAACCCACACTCCCCTCCACACGCCACCCTCCTGAATAAAACCCCCAGATCAGCCAGCAAAAAAAAAAAGGGAGGAGGGAACTGGATCGGAAAACCCCCCTTTCAGGAGATCCCACAAAAAAAAAAAAAAAAAGAGGAGAAGACCCCCTCCTCACAAAAAAAAAATCGATCGAATTCCCCCCTACCAAACAAAAACCAAACCGACCCCCAAAAACCCCAGATCTGGGGTTCGAAACCCAGATCTGGACCCCTTTCGAAACAGATCCCCACCACCAAATACCCGAACCAAGAACGAGCCCTGCAAAAAAAAAAAAAAAAAAAGAAAACCAGCCAAACACAAAAAAAAAAAAAACCACAAGCAAAAAAAAAACACACACACAAAAAAATTCGGTTTCGAATCCTAGATCTAGGTATTCCAGGTGAGTTTTGGGCAAAACGGAGCCCGGATCCGTGACGAGGGGGTCGAAACCCCCTCGGATCTGAAATTTGGTGGCTATCGGTCGCCGGCGAGCGACGGCCGACGGCGGAGCACGGCGACCGGCGCGGTGGTCCTGTCGCCGGATTCTGGGCTGAGAGGGGTTTTTTGGTTTTAGAGAGAGAGAGAGAAAAAAGGAGAGAGAGAGAGAGGGAGAAAAAAAAAAGGAAAAATGGAAAAATAAAAAGAAAAAGAAAAAGAAAAAAAGGGGCACCCGCTTATTTTTTTTAAAAAAAAAATCAAGGCGTCAAAACGACACCGTTTTGCCCAGGGTCCGCGCGTGGACCCGCGGGTCGACCCGGGTCCGCGCGCCCGACCCGGGTTCAAAAAAAAAAGAAAAAAAAAGTTTGTGTGGCGCCGAAACGGCGCCGTTTCAAGCAAGGGGGTCCGCGCGTGGACCCGGATCCGACCCGGGGTCCGCGCGGGTACCCCTTACCCGAAGAAAAAAAAAAGAGAACTGGGCCAGGATCGGACCTGGCCCAGCAGGCCAGGATCGAACCTGGCCCAGCAGGCCAGGCCTGATCCTAGGCCAAAAAAAAAAGGGAGAAGAAAAAAAAAATTTAAAAATTAAAAAATAATAATAACTAAAATTATTTTTTTAATTAAAATATATATAAAAAAGGAAAAATTAAAAAAATGAAAAATTAATAATAATTAATAATGACAAAAAAAAAGGAAAAAAATTAAAAAGAAAAAATTCACGATTATCGGTTTCGACGTTTTGATTTTGTTTTTTTTTCATTTTTGAATTTTTCAGGTGGTCGAGAAAAAACAAAGAATTTTGCGAAGATCAAGTCCGGCATTTTGAATTTCGGATTCTCGACATTTTTCAGGTATGATTTTAATTTTCTTATTTATTGTCATTACTATTTTTGTTTATTTATTTTTGTTCAGTATTCGACATATTTTTATTGTTTTGTTTCGGTTTTAAAAAATATAAAAATAAATTTTTTTTTTAATTTACACTTTCAAAAAAAAAAAAGAGATTTTTAATAAATGCGAATAACCGACGACGGAATTCGAAGGACGTCACGGTAGTGATTCCTACGATATCTTGAGGTGAGAGAATTTCGTTAAATATCACCACGAGTGGTGGGAGTATTTAGCGATATGCTCGATATAAAAATTAAAAAAAAATGGAAATAATCAAAATAAAAAATTTAATAAAGAAAGCGAATGTTTATGCGCTCGATATTTTGCCATGCTCGTTTTTTTAATATTATGATTTGCATGTTTAATTTTATAATTATGTGCTAAGTCGTGTGCATCCGAGACATAAATATTCGCATCGTACGCATTTGAATAAAAAATGGATGTAAATTGCCGACGACGGAATTCGAAGGATATCAGTTTGTGATTCCTAAGATATCTCGAGGTGAGAAGATCTCGTTAAATACCACCGAGAGTGTCGGAAATATTTAATGAGTATTTTCGATAATAAATTTGTGTTCAATTTTGTTTTTCAAAATAACAATAATAATCCAAAAAAATTCAAAAATAGTAAATATGTTTTTTAATAAAATAAAATAAAAGGAAAAGAGAATTAGTTTTAAATACCGATGTTAAATCCATTAAACCGAGATTTAAGATAACACATGATTAAATGGTACCGTTTTCTAAAAGGGCGTTATGGGGGTGCTAATCATTCCCCGTACGTAACCGACTCCCAACCCAATTTTGTTTTTACTTTGGTTCAAAGCGCGGACTTCGAAATTGGTTTTACAAAAATGTTTTAATTAATTTTAAGATATTTTACTAAAACCGATTTTAATAGGTGGCCAATCACACCTAGCAAAAAAAAAGATTGGTGGCGACTCCATTTTTTGTGTTTTCAAATTCGTCACTAGCGGTCGAAAAAACGTTATGACAATAAATATTGTAATTTTTAATTTAAAAATAAATATTTATCTAAGTTAATTTTTTTGGATTCAAATATAATTTGATAAATTTTCAAATTCAAGTATTCATTTTATTTAAACGAGTATTATTGTATACTTAAAATCGTTATTCCAAATCATTTACATATTTATAAATGTAGTGTTAGAATGCAATGTACGAAACATTATAATACAATACACATATTAATGACTTATTTTATATATTTTTAGAAAATCACATAATAAACCTAAAAATAACATATATAATTATAAGAGATTAGATTATTTAATTTAAATTACATAATAAGATGTTATTATAACCTAACGTACAAATCATTATCATAAAATACACATATAATTATGAACAACATATTTTATGTGCTTTCTTCTAAATTACATAAGAATGGATTATACTTTTAAAATAAAAATAATACATTTATTTTAAATAATATGTATAATGATAAAGAATGTTAAAGATTATCATAAGTATATCCATGATAATTAAAATATATCAATTATGATAATCTTATAAATTATATCTTATTATAAAATTATCATAATTGATATAATATTTATTAATTTATTTATGAGATTATTATATATTTAAAAGACTATTTTAGTTTTTAACAATTATCTAGAAATCTTGAATAATTAATTTAAGAAGTTTATTGTGATAATAATACAACAAACTTATTATTTATCAAATCCAATGGTTTGATTTAAAATAAAGATACTAAGATTGATTTACAACCATTAAAATTTTAATTCCTAATATCCTAACACTATATATAATAACATCAAACTCTTTTTTTTTTTTCCACAGACAGTACTGCATACTTTATCATACTCCAAAATAATAATTACAAGTTATAAAATTAAAATAAATTAATAATTTATCTTATACTATTTTTTGTATTAAATTAATGTATTTAAAATAAAATTATACTTAATTTAAGTTTGAGTCATTTCGGATTAATTGTTCGAGTCAATTTGGATTCGGATCATTTTCGGACTCGGGTGGGATCGGGCTGGATTGGGTTCGAGTTGTTGCCCTTTTTTATCAAATCGAATTTGAGTTCAGATGAATTGATCAGATTTTTTGGATTCAGATCAAAATTGATAGGTCTAGATTTTCATTTATTGGTGCAAGACTTCCAAAGCTAACATAGATAACTGATTCATACTCTTGTTTGTTTGTCTAACCGGAAATACAATTTTGGTCTTGTGTTAATAAACTAATTGAAGAGACTGGATAACATTTATGAAATGGAGCAATTGGGAAAACCGACACCCAAAGTTCTTGGTGAAGTGTTTCAAAGGCAGATTGTTCTAGTTCTTCGAAAGTATTCCAAATTAGCCCTGAAGAGGCCTTTCTTTGATTAGCTATGAGAAAGGATTATATGAAATGATTATTTCACATCAGTATATTTTTTTTTCATTTAAATCATGTCATGTAATTAATTTTTTTTTAAAATCACTATTTATTATAAAAATCATTAATGAATTACTGAAATAAATATTTTTCATTTAATTATTACGTATAATGTGTAATAAATAGTTGACTTTTTTAAAAAAATTGATTACGTAAAATGATTTGAATGAAGAAATATATGCTGACTTGGAGTAACCGTTTCATGCAATCCTTTCTCGATTCACCATATACACAAGCTACCAATCGATAAAATCTTTCGGGTCATTTGTGTGGATGACTGGGTTAAAGGCTAAAGCCATTTTCATACACAAAATCTAAATCAGGAAGTACGAATATATATATATATATATATATATATATATATATATATAACTTACAAGAAAAGAATGTTGCTTAGTTAAACATATAACCTTTAACTCTTGGAGTTACATATATAGTTATATATAGCAAATAAAGCTCACTTAAATCTTAAATGCTAAAATATTAGACTATTTGTTTTAGTTAATAAGGAGAGGAACCTTTTTTTCTTTTGTAGACTAAGGTTCTATAGTTGTTTGGAGCATTTCGGGAATGCATTTTAAAAATAAAATCTTAAATGCATCAAACTGATATAAAAAAGTGTATTTAAAACCGCTTGAGAATATGAATAAAAATAGGTAAAATTTGAGGACATCTCTGACCGTATTATCGGAAGAAAAAAAATGCTCAATAAAATATCATTCGAGTTAATATTGATACCATTAATTTCTAATGCAGTTCCAATTAATTTGTTTCAATCCAAATATTACCTTATAATGTAAGGGCAGGTAAAATCATACCTTGTATGGGAATATACCCTTTTTTCCCTTAGAAGAGGAAAAGCTGTTTAAGTTCATTTGCAACGTCTTGAGTGAAGTAAAGAACAGCATCAGAAATCAAGCAAGCAATTAATAGACTCCTCTGAAGTATCAGATAACAAATTAGCCAAGCAATCGCAAAAAAGCAGTCCACATATAGTGTTAAGTAGTGAAAGAAAAGCTATGGTATTTGTTGTAAAAGTTTCATTTTCAGTTTTCGGATCATGAAAGGAAAGAAATGAGGGTAGTTTGAAGGGTTGGGAGAGTTGAAGTTGGTGTGGATTACGGTGATGGAGAAGCTTCTTGAATAGAGAATCTATCTTGTTCGGATTCTTTATTTATTTATTTTTTTTGAAATATTTGTGCTTGACACCCGTGTCCGACGCATATTTGGACATGGGTATGGGGATATCATGGATATTTTATATTCTGGGTTACTGAATTTAGCATCAACTTTCATGTAGATCACAAACCTTAATTTTATCAAATTACATCACTGAACTTCTACTATTAATAAATTAGGTCACTTATGGTAACTTCGTTGAGTAATTCTAACGGAAAAGTTGACTCAACATGCATATATTTTTTTACATCTCATCAAGATAATGCATGATTGACATTTAGGTAAAAAAAAATCATATTGAGTCTGCTTTTCGTTAAAATTACTTAACGGAATTAGCATAAGTGACTTAATTTATTAATAATAAAAGTTTAGTAATGTAATTTGATGAAATTAAACGTTTGTGACCTATATGAAAGTTGATGTTAATAAGTTCAGTGACCCAGAATGTAAATTATTCTGGATATCATCCTCCAAAGACCTTCCAAATACATAAAAGTTTTGGGAAAAAATTGAACATACCCGTATCGAACATATACCTGTGCCCGACACTCTCACCCGAATCCGAATAACATAGTGGAGAATTCCTTTGCAAGGTGCAACATAGGATTAATGTGGCCAGCTCTTTTCAAAAAGTCCAACTAGTCGGCATGCAGTTGGATGGGGTTTTATGTCCATCTTTCCAGCCAAAGTTTCACAAGAACCCATTTACCCATTTTTCAATGGTTCAAGCCAACACCAGCCATGGATTGATCCAAGCCTAACCACCCACCCCTTAAACATGTCTGCTTGCTGCTAACTAGCTAGGCCCCAAGCTATCTCCAAAACTTCAGTTTCATATTGCTGCAAGTCTTCCAAAGTCCACATATATAACTGCTTTTGGTTCCTGTTTTTTCTACTACAACTTTGGTCTTGTGTTAATAAGCTACTTGAAGTTAAATTGAATCCAAAAAATGGATTGCCAAGGGTATATATTTGTTCTACTTCTTCAAAAGTTTTGCAAATGTTCTATTTTTCATGATATTGCTCTCAACTCTTTTTTTTTTTGGATAAGTAAGTGTTTTATTTATCCAGAAAGCAGTTAAACTGCTACATCCAACATCATGTGCAACATGTACTTAAAGCTATACATACTTAAACAATACTTGAACAAAACTTAAGACCACTAATCAATCAGGGAACAATAGCAACATACTTCAGCAATACTTAAAGCTATTCCAGAATGGACAAAGATCCTAGGAAAAAAGAGACAGTCCCCAATCTGCATCCAATCTTCGGTTCACTTCATCAGGACTAATGTTATTGAGCCCCAACAATCGCATTCTGATGATCTCTTTTATCTGCTCAATGATGGCTCCTTGAGTGGATTGAAGGCGATTAAAACACCTATTATTTCTCTCCCTCCAGATCGAGTAAAGAAAGGCACTCCATGATAAACGCAAGATAACAGAAATGAGAGTTTTTCCTCTGATTCTGTTTACTGCCCATTGCAGCTCTGCTTGCCAACTCCTTATGCTTCTATGAAGTTGACATAAGCATAGTATATGCCCCCAGATTTCCTTTGAATAGTCACATTCAAAAAATATATGATTCCGGGTTTCTTGCTCAGTTTGACATAGCTCACATTTGCCATCCACCTCCATGCCCCATGACATCAATCTGTTCTTTGTAGGCAGTTTGTCCAATATAGCCATCCAAGCTACCAGTGCATGTTTAGGAATATGAAATGGAAACCAGATCAGTTTATCCCACTCCACCTTGTCCTGTCTAGGCCTGAGATCATTCCAGACTTTAGCCACCATAAATCTGTTCCCAGGGAACTTCCAAGTTAGAGCACCATTCTGGGTGGAGGTGAACCTCAAAGCCAAAGCCCTCAGCTGAAGCATTTTACGCCATGTCCAGCTGCTTCCTGGGGAAGGTTGAACCTGCCACACTGTTCTTCCTTTCAGCACATAGGCATGAAGCCAGGCAATCCACAATGAACCTGTCTGAGAGAGAAGTGCCCATAGGTGCTGAATAATGCAAGCCTTATTCCATATTCCCAAGTCTTTTAATCCAAGACCCCCCTCTGACTTAGGACAGCAAATGGAACTCCATTTGACTCTTGCTCCCTTAGCTGAGTCATCTCTTCCTTTCCAGAAGAAC
This sequence comes from Fremontodendron californicum, assembly GCA_030761205.1. Classification (NCBI taxonomy): domain Eukaryota; kingdom Viridiplantae; phylum Streptophyta; class Magnoliopsida; order Malvales; family Malvaceae; genus Fremontodendron; species Fremontodendron californicum. The sequence goes on along the minus strand of JAULJL010000041.1, from coordinate 12,685,783 downwards.
CTGCTGCATAATTGATTAATTCTTTTAAGAACAGCCTTAGGCAAAACAAAGTGCCTGCACCAGAAATTGGACACATTAAAAAGAACAGATTGAATGAGCTGAAGCCTTCCTGCATAGGATAACATGCGTGCTGCCCAGCCATTAATTCTCTGAGTAATTCTATCAATCAAAGGAGAACAATCCTTTTCAGAGAGTCTTCTTGTGACCAAAGGGACCCCAAGGTACCTAACAGGTAGTTTGCCAAGTTTAAACCCTGTCAACTCTTGCATCTCAAGTAGAGTGGTCCTACTAACACCAGAGGAGAAGACTTCACTCTTGGAAGGGTTTAATTGCAAACCAGAAATGGTATAAAAGTAATGGAGAAGACCCTGTATGCCCACAACAGAATCCAAGTTACCCTTTGCAAAAATCAGCAGATCATCTGCAAAGCACAGGTGAGTAAGCTTGATTCTGTGACATTTAGGATGGTAGCTGTAAACTCCATGAAGAGCCCCTGCATCCAGAAGTCTGGATAAAACATTCATAGCAATGACAAAAAGATAAGGAGAGAGAGGGTCTCCCTGTCTTAACCCCTTTGCTCCTTCAAAGTACCCTACTAATCCTCCATTAAGAGAAATTGAGAACTTTGGGGAAGTGATGCATGCCTTGATCCATCCTATGAACTTATCAGGCAATCCATAAACTGATAAAACAGTGAGAATGAAGTCCCAATTTAATGAATCAAAAGCTTTTTGGAGATCAATCTTCATTGCTAAACGGGGGGATAAGGTTGCTCTTCCACACCCTTTAACCAGTTCCTGAGCCATGAGAATATTATCTGAGATGCTTCTCCCTGGTATGAAGGCACTCTGGTTGCTGGAGATCATAGTAGGAAGGAGTGGAGTGAGCCTGGCAGTGATGATCCTGGTAATACATTTATAAATGACAGAGCAGCATGAAATAGGCCTGAAGTCCTTCATATGATTAGGATTCTGGACTTTTGGGACAAGAGCAATACATGTAGAGTTAAAGACTGATATCCTGCTCCCTGATTGAAAGAAGGATAAGATTGCTGCAGTGACATCCTCTTCCACAATAGGCCAAGCAGTTTTAAAAAACTGTGCAGTGTATCCATCTGGCCCTGGGGCTTTGTCCCCATTCTGTTCAAACATGGCTCTTTTCACCTCCTCTTTTGTAACAGCCTTAGCTAAATTGTCCTTAGCTTCAGTAGGCAAGGCAGGCTGAATAAGTTCAGTAAGAAGCTCCCTAGGGCAGTCTGTGACCTGTTTGTCCTCAGTCCCAATCAACTTCTGAAAGAACCTTACAGCCTCCTTTGAGATTTGGCCAAAATCTTCCAACTTCCTTCCCTCATCATCATAGAGGACTCTGATGGATTGCTTGCTATGCTTTGCTGACACCATTTTATGGAAATAATGAGTGTTCTGATCCCCCTCTTGCAGCCATTTTATCCTTGATTTCTGCCTGTAAAAACTTTCCTCAGCCTTTTGGAGTTCCATCAATTCTGCATAGAGTCTTCTTTCTGTTTCAACAAGAGTATTAGATGGCCTTTGATGCAGATTGATCATCTGCATGCTCTCCAATTCTTGCCTTTTATCTTGAACCTTCCCTGAAATGTTGCCATATATGGCCAGGTTAAATGCCCTCAGTACTGCTTTTAATCTCTTCAATTTGTGGAATAGAGTGGTCATAGGATTGCCAATGAAAGGTTCTTGCCAAGAGTTTTCCACAATGTTCAGGAACTCTGGATTCCTAGTCCAGAAATTAAAAAACCTAAATGGCTTTGGGGGAGAATGAGCAGTCAAGTTCATCTTTATGTATGCTAGGCAGTGATCAGAAACCATTGGAGCCAAAAACTCAACAAATGAGTGAGCAAACTGTGTATGCCAGCAATCATTCACCAAAACCCTATCAAGCTTTTTAGCCAAGTAAGCATCAGTTTGGTGGTTGGACCATGTGAATGCTGGTCCAGTACTGGTATGATCAAACACTGATAGCTGTGTCAAGCAGTCCTGAAAATCCTTCATATCAGAGGTAAGCATGTAGGAGCCATTGAAATCTGAGCTTTCCTGTGGTCTTGCTATAACATTGAAGTCTCCAGCCAAAAGCCAAGGAGAGCCATCAATTCTGCCTTGAATGTCCTGAAGATGGTGCCAAAGCCTTCTTCTACTTATGCCTTCATTGCTTCCATAAATTGCTGTAATGTAGAACCTGGTAGAATTATAAGTGGTGCAGCATGTAATGCTCTGATCAGATGTTGCAATAAGATCAACCTGCATCTGATTTCTCCATAGGAACCATATTCTCCCATTATAAGCTTCTAAGTAGTTGTGATGTAGCTTCCATCCCTGAAAGAGCCTATCTACTATAGCTGGCATGTTTTGTTGTTTCACTCTTGTTTCCAGTAAGCAAACAAGGTCTGCCTTCAGGCAGTTTATTCTCTGTATAATACTTTTCTGCTTTTGAGGGTTGTTTAGCCCCCTAGTATTCCACACTATAAAATTCATGAAAGTTGAGGGGGGGTCACTCCAGAGGCAGGTAAAACTGCCTTACCTCTTTTCCCCTTGTCAATGGGCCCTTTCTTCTTATTCTTCAAGGCTTTCATCAAGTCTGCAACTCCTGCTGCTGCTGCCCTTTGCTTCTTAGGAGAGTTTGGAAGGATTTCCACCACTTGTTCCTCCTCTCTCCATTGCTCAGAGCCACTAGTTTGTCCAGGGTCTACATTTGTCCTCTCTGAGTCACTCAGGATGTCAAATCTGTTTTGGGAACCAGCTAATACTGACTTCTTGCTTTTCTGTATGCTTCTGCTTCCTCTCCCTTTACTGCCCTCATTAACTTCTGTTTCCTTCATACTTACCTCTTTCTGTTCTTGAGTCATAGGCAGGGCACTGCTTTCAACTTCTACGCTGCTTGTAGCCTGTGCATCATGTTTTGACAGTTCTGCTTTAGGCCCCTCCTTTGGAATCCAAACTTTGGTAGCCCCTACAGGCTGTTTGGTGCAATTTCTGTCTGTATGCCCAAACAAATTGCAATGTTTGCATTTTGGAGGGTACCAAGGGATATCCACAACAACATTTGCAATAGTTCCATCACATAACTCAACATTAATGCATTTTGGGATGGGGACATCCACTGCAATCTCCACACATACCTTTGCATAGGCCAATCTCTGTTGGCTAGCAGTAATTCTATCCATATACAATGGAGTTCCTAGGGCACTAGCAATATAGCTGAGGCCACGTCTGGTGTACAATTCCAGAGGAACTCCTCCCAAATGGATCCAAACAGGTAATTTCTTCAAATTAAACTCTAATGATTTCATACCTGGCTCCCATTTTCTCAGAATGAGTGGCTTATTCAGAATGTGCCAAGGTCCCTGCTCAAGAACCCATTCTCTGGTGTCAGCATTCGGAAATTGAACTAGGTATAAGTTCAGGCCAGCAGATTTGATCACCACTGCTCCATTCTTTCCCCATAACATGTTGGCAAGTCTCTGAAATGTGCTGAAGTTTGGTGCCTTGCCAACAAACTGCGCCACAACTGAGTTCATCCACACAGTTGCTCCTTCTTCAAGAACCTCAGCTGGAGGTTTGACGGTGATGGATCCATTTGAGTGTTGAGGTGGGAAAAACAGCAACGATTGATCGGAGGAGATTGTGAAGAGCTTCTTCCAATCAAAATTGGTCTTGACTGATGCCACGTCAGCAAAGGTGGTTGTAACTAACTTTTCTGGAATGTGCAAGCACTCCGTAACTGTCTCACGATCCTTTCGAACATTGGATAATTCAGTATTTGGATCACCATTGATGAGATCATGAGAACCTGGTTCGTTGTTGAGAGCAACAGCAACCACTGTAGAACCTTCTTTTCTCATGCCAGGATCCATACTCTTCATCTGTTCCAAAAGAGCCTCAGCATCCTCTTTCTTGAAACACAACCCAAGTGATTTTTCAGTTGAAACACCCGAAACCAACGCGAATTCCTCCTCTGAAATACTGAAAGCATAAACCGAAACCCCAACCAATCTCTCAAGGCAGCCTCTGTTTTTTTTTTTTTTTTTTTTTTTTTTTTTTTTTTTTTTTCAAATCAATCTTCCATACCTCAGCATCCTCTTCCCGTTCTCGGTCCCGCTCTTACTCCGGTTCAGACTCCAAGTCCAGCTCTCGCTCTCGGTCTGTGTCCCGCTCCAGATATGCTTCCCCGTCTAGCTCTCGCTCTCGGTCCAGATCTTCCTCCTAAGTCCAGCTCTCGCTCTCGGTCAGCCGATCGATGCCCCAGTTCAAGAGAACCAGAAATGGAAACCACCAGATGCTGGAATCTTCAAGGTCAATTTCGATCGAGCTTCTCACAAAACCAACAGATTTGGAGGGATAGGTGTAGTGATCAGAAACTCAAATGGGTTAGTGATGGGGGCTTACTCCACAAAAGCTAGAGAGAGGCGTTACTTGGTAGTTTAGCTTTGGCTGAAGAAGCAGAGGCGTGAGGACAGCGATTGATGGAAGAGGAAGGAGAGAGAGAGCGGATCTGTTTCTCAGATCTGTTTTTTTTTTTTTTTTTTTTTTATGCTGGATCTGTTTCTCAGATCTGTTTCTCAGAGCGGATCTTTTTTTTTTTTTTTTTTTTTTTTTTCAGATCTGTTTCTCTCGACGCTTTGGTTCTCAAAACTGTTGAAGTCTTTTACGAGTCGTTGATGCCAAATCTTAGACCGCTCTTCTCCAACGCAATCTATCACCCAAATGGCGTCGCCATCTGATCATAAAGCCACCATTATCGAAGGCAAAGCCATCGCTCAGACTATCAGATCTGAAGTTGCCGACGAGGTGCGTCAACTCTCCCAGAAATACGGCCTAGCTGTTGATTGCTGGCTGAAAGCCAGGACTCGGAAAAGATGAACAAGATTTGAGCTCCGTTGTTGAGATGAAAAGAGGGGGTAGAGAAGAGAGGAAGCGAAACGGCAGCGTGTAATTTGCCTGAGAAGAGAAGATATGCGACGGAGAGGAGAGAAAGCGAGACTCTTAGATTTTCTCTCCAATCCTTTGATTGCTCTCAACTCTGTTTATATCATGAGCATCATTTTATTGTCAAATTACATGTAATTTTATCCATTTGACTATTTACTTTCTCATCAAAATGAAATTTCGACCCCAAGCAAGTGAATTAAGCATTTGAGAAAATTATCTAAGAAAGGTATAACTCTAAGTTTTGTCTAAATATAGTTATTCCTTCTTTAGAAAAAAAAATAAAGTTTGAGATTCAAATCCCTTTCTTCTTGAAAATTTGTATGTATGCAAAATTGATCTTGTTATACCCAATAATTAATTGGGCTGGAATATCAAAGAGAGCCTAACTGTTAGACAGGCGAGACTCACAGTTTAAAAGAAGATAATCTTAATCATTATCGATTATACAGAGTTTCAAATTTAAAATGAATGAAATAAAGACGGAGAACTTAGAAATATTTTAATATTTTGGTAATTTTATTCTTTTCAGCCGTTATTTTTTTTTCTTCTTTTATCCTTAAATATTTGTTAATTTAAGTATTAAAACATGTGTCGAAATCTCAACTTCAGTATCCCTTTAACAGTTTGCTCTCTTTTATAGGCTCTTCACATCCTCAAACAGTTCTTTCCTCAAGTTCTCTTCCAACAAAGCCGTCAGCAGATCTAAGAAAGAATAAAAATTAAGCAATAGATTTCGTAGAGTATTAAAGAAAAAAGGTCAGATACAAATATTATTTTGATTAGACCCAAATTGGACCCATTGGCAACTGAATTGACGGCTTAATATGGGCCTTAAATGAAGAAGAATTTTGATTTGCAAACCCCCCCCCCCCCCCAAAGAGAAGAAAATGTACCTTAGATTATCACTTTCATGAGGTCACATCTGATCTTTTTAAAGGATTTTTGAGCACCCCATGTGTTGACAACTCTCTCCAGTTTTCTTGATTTGAATCTTTGATAGGCAGGTTTGATTTTGCTTGCTTTCGAAACAAATTTCAAATGGATCAATTTAGAGTAAAAAAAGGGGTTTTCAATATCGTAGGAATCAATGGATATGGAGCCATTGAACCTGAAATTTTTCTGAATTTAGATCCCACTTTATGAAACTTTAACTTACTCTTCAACCACTCTCACCATTTTTTAAAATATGATAATTTGTATATTAAATCATATTATTTTCGTGTTATAATCGTGTTTAAAATATTATATATTTATATAAATTTTGACATAATTATTCATATTATATAAATTTTGACACGTTCGTATGGAACTCTAACTTACTCTTCAACCACTCTTACCATTTTTTTTTTAGATATGATAATTTGTATATTCAATCGTATCATTTTCATGTTATAATTTTTGACATAATTATTTGTATTATATAAATTTTGACACGTTCGTGTATTTATTCGTATTCGTGTCATATCATTTTTTAATTATTTTTTTTTTGTATGATGTTCAAAATTACCTATTCAATATTTTTCAACCTTTTCTTTCAAATTTAATCTCAAACCTCTAAAAAATTATGATTCATTAACCTATAAACTCGTTGACTTTGCTTTAACTTTACTTACTGGTGTGCTAAATGATTAACAATCAATTATAATAAACAGAACAGAACCCTATTATTAGGGTTTCTCTCTTTGTTTTATTGCCCCATTAAAATATTCTCTAAATCATTAACTATAATTACTGTAATTAACATGGCAATAATACTCTTCATCCAGTCTTTGACATAAAAAAAAAAAATATCGTTGCTTTGCTTTATGCCAAGGAACAGGAAAAACAAACCCTGTCTGAATTGATTAAAAAGAACAAAGATCTAATTAGAACAGTAATTAATTAATTTAAGAATTTACTTTTGATATATTCGTAATAAAATTTTTAATTTTATAAACAGTAGTAAGAGATTGTCATATATATTACTCTTTTAATTAATTTTTTTAAAATATCCGAATTAATTCTATCTGTGAAATTTAAAAACTTCACTTAATTAAAAATTAACAAAAATCAAAGGAAACAATACCCAACTTAGATTGTTCTATCTATCTGACAAAATTGCATGCCTTGGATCATGAAGAAATATAGGCATGATTTTCTTTTTTCTTTTTTAGCATTAAAAGATTGGCTGATGATTTATATAATCTTTGGCAATTTGAAGGTGAATTTAGAGAATTTTACTTTCTTTTTTTTTTTTGACAAAATGATTTGTTTCAGGAACATCAAAATTTCAGGTAAAAATGTTTAATCTCAGATTAGGTGACATAGGATTCTTCTTACAAAATTCTCTTCTTGTCCTTTCAACAAAATTGCCAGCAGCTTGGCGAATGTTTGGAATCTTTTAAACTTTCTAAGACAAGAAATTAGGTTAAAATTATCATCATAAAACATAATGGGACTAATGGTGGAAAAAAAAAACTTATTTATGAAATCAAGATTTAATAAGCTTTTATTTAGTCTCTTTATTTGACCCCAACTCTTTCACAAATGTTACCATTGAGTAGAGGTGGCAAAATGAACCCGAACCCGAAAACCCGCTCAGGAAAACTCGAACCCGAACCCGCCCAAACCCGATTTGACCAAAAAGTCAAAAACCTGAACCCGAAAAAGCCCGAACCCGAATGGGCCCGAACCCGAATGGACCCGAACCCGAATGGGCCCGAACCCGAATGGACCCGAACCCGAATGGACCCAAACCCGAATGGGCCCGAACCCGAATGAGCCCGAACCCGAATGAGCCCGAACCCGAATGGACCCGAACCCGAGACCGGCCCGAACCCGAACCCGAATTTAATACTAAAAATAAAAATAAACAAATTGCAATTTTTTTTTTTTTTTACAAAGCAATAACTTTAATTATTAATTTTATTCTAATTTTTTTTAATAATTTAATTAAAATTTAAAATTTAATATATTATATATATATGTGATGAAATAATAATTTTATCAAAAAGTAAATTATATTTTGTACTTATAAGTTATAACTTTAACGTCTCATATCATGATGAATTTACAATCTAAATATTTTAAATTCTTGAAAATTTTAAAGATGTGAAAAAAAAATTGACAATAATTCAATTAATCTATAAGGGTAAAAAAATTGACAATAATTCAATTATTTTGGCCTTTTGGGTTATACTTAGACCTGCTCACGGGCCGGGCCTGGGCAGGATATTTTGTGTTCCGGGCCGGCCCGGCCCGGAACAGTAATTTTTATTATAATATTATTTTATTTAATTTTAATTATAAAAAAATAAAAAAAATAAAAAAATTATTTTTTTATTCCAATGAACAGTGTTTCGGGCCTAAACGGGCGGGCCGGGCCGACCCAAGGCCAGGCCTGGGCAGAGAAAATAAAAAAAAACTGGGCCGCGGCCCGGCCCATAAGCAGCTCTAGTTATACTTATGCGGTTAGGTTAGGGTGGGTTTAATTGGATTATGGCTTTCATGTGATTTTATTTTAGCGGGTGGATTTAATGAGGTTTTGGGTTTTATGGCCTTTTGGTTTTGGGTACATTTATTATATATTAATAAATAATCATATTAATGATATATTTATTACGTATAATTTAAATATAAATTATATTTTTTAGTACTACTTTATAATTTATACTTTATACTGATGAAAAAAATATAAGTACTCGATATATATATATATATATATATATCTTGACTATAAGCATAAATTTTTTGCATTTTATAAATATATAAACGAATAGATGAAGGCCAGGATTTATTTTTAAAAGTTTTTTATTTTATAGTGAATATAAATTATAATGTATTCATATTTTGAAATTCGAGCTCATCAAATCAATTATTTTAAATATCAATATATTAATTTATAATATATCATATTTTTTATAATAAATTATTTCAAAATTTGATTTTATATAACAAATTAATTTCTTATTCTTTTGGTGCTAACAAATATTAATTTTAAAAAATAAATATAATTAAAAATATCATATAATAGCAAAAGTATAAAAATAAAAATAATAATAATAATAAATTAATAATTTGTTTTTAGATATAAATATTTAAATTACGTAAAAATGATTACATCTAATATAAAATAAAATAATGTAAAACATACCCGTACCCAGATCGAACCCGAACCCAGACCGAACCCGAACCCGAATGGGCCCGAACCCGAATGAGCCCGAACCCGAATGGGCCCGAACCCGAATGGGCCCGAACCCGAATGAGCCCGAACCCGAATGAGCCCGAACCCGAATGGACCCGAACCCGAATGAGCCCGAACCCGGATGGACCCGAACCCGAATGAGCCCGAACCCGAATGAGCCCGAACTCGAATAAACCCGAACCCGAATGAACCCGACCCGAACCCGCCCGAACCCGCCCAATTGCCACCTCTACCATTGAGTGAAAATTTATGGTGCAACAATTTTATTTTTTATTTTTATTGCTCAAAAGAGTAAAAGATAAATTACATTTTGATGAGAACATAAACTATTATGCATGATCAATTAACGCTAATATCAGATGCAAGGGTGAATTAATTATGCAAAAAAAATAGAAAGTTATTAATAACTGTAAGGGATGGCTCAATCGATAAGTTCATTAGTCTTAAGTCTAGGAGTGTAATCGAACCAAGCCGAATTCAAGTTATAAAAAGTTCGAGTTTAACTCGAAATTTGAGGTTTGAAATTCGGTTCGAACTCGATCGAGTTTCATTTTTAAAGTTCGATTCGAGATAAAAATCGAATTGCTCGAACTCGCTCAATTAGGCTCATTTACCTAGTAAAAAATGAGTTCAATTCCCATGTTCGATTTCAAACTTGATTATTTGTGATCAAGTTCGAGTTTAAATTGAGATTTTTCGATACTAATTAAAAATAAAAAACATCGATTAGGCTCGCGAACTACTTAAGTCAAGCATTAGAATACCGAGCCAAATTTAAGTTTTTTTTAACTGAACCCGAGTAGCTTGTGAGCACAAGTGTTTCATTTACACCCCTAATCTTAACATAAGTAATTTTAGATTTAAATCTTATGGATAACTCAATGTTTTCACTAATTTTCAATCCACGACCGTTATAAGATAAACATATTTTATTTTGACTTAAAAGACTAAACAATTTATCTATCTCGAATTTTATTTTATTAAAACAATAAAATAAGATTTTAATAATCCTAATAGGTAAAAAAAAAAAAATTTTGTTATATAAACATAGCATTAAGTATGATAAATGATGATTATTGGTTCATATGTTATGCATTATAACACCAACATAAATAAAAACATCACTAATTATTACATTTCCCCATCATACATCTTGCTACACTTACCTCACATTTTCATAAATATTTCTATATACTATAATAAATCAATAAACAAGTTTAATTAACAGATTAAATTATAATTGCTTTGAAATAAATCAAATTTAACTGAATTTAAAAATTTTTAATTGAACTTTCAACTTTAAATTTATTTGGTATCTCTACTTTTTTAATGCGTTATTATGCTCAATATAATTATCAATTTTTAATTAATTTGAATCAATAATTAATACCCAAATTACCCACTGTATTGAATTCAAAAGTACTAAGAATAGAAGCATTAAAAGCATATATTACTTTAAGCACTATACAAAGGTTGAAATAGGTCAATGCTGCAGCAACACCAAAAATGTCACTATAACCAAAGATGTTCTTCTCAGTCTTGTCTAACTTTTTATTTTTTTAATAAAAAAAATAAATAAAAATTAAATGAGCACTACTATTCAAGAAAAGTGTTAAAAAAATAAATTAATTTTATATTTAAATAAAATAAAATATAAATTATTAAATATGTTAAAATTTTTAACATAAATATCAAATGTATTATGTTAATTATATTTAAATATATCAATTATATTATTCTTATATTTATTAATATTTTAATATCATAGAAAAAGAAAAAAAAATAGGTCCCAATAAAAATTCAGGCTTAAATCGTAGGGCAAATTTTATCCCACAATCTTTGCCTTTTCTTTTATCCCTTCTTCCTGTCCTTATCCCCACCACCGCTACTTCACGTTGAAGCAAAGCAAGCAATTTTCTTTCTTGCTTTTGTGCTTTACTTTTATGAATCTGAAAAAAATTTCTCTTAAAGAACTAAAACCAAACCAAATCTGAAAAAATTATTATGCTAAATTAATAAAATAAAACATAATTCATAAAGTATAATATAAAATTTTTAAAAAAAAATCATCATCAATATATTCAAAAAAAAATCTTTAATAAATAATAATAACATTTCTTATTAGTAATATATTAACTGCCAAGGGACATTACAAAGAGGGTTTTGGATTTTTCTGCCTTCTACAATCTTCCCATTTTTTCCAACCAAATTTCAAAAGAAAAATCCAATCCAATTCCCACTCATAAAATTGGAAGAAAAAACCTACTTATTATTACAACAAATAATAAAAAAAAAAAAAAACATCCCCTACCCTATTTATTTCCTATTTCCTTCTACTTATAGCTTATCCCCAAAAGCTGCAATCTTCTTCAAATATCCTTGAATATAAAAATAAAAACCCTAGGATCTGTTAACTTAAATACCCTTTTTATTAGTTCCTAAACTACACACACATATTCTTCAATTCCTTTCCTTATATAAACCAAAATACCATATAACTATAAGACAAACTACTAACCCTACTATACTGGAAATTTTCCAACAAAACAAACACTATTTCAGAGAATTTTAGACTAATTTTTCCAAGGTTCAATAAGTCCACTCCTGGGGCAGATTTAGGCCTCCCTCTGGTCTATAATTTCTCCTTGTTTGTGTCAAGAGTGCATTTCTTCTGGCAATCAAAGCATCTACAAATTTAAATGATCAAAATTCAGTAACTAGAAGTTAAAACATTGGGTTCAAAATAGGCTTGGGCAGATGCAAAAAATGGTAATCCTAGGCTCACCATAGTTTGAGGCAAAGTTGGCATTGAAATGTGGCTGAACATGACTGTTGGTATCATCAAAGTTCAGATTTAAAGCTTGAACAACCTTTGCTGGGAGTAGAACTGTTGAGCAACCTGTTTCAAAACAAGAAAAGAACAAAGCAAAAAACCTCAATTATTCACTAGTTTTGAGAACAAAAATTAAAAACCAAATATGTTGTTTCAAGGGTTTTAAGTTATGTTGCTATGATTTTTTTTTTTAAATATCTATTTGAAAACCAAATATGTTGTTTCAAGAGTTTTAGATTCACATTCGAATCCGAGTAACATAAGTTTTAAAAACCCCAAAAGAAAGCTGGGGAAGCCTACCTGATTTCTTCCGAGGTTCCGGAGGGTTGTTTCCATATCTACGAGGTATGAAAACACCAGTTCCAGCACATTCTCTTTTAACACTTCCAGATCCACCAAGAAACACAGCTTTCATGCCAGAACCAGAGTTCTGTTTAGGCTGCAGCTGCGGCTGCTGCTGAGATTGAACTTGAAGTGCAGGCCATGAAGATTGAGGCAACCCCAAGGGTCTCCCCCCAACAACGACATTATTATTCCTTACTCTATTCTGGATCTGCTGTTTTTGTTGTTGTTGTTGAAGCTGTGCTTGCCAGTTGCTAGCTTTCACTTGCCTTCTCAAAAGAGCACCGCACTGAGGTTTTAACACCTGTTCTTGGCTTCTATGAAACTAAAAAAACCAAAGAAAAACAATCTCATAAGCCTAAAAACAGATCAGGAAAAATCAAAACCTCAACTTGACAAAAACAAGGTTGAAACTTTAAACTTAAAAAAAGGGCTCACCTGATTTGTTTGAGCAAGATTATAAGAAAGATTCTGATTTGAAAACAACCCAGAGCTTGAGTTCTTCATGAAAGCATGATTTTGTGTCTTGGGAAGGACTCTTTCATAGTTAAAGTTGGTGTATTTGGGTGCTTCATTGCTCATTTTAAGCCTTGCAACTTGGCCAGCAGCGGCATATATTAGATCCCAAGTGTCATTTTGGGCACCGAAAGGAGTTGTTGATGGAGAAGGAACTTGAGAAGGACCATTTGGGCTGCCATTGCTTGAAGCTGACCAGCTTCCGAGCCCACTCAGAGTCGACTGTGGTGAACTCGCCAAAACTCTAGTTTTCTGAATATTAGTAGTATTAAATTTTATTAATAGAGGGTTAAGAATTAAAGCTTTAAGCTCAACATGAAAAACCCAAAAAATCATTTACCTCGTTTTTGTCCAGGGAAAAGGTAGGAACAGTGAGTTTCTGACTCGTTGAAAGAGCGAGTCGGCGAGTCAACCCAGCAAGAAACTCATCCTCGTCACTACTCTCAGTCTCGGTAGACCCGACAACGGATTCAACAGGCGAGCTGAGAGCAGAGAAGGAGTCGAATGAGTCGAACTCGTAGGGGAACTCAGTTGGGAAACCATAACTCGGCATCAACAACTCAGTGTTGTTTTTGCCACTGTCTTTGCTCTTAAGATTCCCTTTCTCCATAATAATTTCATAATCCATTAAAAACTTCGCAGGAAGCCAAAACTCAGCATCATTTATCTGCTCAGCCATGACAAAAAAAACAGAGGAAAACAGGGGAAAGAGAAGGAAAGAAAGGGAGGGGAAGGATTTGCTTTAATGATGAGACCAAGTTTGGGTTTTGAAGAATGTTGAAGACAAGCTGCATTTATTAAGGTTTTCAGGGTCACCTTGAGACAGAGAAAAGCCTTTAAAAATGGGAAATTTAAAAAACAAAAAAAAAAAAAAAAAACTTGAAAATTAAAAATTGAAAATTTTTGGGCAATGTAAGAGATGTGCAAACAACTGGAAAGGAATGGCCCCAGTGGTTGGAGACATTTGTCCTGCTTCTGTCCTGTTTGTTGGTTAATTACAAACTTAATTAACAACTATTAAAATACTAATAAAATTCTTAAATTATTTACTTATTTTAAGTAAATTTTTATATTTTAAGTATATCCAAATAAATATTAATTTATATTAAAAATTTATTTAGATATAAATTAAATATTAAAAATTTATTTGAGTACATATTATAAATTTATTTGAGTATAATAAAAATATAAATTATAGATTTTTTTTTATTTTAGCCTAATAATTAAGTGAAAGTACTTATTTTTTTAGTAGTTTATTACTAATTTGATTTTGAAATTCAAAATTTTTGGTACTAATAATTGGGGTTTTCTTAGGGGAAGAGTTGATGTATTTTAGTGGTTAAAACTGGTTAAATTTTCTTGTTTACATTAGATTCTTTAAATCCTTCTCTCACAAGATCCATGGCTTTTATTTTTCAAAATTTGAATAATTAATTGGCTAAAGAGGTGTTGTTCAAATCCAACATTCACATATTTTTTTGTGTGAAAATTATCATAAAATTTTAAATTTTATAATTATGATCAAATTATGTGATAATTTTTAGAAATTAAGTCATGGGATCAAAACTCTAAGAGATGGAAAAAAAATTTCATTTTTTAACTGGTTTTGGTAGGAAAGATTTTGTAAGATTGTTTGATAATTTGGGAATTGGAATCTTTATGTTCTTTATGTGATTTAGTTGAAATTTTCACATATTTAGTAATCTTACATCTTTATCCATCTTTCATGCTTTTTTATTGTTTCTTAATGAAAATTACATTTTCTTTGAAAAGGTGAAGTGTGAAAGATTTTAAATTTGGTATAAATAGACTTAATTAAAGTTTAAGTAATTCATATTTAATAAAAGAATTTTGTTAATAAGTGTCTTTAGAATATTTTTTTAAAGTTGCTAATATAATAATTATAGTAATGACATTGTATAAAATGCAGTAGTTTTATTTATTATTTTTATGCATTAGATGAAAATATTACTATATATAATAATTCATTAGGACACTCATTAACCAAAATTTTATCAAAATTAATATAAATAAGTCAAAATTTTGAAAAAAAAAAATCATGTTGATATCAAAGAAAACACTTAGGGCACCTAATTTCCATTCTAGGAATGGCATGACATAAGGTTATTTCTTACACCAGTATTTTTATCCGAGCCTTGTTATTTTGTTTCTAATGTTAAGCTAATATGACCAAATATGCTATAAATACAATATAAAGAACTTGGGATAGGAGAATGAGTTATAAATGTTGAGATTTGAATCCTAAATTTATTGTATGCCATCTCTTAAAAATGATTGCATAAACCAATTGAGTTAAATAATTAATTCAATTCGCATATATGACCAAATATGCTATAAATATAGTATAAAGAAATGAAATCAAAATTTTCGCATATTATTTTTTTTTGGTACAAAGAAGATTGTAATTTGTGGTGGGGGAAAGAGTTGCAGATGTTAAGTTCGAATCTCAAACCTATTAAATATCACTTTTTAAAAATGATTACATGAACCAATTGAGTTAAATTTTTTTCGCATATTATTTGGTGGAGTGGAAAGGCCTCTCTCATCATATTGGAATGTTTCATCGAACAAGCTCGAATCTATTTAAGTTGTTGAAATCAAAATAAGAAAAATTGAAAAATTAACAACTAAATTTTGGATTAATGGTTGTTATCCTCTTTTAACAGGATTGAAGAGGTTCAAGCTTCGAAAGATTGAAAAGTAACCAATTTTAACCCTAAGATTAAAAAATTTATGATCATTTATGATGAAAAAAATACATGGTTTCATTTTTCCAATTCTCTTACCCAAAGTGTGGGTTTTTTTTTTTTTTAATACAGAACTTAATCTAATTAATTTATGCAATTACTTTTAAGAGATGATATCTAACAAATTTAACAAATTTGATATTGTACAATCTTTTTCTTTATTCTCAAATTATAATTTTTTTGTAAAAAAAATCTGAGCTTTTGGCTATACAATTGGCTGACAAATATTGTCCAATAGGTAAGCTGTGGGTTGATGCTTGGCACTCAAAAATTGCAAGTCTTTTACCCGACTATAAAGTCAAAGCCTATTGTTTAATTTTGGTATAATTTAGCAAAATTTGAAAACTCATGATAATAACGTATAAGCCACTGCTTTTGGATGGATTGTGCTAATTGCTTAAAGTTTGGTAATTTCACCATCATTTTTTTAACACAGTTCTAGCCTATGAAAGGTGGAATTAGTGGGAAGTTTAGAGTATACCTGCTCATATAGGGTCGGATCATGATTTGGATTTTTTTTAATTCAAATTTGACTTTGGATTGATCCGGATCACTATTCAAAAATTTTAAAAAAAATTAAAAAAATCATTTTTATATTATTTTTATAATTAAATTTAAATAAAATATTATTTTTTAATACATTAACAGTGATTCGAATCAGATCGAATGGGCACTCATGAACAAGTCTAGTTTAGAGCATCAAGCATCGAGAGTTATAGTGATTTTATCATTTTTTTTCTTTAATCTCCATTATTAATTACTTATGTAAAACTTTTTATGCAAGATCAGTGTAGATCTGCTCATGGGTCGGGACGGGCCACGGCCCGATTTTTTTTTAAATTCTTTGTCCAGGCCCGGTCTTGGGTCGGGTCAGCCCGGTAGGCTTAAATTTACTGTTCATCGTATTAAAAAATATTTTTTTATTTTTATAATTAAAATTAAATAAAATATTATTATTATAATAAAAAAATACTGTTTCGGGCCGACTCGGATTAAAAATATCCTGTCCAGACCCGACCCAATACGAACCGGATCTGTCAAACCGAACGAACTACCCGACCCATGAGCAGGTCTAGATCAGTGCATGCACAAATCTCGGTTGCTAATAGCAAAAATCAAACCTAGGTATGTCTCAAAGAAATGCCCAATACTTACCAACTGACTAACCCCGTTGATTAATATGGCAACTTATTTGTGATGTTATATGATTTTTTTTTATATATTTGAAAAGAAAGTTTTAAAATACCAACAGAATCAATAAAACTTTAAATTTGAATTCAAAGTTTAACTCAATTAGTTCATATAGTTATTTTTATGATATGACATTCAATAAATTTGAAATTCAAATTTCAACACATGTAATCTCTTTCCTTTATCTCCGGACTACGTCTTTTTTGTAAAAAAAAAAAACTTAAGTTTTGATTTTTTTTTTTTTTTACGTAATTCAAAATTAAACATTTAGAAAAGCAAAATTGCAATTATTGATAGAAGCAAAATCATATTGTTGCTATGTTTTTGGGATTAGGAATGTCATCTACAAGAGTTACAAATGAACTAAGATCCCTTTTGCAATGTCTATTACTTACCTTTTAGAAATAAATAGATAGATCCAAGATACTTCATGTAAGAAAATGGTGATTGGTGTCCCACTCTTTGATTTTTTTTTTTCTTTCTTTTTGGTTTTTGCATAATTTAAAGGAGAAAACATAATCATTAAGACATCCCTCCATGCATTATTTGTTATGATTATCATTTGGTTTTCCCCTTTCTTTTGCATAAGATTGTAACATAGTCAAAACATCTTAGTCCTATTTGCTTGATTTTTCTTTTATACATTGTTGGGTGCCACAAATCCCCATTATACTCATAAACTATAGTAGATAAGTCAGCCCCAACCCATTCCTTCAAAACAAATTTAACTTTAAGAAATGTTAAAGAATTCTAAAAAATATCAATTCCAATAATTTGAATAAGAGACATTAAAATTTTTTATTTTATTTTATTTTAAGCTCGTATCATTCATACATTTATTAAATCTTGTTTTTGTTTGAATAAATCTTGATATTTAAAGTATTCTTAATTCAAGTATAAAGGGAGTTCATGTTTCTTTTTTTCTCGATTAGAAACAACCCTAGTACGGTGAGGGTGTCTTTGACTAGAGATACAAATGAACCCTAAATAATTAATTTAAAGAAGATAAAAGTTGACTAATGCTTGATTTGGATGGTTGATGGGAGTTTTTCTTGTTGTATGTTATATACTATATTATAAACAGAATATATATATATATATAACAGTATGTAAAACAAATTACATTAATTTGAATAGAAACGAATTTCAATATATATATGAACATACTCAATAAATTGGTGTAGAAATAGACTTTAGAAGTCTGAATTTATAGGAGTCAATCTCCCTATTCGAAAAGACGTATTAATTGGAAGGAACTTGTTTAATCAAAACAAGCACACCAATTAGGGGCGAACCTGTTCGGTCAGGCACGAAGTCGAACCGGCATGTCTTTACCCGAAAAGACAGATTCTAGAAACAGTACACGAACAAGTTCGGTCATGGATCGAATAAACTTGAATTAATCGGACTGAATTAACTGGTTGGTTGGTTGGGCTGGGCAGCAAAAAATAAATTGCTGACCTAAGCTCAAGCCTGATCCGACCCGACCCAGCTTGACTCGTGCATGTGTGTGGTCCAGCCCAGTTTTGTATAGGTCTTCACCCACCAAAAAACTTGGGTGCTCCTTAAACCCAACCCAACATAGAACACTAGCTTATATAAACTAGGAACGAAAGACATTTTTTGTTTTATATGAGATTGTATACCATACACAACTTCAACCAACTTTATTTCTCTTCAAGTATGTGTTTATTAGACCAATTTCTCATTCTTTTGATATCAATTGTGTACGTTAATTATACACCGTATATCCAATTACGACAACCTACATATTAATATACGAATTTCATATTTATACACCAAAATTAATACTTTATATCTGACACTTCTCACCGCGCAATCATAATGTTTCGCCGTGAGATGATATTTTAAAAATGAAATAATAGTGCTAAATATTTAATCTATCTAATGATAAAGCAAATATATATCTATTTTAAAAAAAATTATGTTCGAATTTTCTTTTTCCTATAAATCATATTACAATTCATAATGCTCGTGTACAAATTTTCACAAAAATATAATCAAAATCACCTTTCTTATTGTAAAGTAATCAATTGATGGTTTGATTATATACAAATAAAATAATAAAATAATTACATACTAATGTACATTTCATTTCATTATTTATTTTTAATTTGGTTTTTTATTTGAATTGGTTTTAAAATTTTACGAAACCAAACTGAAACCAAATTTATAATACTCAAAACTAAATAAAAACCAGCACAAAATTAAAATCCTAATTTTAACGTGCCCTTAATTTCCATTGCCAAATAATTGGGTTCTAATGTTGCCAGCTAACCTCGGTGTCACGGAATCCCCATGAACCTGCGGGTGTGAGGATCATAATCCCCACCGAACAAAAATAATGGAATCTGAATCTTCGATGACGTGGTACCAGTACAGATTCGGCAGCTCCTTCTTAATCTTACCTTATCCCCGCCACTTTCAAGGGCTGTCGTTTTCCACCGTCAACGCCGTTTACTCCTAAACCGCATAGAAATTTTAAAAAGTTCCAGCTCCGTTATAACGGCGCGTAAAGTTCCCGGACTTGACGTCCAGTATCAAATCGGATTCAGTAAATTTCCCGCCAGAAAAGGGAAATTATAAAAAAAAAAATGGAAAATATAATAATTTATTTAATGAAAAAACAAAAAAAGAGTGTGGTGGGGCCACGTCTTTACCTGCTGAAAATGACAGCAACGTTAGTCAAAAGGCGGGAGCTTGGAGAATATTTTATTTATTTATTTATTTTATTATTAAAAAATATAAATATTTTTATTTGATGAAAGATATTTTTCACACTCTTGTATGTATATACATAATAATAAATTAGTCGTAATATTTTAAAAATAATTTACATGAAAATTTGTAGCCTTAACTTTTTAATTTTATTAATAATAGAGGGTTAAGATTTAAATTTTAAATATATATACTTCATTTTTCATTTTGGTCTTGTTTAGTTTATATTTATTAAATTATTTTAAATAGAATCATTTAATTATGAAAATGAAATAGTTTTTCGATGATAAATTCTTCGACTTGTTTCATCGAATAGAGAATTATATTTTGATGTAAAATCTATTAATAATATTTTATACCTAGAGTTAAATTGAATTTTAACTTTTGATGTATCTTAAATATAGTAAAAAATTGTAATCTTGAGATGACAAATGATTAAGTTCGGTTTATTTCAAGTTTGAGTAACATTAAATTTGAATTATTTTAAATTTAAATAATTTTGAATTTGAATTTATATTAAAATAAAATAAAATAAAAATATATTTAAATTTATAATATTAAATTCGTATTTTATTATAAATTTTAATCAATTGACTGTAAATTATTTCAAATTTTAGTAATTTTTTATTTGGATCTTTCACCTTTTATCAATTAGGATTTAAACATATTTAAATTTAAATTTTCTCAAATAAATTTTCACGTTCGCACATTCATTTTATTATATCTTAACGAAAAATATGTGTGATGATAGTGCATAAAAAATAAATAAGTTTTAATTTGTTTTATTCTAAAATAATATTGCAAATTGTAATGAAGTCATTTTTTTTTTCAATTTATAAAAAGAAAAAAAAAAGAGAAAAGAAAAGAAAAGAAGGGATTGCACATTTGGACAGTGAAAGACTGACACATAATTTGGATGTGACGTTCAGCCTGCACAAATTACTTCATCAATTGTTTTTTTATAAAAAAATTATATAGTTAAATAAATAAATAAAAGAAAAATAAGTTTTTGTATTATAATTCATAAATAAAAAAAATGATAAGAAAAGGGTCTTCACTCACTCTGCTTACTTTACTTGAACTTCCCGCAAATTTTTTCGAATTTCCCGCCGAGAAAAGAGTTTGAAAGATTCTTTCAACGGTCTCTTTCAATTGAACAAAAAAAGATTCAACCCAATTTTTTTAATAATAAATAGTACGATTATTTTCACAAATAGGGAAGTCTTAATTTAAAAAAAAAAAAAAAATTAAGTCAGAGGTTTTCTTTTTTTTGTAAATTGATTAATTATATGATTACGTGTACTGATTAATTATATTATTAAGTATGCTCATAATAATTATCTCTTTTAAAATTTTATATAAAAGATAAATCATTATAATAGTTTAGGATAAAATATAAATTTACGGTTCAAATTTATCATCATTCTTTCAATTGCAGCAATTAAAGAATATATGATATAAAATTATGTCAAAACTGTTTTACAATTCAAAAAATTTTAAAATGGTATGACAAGAAAAAATACAACCATGAAGTTAAAATTTGATATTTTCTTTTTATTTTATTAATTTTCTTCTTTTACTTTGATATTTTCAATTAAATATAACGTCATATAGTCTGAATTTTCTTTTTCTTTTATATAATATCATATTATACGTTTTTCAGTCGGTCTTGATTTTTTTTTCTATCATTTTTTTTTTGAATTATAAAATAACTTTTAACAGAATTTTTACTAAATATTTTTAATTGCTCGAACATTTGAAGTATGATGATTCTAAAATTAAAAGTATATTGGTAAAATTATACATATTGAAAGATTAACGATAAATTTATACCAATCACATAAATAGAGTAGTAAATTTGTATCTTATCCCTAATAATTTAGTAAAAAGGATTTAATTAGTTTTTCAAAAAAGAAAATATATGTATTTATAATTGAATAAATTTTTTTGCTAATAGATATCTTTAAGATACTTTTTAAAATTAATTAAATTATTATTTATAAAATTATTTTTACATTTAATAAATTAATTGATACTTAATTGGATGAATGTCAGTTCAATTGAAAAATACATTATTGAATATTATAATCTTGAAAATATTTTTTAAAAATTTATTAGCAAAACCCTTAAATCAAATACTAGATAATAATTTAATGCTTTTAATTATATGCTATGTGATTCGAACTTTTTATTTATTTTAAAATATTTGTATTTGATAAATATTCAGATATGAGTATGAGAGTATAATTTTTAAAATATATAATTTTTTTTTAAAAATTTGAATATATTCGTATCAAGCACATATTCGTATCTGACATTTATTTCAAATCCGGATAACATAAATTATTTATATGCAAATAAAAATATTTATGGAGAATAATTAATTGATGTTTTTTTATTTTTTTCTTTGTCTTTTGGTGAGATAAATCCGGATAACATAAATTATTTGTATGCAAATAAAAATAAGGTTCGAATTTCGAAATTTGAACTCAACGGTTGGATTTGTTTTGCAGCTAATATCCCACTAGAAGAAGCAAGCAAAAAAAAGCCTTTGGTTTTTGTTCCATATATATATATATATATAGTAGTTGAAGTACAAAAAAGTAAGTAAACTACAAAAGTAATAAGGCAATGGTAAATATTTTATTAATAAATTTATTTCTTTCTCCAAGGCTATTATAATCTAATTCTAGTTGGTTGGTAAAATACCATTTCGAATTTTCCATTCCTTTTAAAATTGCTACTTGTTACTAGCTTTGCTGCCTAGTGCCTACTAGCAATTTTCTATTAGATCCTTCTTCTAAACTTATATTAAAAATTTGGGTCAGATATAATAAATAATATAGGATGAATTCCTTGCATTTTTTTATTTGGGTAAAAGTATATTTGATAATTTCAGATACAACATAATTATACGATACAACTGAATCAAACGTTACTATTTTTCTTGTATTTTTTGTATAATTAAATTTATAGAAGAAAGTAAATCCATCTATTAAAACTTACCTTTTGTTTGTGGGAAATGTTAATACTTAATAATATTGGTTACGATGATATCTAAAAAAATAAAATAATTACAAAATGCATTGTCACTTTTTTAATTTAGTGAAAATAGTGCATAAAGATAGCTATCATTCAACTCTATATATGGTAAAGAGGCTCAAACTTTAAAATTTAAAGTTATGAGTCTTATTACATATGAATTTAGTCTGATTTTATATTAATTTTTTGGATTTATTTATTTGATTTGTTTTACATCATATGATATTTATGTTATGTTTGTGAAAATTATTTGATTATAGTTATAATTTGGATATTGCTAATATGGATTAAAGGATATTTAAAAATTTTAGAATTATCTGATGGGTTTTTTAAATTGTTACAAAATTTATGTGTTTCTAAGAAGTGTATGTAGCATTGTCTTTAGTTAAAATGCTATTTATAATACTATTTTTATATTAAATGCAGTAATTAAAATTAATTAATGTTATGAATTTCAATTTATTGAAAAATAAATTATTTAATATAATAATTTCATAAATCATTTTAAAGATATTCGTTAGTAATTTTTTTATATTTTATTCAATAATAAGGAAAAATATTGCTAGGCCCAAGCTACAAGATTGCTTATGTTTAGAATGAACTAAGGCATAAGCAAGAAAAAATTGAGTGGCATAGATTGGTGTGGTGCCAACTTCTTATATCCAGGCATTCTAATATTTCTTGGCTAGCCATTCTGGACAGGCTGCCTACTAAAAATACGTTGAGTTCTTGGGATGTCAAGTTACCCAAAGTGTTTGTTATGTAACAATGAAGTAGAAACTAGAGATCATGTTTTCTTCAACTGCAGTTACTCAAAGCAACTGTGGGGGAAGGTCTTGACTACATGCGAGTTAGAAGGTCAATAGAATCCTGGCAAGAAGAGCTATCCTGGGCTATAAGGAGTTTGAAGGAAAAGCTCTAATTTCAATCATTCTAAGGTTGGCTTGGAATGCTTATATACATTATCTTTGGCAGGAGAGGAACTGAAGACTTCATGAAGGGCCGGGGAGACAGGACCAAATTCTGTACGGACTGATTACTAGTATAGTGAGGGATAGACTAGGAGGTTTAATTAACTATGTAAATAACAATGTAAATAAGCAATTATGTGATTCTTGGGGTATAGGGGATACTACATAGATATAGAGGATTGTTTTGTTTATGCTTGATAGCATGAGATTACACGAGAAAGGATTGTATAAAACAATTACGTCATGTCAGCATATATTTTTCTATTCAAATCATGCCACGCAATCAAATTTTTAAGAAAAAGTCAACTATTTATTACATAAACCATTAATGAATTGTTGACATAAATATTTATCATTTAATTATTACATGTAATGTGTGATAAATAGTTGACTTTTTCCTAAAAATCTGATTACGTAACATAATTTGAATGGAATGAATATATGTTGACGTTGCGTAACTGTTTCATACAATCTTTTCTCGAAGTTACACTTCTAACAAATTCTGCTTTTTGGATAAATAAAAATCTTAACTTATTAAAAAAAAAATTTGCATTAAATGACCCACCCAATGTTAAGCTAAAAGTAGCAACCCTTTGAATTAGAAAAACAGATGGGGACTACATGTTACAATCAAAACTTGCATAAATATATGTTTGTACTTTTGTTTATTTTTTGCAAACCATTCAATTGAAACTTTGAATTATATATATGTATTACAAAAATGCCCATCAAATTGGGTCTTGGCATTGGTTGAGTGGGGGCATATTATATGAAAGAGAATGAGAGGGAAAAGAAAGAAATTGTCAAGAAGTTTTCCATGATGGGGAAAAAGTGAAAGATTGAGAAAAAAAGTGGTGTCCTGTATAATTAAGGACACCTGCCCTTACAACATTGAGTGAGCCTTAAGCCTCTTCTTCAATATTATAATCCTCAATAATTTTGGCTTGCTCCCACATGTCATGGCATAAAGCCAACTTAACTTAATGGGGTAGGAGGAGGAGAAACAATTGTTTTTCTTGTCCTAGGTTTCCTTTTAGTTTAAAAGGGACCATATATATTTGGAGGGTGAAAAGAAGATTAGTGCCCTTTGATTTTAATTTTAATTAAATATATTATAAATTATATAATATATCAATTTTAATCTGATTAAGACAATCTTACTTGGCGCGAAAACCACTAATTCAAGGTAAGATATGGTATTTAATGATATTTTTTTCTCCATAGTATCTCACCACACTTTTACCAAACAAATATTGTTTTACTGTTTATTTTAATCTCATCAAAGCTAATTTCACTACTATATCAAATAGACTTTTTTTTTTTTTTTTATATAAAGGAGATTATAATTAAGGATAATAGAAAAGATTACAGATATTGAAATTTGAACTCAAACTTGTTGCATGTCATCTTTTAAAAATTATTATATGAACCAACTAAATTAAATCTCAAATATCGAATATCAAATATACCCTTTTTGTTAGCAAAATGAAGCATATCAAAGTGACAAGAGATATATACCTAAGCCATGATTTTGCCTTCAAAACTTTGCTACTTTGATTTCAAAATGTTTTTTAATTAAAAAAAAAAAAAACCCTAGTGGACCCTCATTGTCACGAGCATAGGATACCATTGGATGAGATTTGGAAGTGTTGACTGAAAATTTGAAATAGTAGTGTATAGTTAAATGTATTATTAGATCTGATAATATTGAACACGACATAAATACGATACAAAAAATAAAAATAAAACACGACACAAAATATGACATGACACTAAAAAAGCACGACACGAATATACAAGCATTTCAAAATTCATGTAATACAAATTATTAATACGTCAAAATTTATACAAATATAAAATATTTTAAACACGATTATGATAAAAAAAATACACAAACACAATATAAATACACAGAATTGCCAAATTTATGTATTACACTAGCTTACTATATAGGGGGTTACATTACATGCTGAAACTTCAAGAAAAATGTTGTGATCAATGGTCAAATTCTTGGGAGTTGTGTTTGCGTTTTTAAAG
Organism: Fremontodendron californicum; assembly: GCA_030761205.1. Taxonomy (NCBI): domain Eukaryota; kingdom Viridiplantae; phylum Streptophyta; class Magnoliopsida; order Malvales; family Malvaceae; genus Fremontodendron; species Fremontodendron californicum. The sequence continues at coordinate 12,660,203 of JAULJL010000041.1, read as the reverse complement.
AGATATCAAATACCCTTTCCATGCAAGGAAATTAATAGAAAAAAGCTCTAAGTACAGGTTTTTAATGGAAGAAACCTAACTTTTATACATGTCTTGCGCAAACATGTAGATCCAAACTGTAATACATTAATATATATATATATATATATATGAGTTTATTTATGATATATTGATAGTGAAATTTTTTAATTTCATGAGTAAAATTTTAAAAAAAAATCACACGTCTTATTTTTTTAATTAATTATTTTAAAAATTTTAAACATATTCTAAGAGTATGTATCATCCTGCTAATCGTATATAAAATTTAAAAACTTCACTAATAATATATGAGATAATTGAACTTAACCCAATGATTCATACAGTCATCATTAAGATATGGCATATGGTAAATATAAAATTCGAATCTCAACATCTACAATCTCTTTTATCACCAGATTAAGAGCTCTTTTCTAAAAAAGTATATACGAGTATTTTTATTGATAAGAAATTAAATAAAGTTGAGAAATAGTAGAACAAGAACCGAAAAAACTATGAGTAGTTGATTTAATTGGTTTGTTTATACGTCTGGATGAGAAATTGATTTTATGTTTGAGTATTGGTGGCTTCTCAGTAATTTATTTAGAATGTAAGTTTATATTTAGGGCAAGTAAGAAAATTGCATATTTAGCAAATTATCTTTGTGTTTATTTATAAAAAAAAAGAAATATAAGAATTAACTTTATATTATTATAAGTTTTAACCCTCATCTAAACTTTTAAATTATATATAAAAAAAAATTAGAATCTGGCATGTTCCATGGCTTTGTGCATTGGATCAATGTATCTTTTTCTACTTTTTGACTAAGATCAGATTTAATTGAGCTTTTATAGATAAGATTACACAACCTTTTAAAGTTCTAATTAGGTATGTATATGAGGGTATTTGTATAAATAAGTTCTAATTAGGTATGTAAATGAGGCTAATTGTTTAAATTGACATAAATTTTTTTATCAATTGAGTGAATTAGGATCAAACATTTTATTTGATTTTAGTAAAAGTTAAAGTTTTTTGGTTTATAATAATTATAAAGACTCTCTGCAACTGGATAGACTCTTAATTGATCATATCAAAGTCCTTAATTATTACAAGATGAAAAATTTTAATTTTTATTAAATTCAAATAAAAAATTTGATCCTAATCCATTTAATTAATGAAAAATTTGGTTATGATTTGAGTAATTAGCTTATATAATGTTGACCTTCTAGCTATTTGATCTATAATAATGTTGCCTCATATTTTAAAGATAATTTTAAAATTAGAACCATACAGAGAAAATTAACATGTCTCAGCACAAGAATGACAAGCACAAATTTGGTAAATGATCCAATTTTTTTTTGTATAATTTATTTTATAGATGCCAACTAACTAATTATACTATACTATGATTTAATGTCAATTACTATATGATAAAATTAGGAAGAAAAAAAAAAAAAACTTGTGGCTACAAAATCTATTGATGTGATATGACATAGCAAAATTTAAAATTAGAGTATGGTTCACACAAACACATACAAATGCCAAATTGGGTATAACTATACATCACATTAGACATTATAATTTCTATAAATAAATAAAAAACCCATAAAATCCAATGAAAACAACTGATCCATTGTATTTAGCTGATTCATCTTGATAGACATAGATCCAAATTTTGTCATCAGATCAGCTTACCATTGAAATTTTGGATCACAAAAGAAATCATTACTACATTTATTTATATTTATTTTTTTAGATTTATACTCTTATCTACTCAAGCAAAATGCCTTTACTTGAAAGACAAAGAAAAAATAAAATAAAATTGGGATCTGATTTGGATTTTATTTTGGAGTGTTTACACTGAATTTGGACCTCAATTTTTAAAACAAAAAAAATATATGAAAATTTGGGAATAATTTTGCAAATGTCTGAAACTTTATAGTAGAGCTGATTTGTATTATTCAAATTCGGAGGTGAGTGTTGGATATGAGCATATTCTTTTTTTCTTTTTCTTTTTTTTTTTTACGTTTTTTTTTTATATATATTTGAAGGATCATATTTTCATATCCATATCCAAATATGTATTGAAAACAAATGTTGAAAAAAATATTTATAATAAAAAATAAAAAATCCGAATAACATACGGGCTGATTTGATTCGAAGAAATCAAATGTATTTTTTAGTATTTGTGAAATGTTATGTAGTCATGGGCAACTAAGCTCTTAGAGTGGATGCACATGCTTTTTGGCTTTCTTTTTTGCAGGCTGATTGAGATTGGCTTTGTTAAAGATATGTCAAGACAATGGAATGGAAAGAGGAAAGAAAGGAACAAGAAAAAGTGATCTGATCCATGTGTCAGTTTGGAGCAACCTAAGACAATTTTTTTTTTAATGTCATGTTTCTTTGCATGTTCCTGAGATGAAATCTCTAATATTCTTGATTAGATAATTACATTTAGGAAAAAATAAATTAATCATTTAGATCTTTCATAACCTAGTTTGAAAACCTGATCAATAATAGTTGTCAATGGCTCCAAAAGTTTTGATTTACGAATTTGGTTTTGTGAGAGTTAACATGAATTTTGACGTGTTTTAATTACAATGTATAAAATTTATTTTATTTTTTATTAATAAATCTAATTTTATTTAAATTTTTGTAAATGTATGATTAAACCATGTCAAGATTTCTATATTTGTTTGTTATTCCAAAATCTAGAAGTTAAAGTTGGAAGCTCTTAAAATCATTTATAGTGCAAAAAACATAATTTAAACCTCAGGATTTTAACTTGGGTTCTTACAGGATTTCGTCATTAATGTTACTTGGAACAACAATTTCGAGATTAATGTTACTTGGACAACAATCCGAATTAAAAAAAACCATGTTATTCGGATAATAATTTTATTTAAATTTAATTATAAAATATAAAAATAAATATTTTAATATTTATGAACAGTAAAATGGATTTATCGATTGATTCGAATTGAATTTGGGTAAAAAAAAAAATTCGGACCAACCCAACCCACACTATGCCAAATTTGACATATAACAGCATTTTGAAGTGCTGTGAAAACTAAAAAAACTGTTGCTGTAAGATAAGACAATATTTATTCATGTGCTGTATATGTGGCCGCAGCTTTATGTTTTTAGTAGCATTTTTACATATGTATAATGACACTTATCAAAATGCTGCTATTTCTACTTTATAATAACTTTTCATGATTTTTTGCATGCATTTTTCATTTGCTATAAAAGATCTCAATTGTAGCAATTATAAGTGCTACCAAAAGTATTTTTATATGATAGATTTACAACAACACATGTCAAATGCTTCTAAATTTTTTAAAAATGCTGTAATTATTGGCCATTGTAATATATAACAGTAATATGCAAAATGCTATCAAAATATTACCTTTGCTATTTTTAACAATATTTAAAAAATACTATAAAAAATATTATCTAAAACTAATTTTGACTTAATGCCATGTAAAGGTCTACTAGCAAGTCGATATCCACATTGGGTAAACGAACATCAATGCTTTTCATTTTCCATCAAAGTTTCACATGCAATGAGTTTTTGAAAGTTCAAATTGGATAATATTAACCTTTAATGGATTTTTTTCTTCTAATTTTCTAAAAATGCATTCATAATGAATTTAGATTTGAATCGTTAGAACTTAAATATAATAATCATATTTTTTTGTCAATTGATCATTCAATTTAATATGGTATCAAAATTTTCGAGTTTGAATCTTAAAAATTGTATCTCTTCTAATATTTTTTCATTCAGTATTTAATTGTCCAATCAACTTGAACCATTTCTTCAGCTTAAATTTTTAGAATAATCGATCATCCAACTTAAAACGAATTATAAAATATTTTCTTGGTATGAAAATCATTTCTTGCATTTTTGCTATAATATGAGGAAAAAAGAAAAGATTAAGTGGATGTAAAAATGGGCACCAAGTTATGGGGTTTGTGTAAGCAAGGACATATCTCATTGTTATGCGGGAAATAACAAAGAGTGTCCGAAGCCTTGGCGCCTTGTTTTGGGAGATTCTTGGAAATGTTTTCCACTATAACTCAAAAATAATGCATCACAACTTTTGACCCAAATGCCCAAAAAAAAAATGACATCTCTTCATTTCCATGTCTCTGCCCACCACACTTATTTGAATTTTATTTTTTAAAAAATTATTCCTGTCTTACATATGTGTTTGACACGTATTTGAATATAAGTAATAGAGTTGTAATCGAATGGAATCGAGTCGAGCTCAAGCTGTAAGAAGTTTGAGTTCGAGCTCGACTCGAAATTCGAGACTTGAAACTTGGCTCAAACTCGATCGAGTTTCGTTTTTAAAGTTCAAGCTCGATTCGAGATAAAAATTAAACTGCTCGAGTTCGCTCGATTAGACTCGTTTATCTAGTAAAAAATGAGCTCGATTCTTATGCTCGATTTCAATCTCGATTATTTGTGCTCGAACTTGAGTTCGAGTTCGAATTGAGATTTTCAATACTAATTAAAAATAAAAAAGTTTGATTAGGCTCGCTAGCTACTCGAGCCAAGCATATACTCGAGTTTGGCTCGCTCGATAGCTGGAGCTACTCGAGCTCAACTCGACAATGATCGTGCCGAATTCGAGTTTTATTCGAGCTGAACATGAGTAGCTTGAGAGTACAAATGTCTCATTTACACTTTTAATAGGTATGGAGTATGATTCTCCAAATATATAATTTTTTATAAAAAAAAAATCAAATATACTTATATCAAATACATACCTATATTTGACACTCACTCTCGAATTCGAATAAGTTAGCACATCACCACCGCCACCGCCCAACATCAACTTCCACTTTTATATAAGAATATCCTAACACTTCTTCATTGTCCTTCAATGCTTTCAAGCCCACATTTCTTATTCAAATTCCTTTATACAAAAGACAAGTAAAAATTAGTTAATTTAATTGAATGAATAAATAAGGGGTTGTCTCAAAAGTGTGGGGAGCAGCCGAGCAGGAAACCCCTGGAACCAGGATTTTACTCCAAATTTGGGGCTTTAAGCCTTTTAACTTACTACCATTGCTTAGATATGGCAATTCCTGAATCCGTAATGTATTCGTGTATTTTATCGTGTCATAATCGTGTTTAAAATATTTAATATTTATATAAATTTTGATACGTTAATAATTCAGACATTCGTGTAACCGTGTCGTATTCGTGTTATTTTTTCGTATCGTGTCGTGTTTTTAATTATTTTTTTCGTGTCGTGTTTGTATCGTGTAATCGTATCGTGTCCAATATTATCAGGTCAAGCTAGTCATAGATATTTGCACATGCTTTACATTTTTAGGTATACATGAACTGAAATGCTTTATTGCTCGGATTAATTTTTAATCACATGACCTATCTTTTTTTTTATTTTTTATGTGATAATATTTTTTGTTAGAATTCATTTTTAATTACATGTCATTAAAACTATTCATTGGACGATCTATTCATAAAGTTTGGTAGATCTGATCCAATTTGGATTGAGTTTGAATATGATATTTTATGTTTAAACTTGATCCGACTTGAATTATTATTTAATAAAATTATTTTATTTAAATTTAATTATAAAAATAAATTGTTAATATATTTTAAACAATAAAATGAGTTTTTCAAACTTGAAAGACCAATCAAACTTTGGACAAGCATTATTTTTATTCGAATTTGATCCAATTTCACCCAATTCATGAACAGCTTTACATGTTATATCTTGATTTATCGCTTAATATTGACAAAATAATTTTTAATTATATGTTGTACTATCGCTTAGGGATGATGTAAATTTTTTTTTTTTTTTTCTAGATGTGTTATTGAACTACACAATACCAAGTAATTCTCTTCCATCCCATAAATTTCAATCCATACATTTCAAGATTTGAAATCAAACCTCCAAAATGAACCCTTAAGCTCTAGTTTTTAAGATGAAAACATATTGGCTTACAACTTATGTGATGTGGTAGAATTTAGAAAGAATCTATCAATAATTTTTTCTTTCTTTCTGTTTGGGGCTTACAACTGCATAATTCAACCATGGAAAGGAACCCATTTCCACATACTGGATGTATGAATCATGAGGGCTAAGCCAAAAACATGAAATAATTTAAGTGATGGGATCAAACATGGAGAAAAGGAGCATGAATAGTAAAATTATCCATATAAAGAACAACATATAATCTTCATTTATGTGAGTGTATATATATATATATATATATATAGTTTTTTTTTTTTTTTTACAAAAGAGGCCATAGTCTGAAAATAAGGGAAGGAGTTACAAATGTTGAGATTCAAACTCCAGACTTACTGGATGTCACCTCTTAAAGATGACTGTATGAACCAACTGGGTTAAGCCCTAGGTTCAAGAAATAAGAAATACATAAATTTTATTGCAATATACAATTCATGTACAAAATGCATATAATTTGCAGATTAAGGCCATCTCATTTTTGTTAACATAAGCAACTACAACATAGGAGACACCATTATTCCTTCTTGAAAACCTTACCATAAACAAGCTTGAAATATGTGCAGTGCAGAAAATGATGAGAGCAGCTCGATGAACAGTTACGAAAAAAATACCCTGTACTCGTATATAGACAAACGGAGAAAATTATAGTACAAAGTAATTCGTCTTCCGGCTTTCCTCGAGAGATATCTGCATCAGAACATAGCAAGTCTAAACAAGTGATAGAATAATGCTAGGTCAATACATTTCTTTTTATCTCATGCAAAGTTTCAGTAATCAGGATGAAATTTAATCTTTAAGTAACTTAGTCTACATAGGATTTTAGGCTTAACCCTGCATATTTTTGTAACCTTTAAAAATTGAGTTTTATAGGACATTTAAATAGAAGCTTTGCAACAATCAAACACCTCCATAAATTGAAAATCATATCACTACATCCTGGAGACTGGAGAAAAAAGCTTTACGAAAGCCTTCGTACTTGAAAGGATAGACTCGTGCATATTCTCTTTTAATCTTTTTAAATCCTTATAGGAAGGAGCCACCAACTACAGTATAAATTTATGTTACTCGGACTCGAGTGTGAGTGTTGGACACGGGTATATTCAATTTTTTTCAAGATTTCTATATATTTGGAGGGTTCTTGGAGGATCATATCCCCGTACCCATGTCCGAATATGCGTCGTACACGAGTGCCGGACACGAGTATTTCAAGAAAAATGAAGAGTCGGAGCAACATAGGTATAAATGCCTTGTTTAGAAAAAATAAATTATAGGAATAAATGAGTCGTCAACTATACTATTATAATGAGAGGGAGTTAAAGGATTAGTTACTTCATTTGCATGGCAATGTGAAACGAAAACATGCAGGGAAAAACATTTCAGCCAACACTGATAAGGTATTATATTATGATGGAAGTTGGAACACAGTAAAGGCAGAAGTTTTGTTCGTTTATAGATAAAATTACCAGAAGAAGATCTTCGTCAGTACCGAAGGACTTGCGTGCTTCATCAAGACACTTTGATGAGACCCTGTCGTGTTTCCTGCATATTTTATTTCCCAAGTTTATGCTTCTAGCAAGAGATTAAATAAATTTCTCAAGGACAAGTTTGCAGATTTGATGAATTAACATCAAGGAAAATATCACTAATAAGACAGATACAAACTCCATTAAACCAATTTTAATGAACACTGTGCAGCTTAACAAATTAATCTTGCTAATTATGCTTTTTCTTCATCCATAGCTGTCAGATCAATCATCAATTAGTAGGAAATTACTTTGTGAAACCACATGGTTTCTAATCTATAAATACATTTAGCCAAGGATAACATAAGAAGACAGAAGTTAATAAAACTCAATTGAAACATTCAGCTAAGGAGAACAACAAGATGAATCAAACACAAGGAAAAAGCTTTTCACATGATAATATCTGATCATCATGCATGTGATCACAAGGATAACAATATATTTGTCGAATCTTGTCTAAAATTGACAAGATAAGAAGTAATAGAGGAAATTATGAACTGCATGTAATAGGATCCAAAATCTTCATACATTTTTTGAAAACCATATGTATTGCTCTAATTACCAAATTATGCAGTGAAAAATTTTAAAATTTCTGCAACTTCTTATGTTAATTCAAATATGATATACCAAGATTTTTGTAGATTTATTGTAACATTGGTAGATGACAGTTCCCTAAATCTTAACTTGTTAGATAATCCACCAGTCTTAGTCTACAATGAATTTTAGCATTCGATATAATGCTCCGGGCATTAATATGCCTTGAAAGTGCATTGGAATTCCAAGTGTCTGCCTTAAGTTTACATTAGTGTTAAAAAGTACCAACATTAATGACATTAAGACAGTGATTACAATGATTATATGACTTTGACAAAAAAGAGAGATAATATGATAAACACAGAAGGGAGATGCCAAGCAGTGATAAAGAAAGCTTAGATAGTACCTACAACTTGCAGGATCTCTAATCTCAAACTCATCTGCTTCAGTATCATAGCCACATATCACGACATAGTGACCTACAAGAGAGCAAATTTCGCAATAATGAGATCAGATGTTGCATGATTATATAAGTTCATAGAAAATATATAATAAAACTTGACAGAATTTTGTTGAGTAGAAGAAGATTGAACAGGAGATGAAGCAATGAGTACTAAAAGGAGGAAGAGAATCCTTTGTTATAACTATGAACCATCTGTTATTAACTAAATTACATTTTTGTAATTCTTAGATGCTACAAGTCATCCTGTAGGAGTTCTTAATCGTCGATTTTGTGTTAAGGAGCATTTGAATGAGAGATTCAAAGTATGGAAAGAAAATTTGGGCTTCCAAGCAACAAAGATGAAAACTTGATTGGCCAAGTTATTAATTTAGTTTGAACAATATAACAAGCAGGAGAACTATGCACAGTGCCACGGTCTAATCATCCCATTAACACTTGCAGTCTAGCATTTATATAAAGCAACGTCACTGACTCTTCATTTTTCTTGAAGTACCCGTGTCCGACACATATTCGGACATGGGAATGGGGATATGACCCTCCAAATACATGGAAAAACTTTGAAAAAATTGAACCCGTGTTGGACACATACCCATATCCGACACTCACACCCGAGTCCGAGTAACATAGATCACAATGATTTCCAGGCTTGACAGTTCTTAAGAAAATTATCCACAAGCATATATTTATTTGCTTGACAAAACCATTGCATCCGTTACACAGGAAACTGTTTGTCATTCAAACACAAAGTACCAAGGATATGCATTCTCATTATTAGCATCTATGTTACTCCGACTCGTCATTTTTCTTGAACTACCCGTGTCCGACACCCATGTCCGACATATATCCGGATATGGGTATGGGGATATGAGCCTCCAAAAACCCTCAAAATACATGGAAAAACTTGAACACACCCGTGTCAGACACATACCTTATCCAATCCTCACACCCGAGTCCGAGTAACATAGATTAGCATTCTGAATTTCTGATTTGTGTTTTCAACTTGTATATGAAAAACAACATTCTGCAAGCGTGCAACACTCACCTGTGTATCCGACATCATTGCCATGAAATCCAGGGATGATGACATCCCCCACCCAAGACTGACTGCAGTGCAATATTTTGGCAGAAGAATTCAGCACTAGGATATCATCACTACGTAAGAAGTCATTATCATGCAAGAACTTAATCCTTTGTATAATACCTGTTCAAATACAGAGGCACAAAAATGGGGAAATAAAAGACACAGGAAACCAGATATATTAATACGTGGAGTTTCATTTCAGAGTCGGAAGGAAACAGCACAAGTTGTACAATAACAGCCAACTAGGAAAACATCCTAAAAAGAAAAAAAATACCTAAATTTGTACTGGTCAACCAAAGCAATAGCAATATACTTCCCTGACAAGTTCCAGCGAGAGATTTCTTCTCCACTGATTGACCTGCACTGTAAAAATGGGGGACAGTTCATAACCCCGAGAAACAAAGTTAAATTTTGACAAAGACCATTCAAACTATGCCACACGGAGAAAGCCAGAGTAAGAGGTGTGAAATTTCATAAGCAAAAAGTTTTTTTTTTTTCCTTTTTCTAGTTGACATGAACAAGGGCCATAGTTCAATTTTATGCATTCAACTAAGTTCGAAGAAACCAAAACATAAATATGAAATCTATGTTGCTCCGACTCTTCATTGTTCTTAAAGTACCCGTGTCCGACGCATATCCGGACATGGGTATGGGGATATGATCCTCCAAGGACCCTCCAAATACATGGAAATCTTAGAAAAAATTGAACATACCCGTGTCGGACACATATTCATATCCGACACTCACACCTGAGTCCGAGTAACATAGTATGAAATGAAGGAATCCAATCTGTTTAATTGCAAGTATTGGATGTTACCAACCATTTTCCTTCTTCAATATGAAAACAAACTACTGGCTGTTAACAATTAAAAGGTAAAACTTTATCACTACAGTGATCAAAATGCAGTAACAATATAATGTTCCATCCTACAACAATTTAATCTATAGAGATGATAGAAAATATGCTCCAAGATGAATACCCATATATCGATTCCTGCTTCCACTGCTTTTTGGAATAGCATATCTACTCGAACCAGATCAGTAGGCAGTTGTTCCTGCAGAATACTCAAAGTCATCTCGTTGATTATTATGTTTGCAACAATCTAACAAGTTAATCAACTGAAAAAGATGAATCATGGGAACTTTAATGAGACTACAATCTCCCCAAATTGGAAAGAGGAATAGGGTGGAAAGGAGGAAAATCCCACAGAAAAAGTTTCAGATCTAATATCCTTTCAAGGATGCAAAGCAATGAAAACAGAAGCAGCATACCACATATTCATGTTGCTGGAAAGATGTTGTCATGCAGAAACATCACACAGCTAATTAAATCTACAATAATACAAGCTAATCGAAAATCAGACACTGGCTATTTAAGCGGTTAATAAAGCATGCAGATCATTTAACCTATAACATAAATCATATAAGTCATGGTGCAGAGCTTGAAGCAATAAACAAGCATGCTAACATGATGCACCCTCATTAATTTGCAACCAAGCTAAAACACGATAATACTGACACACAATTATTACGAAAATGCATATGGTTCAAAGCCAAATTACCTTGTAATATGTCTCACCAGAGTAGTTTGGGTTAGCTCCAACTGTTACAGTGTAATAGGAAAACCTAACAGAAAACTTTTGCAGTAAGTAAGCCAGATCAACAGTCCAAATGCTGCATACAAGACGTGAACAATAATATTCATCAGAAATGGCTCATATCAGCTTATATATATCCAAATGCAGCCAATCTTAAAGATGAAATCAAATGATAGGAATGTACATCATGTCCAAATTTTCCTAGTTTTATATAATTCTTCTCATAAAATAAACAAATAAAAGTTCTAACTTCAGACTTTGTAACGACAACAAAACTAGTTGTGCAACAAAGCTCAGCCAAGTTCTGAAGACTACAGTCATCAATTCCAACAGTAGTCAAAGCCATCAAAACACAAGCAAGTCCACAGTCCCAACAAAAAAGCTGGTTTATATGCAGAACCTATAAACACCAAACTTCAGTTTCTACAAACAAATTACAATCACAGCTTTCCGGAGATACAACCCCAATATCGATGGCAATTCAGAGTGCGGATTCGGATATTTGCGGATATCCGATCCGTTTTTTGCGGATTAAATAAAAGTCAGATTCGGATATTATAATTACTATTTGCAACGGATTCGGAGCGGATGCGGATATGAAACCTCAGATATCCATTATCCGAATCCGCATTACTTATGCGGATTCAGGTAGCAAATTCGGATATCCGAATCCGTTTATTTGTAAAACAAATAAATTTTTGCTCTCGGAGAGACTTGAACCTTGGCTTGCAAAGTTAAAAAAATTGACTTAACGGATTCAAATTTTTTGCAGATTCGGATATCCGACGGATAATTTTATTTAATTCGGATTCGGATTTGAAAGCAGATTTGCGGATTCTGATAATACAAAAAAAAAGCAGATATCCGACCCGCTGCCATCCCTAAACCCCATCTTATCGAAACATAAACAAAACAATCTTGCAACACAAGACAACTTAAAACCCTAATGCACTCACTTGAATAAAATGTGATTGAGGCAACACTGCCTCATGGCCAATTTGAGTATCAGATGATAGCTCAAAACGGCAGCATCCTGTTGCCACATTCATGTGATCTCCACCATTTCCTTCATCGTCTTCTTCGTCTGTTTTAAGAATCTTGTTTAACAGAAAATATAAAGGCCACATCAGGTGACAACCCGCGATTAAATTACAATAATGCCACTTAACAGTTATTTAATCAGTTATAACAACCTTCTTCAACAACAACACCATCAATTCTTCTTCCCCTTTGCAGCTTTTCCTGAACAAACAAAACATAAATAAAATCAAAATAATGATTGCGCAGTTTTGACAATTAAAACTTATACATAATAACTAATACTAGCTCATAATATCACAAATTTGGTTAATATTAAAAAAATTATCTTTTTTAATCAAAATTAACGTCTTTGAAGCTATTTACAATCTGATTAGACAGATAATGAACATTTTTAGGTACTAAATTGAATTAATTAATTAAGAGAAAAATAACCTAATAAAAGCAAGGAATTCAGGGGAAAAAAAGAATCAAAAGCCTTCAAAAAGTCAAACAAAATGTTAATAAAAGCAATAGCAATGGATTCTTAATTTCTGATCTAAAATACGAAAAATTAGTTATGGAAAATGGAAGAAACTCAATCAATTAAAAGAAATTGAAAAACTGAACATTAAAAAAGAAAAAAGGTAAATAAAGAGCGAAACTTGAAAATAAAATACCTTTGGCTTTGAGAGGGAAAAGATTGAATTTTTGGTTTTCGTTTATCTGAGAATGAGAGAAAAAGGCATAGACTTTCAGCTGTTTGAGTCTGGTTGGTTACTTTTTAATTTCTTTTTCTTTGTTTTTCGATTTTTTCGGTGGTTTTTTATTCAAATAAGTTCATATTCCCACTACGAAAACAAAGTCGTTGTAGTATAGTGGTAAGTATTCCCGCCTGTCACGCGGGTGACCCGGGTTCGATCCCCGGCAACGGCGTTTCACTTTATGAATTTTTTTAGAAACGAAAAAACTTTCGTCTACCTTACTCAACCTTTCCTTTTTCTTTTGTTTTCTACACATTTTCCGGGGGAAAAAAGAGAGAGTAATTATACGCCATAATTCACAACCTTGAGAAACAATGCTCGTTGACTAAAACGCCCATCACCATAATAGAAACAGAGAGATCTCCACCGTCTGATCATCCTTCTCAAACTCTCCACCGTCCGATCATGACAACCAGCATCCATGTCACCGCCTTAGACAGCGTCGTCAACGTGAACTCCCTCTTCACACTCGCCGTCTTCATCGGTCTAACATGGAACCCATACGATTCCAGTAACATCCTCGTAAACCCAGGTAGCGAATGTTACCCAAACTCAAAAATCGCCGAAGACTTGATCAAATTCCACGTCTACTCTTTCAGTTCCTTCCTTTTCTCCAGCCTCGTCGCTTTAGCTCTCAAACAAGCAATCAAGATCTCTAAATCCCATTCTTTCAATATCCATATTAATTTCCGTGGGTCGGAGTTTTTGGAACATGTTGATGTTAATAAGACATTGCTTCGGGTCGGGATGTTGGTTTCCGGTGCTGGGTCGGTTGCTGGATGTGTGTTTTTGATGTTGGCTTTAATTAATGTTGTTCAGATAAAGGTTGGGACTTTGGCTTGTGGGAGTGGACATGCTTTTGCGGCGGTTGTTCCTCTTGTTATTTTGGTCCCGCTTGCTCTTTTGATCTATGTTTGTGTCGGGCTTTATGCTTTTACTCGTTAAGGTTTTGGTGATGTAGGTGGATTAACAATAGGATGAAGGGAAAAGATTGGAACTTTGGGAATGTTGTAACTTAGGTTTTTTTAGTTATTTTTTGTTGTTGTTGTATGATCTAGGTGGTATTATGATGAATCAATGAGAAAAAAAAGGTTTAAACTTTGAGAATGTGGAGTTTTTTTACTTGGATTTTTCTTAATTTGTAGTGTTATTTTGGGTATATTTTGTTGTATGATCTAAGGTGGAATTATAATGGAACAAGGCTATAAATAAAGATTGGAACTTCGAGAATGTTGAGTTTTCTTTATTATCCAAATTTCCTGTGTTGGATAATCCAACTTGGATTAGTGTATTGGTATCAAGCAGGTAGAGATTAGCTCCAGGTTTCAGAATAGTGAGTAGTGTTTGATAAATTGCTAGAGTTTGTATTTCATCGACAGATGAACTGGGAAACGAGTTGCTTATTGAGATTACTGAGGGCATTGAAGTCTTAGAACGCTGTCTTAATGAGTTACAAACAAGAAAGCAGCAGGAAGAAAGACCCAATTTTTTAGCTGGATGCTCACAGAAACAAATTAAATAACACAAGCGTATATATATAAACGAAAACCACCAGCTTATCAGCTCACAAAGATGCTGTAAGGTAGAATAGAAGTAGGTAATGTAGGCAATTGATAGACTAGGTTTTTATAAGCTAATGCTGGGTGGTCGGTTTGAAATTATACTTCTTTCAATTGTTTCTAGTACTATTCTATTGCTGTATTGGCATTGGCTTGCGCTGCATGATTGTGGTTTGCATGAATGCTTAAATTGTGGATGAGACGATGAGTTTCATAAGGTTGTTAGGGAAAAAGAATCGAGAGAAACAAGGTGTAGTTGATTACTTGATAGTCAGGTAACTTTGAATCGATTTTCTGGAATAATAGGTGCTGCAACTGACAAAAGACTTTTCTGTTTTCTCTAGTTCCATGTCCATTGTAATTGGTTGAATTCACATGTATTTGGCTATTTTTTAACTATTTGTTTCAGTATAAATTGTTGAGAAGTGTCTTTGGTTTCAGTACAAGTTGTTGAGAAGTGTCCCTGAATTGCATTCAAGAAATGGAAGCTCCAATGAATTACATCTGTGTTCTAGTGTTTCTTATGATTATGAATTTATGACCATTGCTGGGTTCAATGGAGTTAAATGGATATGGTAATTATGGTCCATGTGGGAAACATGACGTTGAGAAGGAAGCTGAGAAGCTGGCTCCTTGTACAGGGGCAGCAAAATATGTGAATGCTCCGCTTTCCAAGCATTGCTGCGATGTAACGGAGAAAAAGCTCAAGAATCCAAGCTTCCTTTGTGCTATCATGTTTTCTCGTACAGTAAGGAGTGCTGGAGTCAAGCCAGAAGTTGCCGTGACCATTCCAAGATGCTGCAACATTCCTATTCGTCCTGTCGGTCACAAGTGTGGAGGTAGAATTCACATATTATTTACTGCGTTTTTTGTTACCTTTTCTCCTTTGCTTTTATATAATGCTTCTAGTGTTGGTTTCATTCTCATGAAGCTATTGTTTATTTCTTGCAGCTTTCCCACTTGTTTAGGTGTGAACACTCCCATGGTTCATCTTCCTGTACTAGACTACTTGGTATCAGCAGTATCAATTGTGCGGATTTTGCCCTTGTTGCTAGTCAATCTAAGTTGGTGAGTTTCACAGTGACATTCAGCCTTTTGAGTAATAGATAAAACTGCGATTGTTTCTTTGAATAATACCAAATAAAAGCTTAGTTGTGTTTGCAAATCATTTGCTTCTTGTTGCTCTATAACCATTTTCTCCAATTTATGCTGTCTATAGGCTCAATAATGGAGAGGATCACTTGAGTTAATAGACTGTTTATATGATTTTTTTCAATTAATGAGGCTTGAAGGATAATTTCATGTAGAAGTGAATAAAATTGGGTGGAGAGAGGAAAAATATTATGTTTCCTTTGTTCTTTTCTTTTTTGAGGGTGAACATCATAGCTTCTAAGTCTATCAGCCATCCAACTTTCAATTTAGTAATGTGAATTGATTTTTCTTTGCTGAATAATTGCATAAGCTAAAAGTACTTAGCTGTTCTGGTAGTAAAAGATGTAAGAAAAAAATCCAGAAGCTCTACCCAAACTGCAAATGATTCTCTTCCTTCGCTATTATCTACCTTAAAGAAACCCACTAAAGAAATGATAGATTACATTGAAACTACAATAAACTGTGACAGAGAAATGGGGTTATAAAGGAGACAGGACAGGATTAAAGCAACAAAAAGCATTTAAAGGAATGGTAGGTTTCTGGCCAAAGATATCTAAACGATGTGAGTTGCTAGTTGCAAGAAGAGAACCTACGTTGCTCCGACTCTTCATTTTTCTTGAAGTACCCGTGTCAGACACATATCCGGACATAGGGATATAATCGTCCAAGGACCCTCCAAATACAAGGAAATCTTGAAAAAAATTGAACATACCCGTGTCCGACACTCACACCCGAGTCCGAGTAACATAGAAGAGAACAGTTGGTGATTCTGCAAATAGAGTAGACAAGCTTGGTTCTAGCATGGTGGTGAATAATGCAAGTGGTCCATGAAGAGTTCAATGGTTTTTTTACTAGTCAATAATGGTTGAACAAACTGGCCATGTTTATCTGGTGTATCTAAAAAGAATTGGGATTTATAAAGCAAGACAAGTTGCCAACAAAGGAGTGGTGAGTAGGAAGATTAGGGTAGCTAGCTCTGTGGAAGATGTAATTAAAAAATAAACAAGAGATGAGGGTTAGCAGATTAGGAAAAGAGAGAATTTAGAATTTTGGATTAACACTAAGAGGGAAATCAATAACGAGTCTTAAAATTGCTCGATGCTGTGATCCTATGAACTAGTAAAGCTGTGTTATTCCTTGATAAATGCTTTAGGTACAGTAGGATTTTATTTTTATCTGTCAAATCTTTGGGTACAGTATTTGTGCTGAGAAAACCTTGACAAATGTTATTAATGTGGAAATTCAGGTTTCAGTAATGGGGTTTCAGCTATGTTACTCGGACTCGGATGTGAGTGTGGAATACGGGTATATGTCTGACATGGGTATATTCAGTTTTTTAAAGTTTTTTCATATATTTGGAGGGTCATATCCCCATACCCATGTCCAGATATATGTCGAACACGGGTGTCGGACATGGGTACTTCAAGAAAAAGGAAGAGTCAGAGCAACATAGGGTTTCAGTAATGTTATTAATGAGGAAATTCAGGTTCTAGACTCTTGAGAAAGAGGGTTGGTAATGGATATGTTGGTAGATTTTGAAATTGTTAGATGCTATACTGTCAGCTTCTCATGAAAAGATTTCTTTTTTGCCCCTTCAGGATAAAGAAGTAGTGGAATTACAGTAATGGCTTTAGCAAGCACTAACCGCCATTGGCTTAAAATAGCCAGGTCATTCCTAAATACACGTTTTTGTAGTAGTAGGTGCTGCAATAAACAAAACACTTTTCTCTAGTGCTACTTCCACTACAATTTGTGGGTTTCACATGTATTACTCATTAAAAACCCTTTTTAGTTGCTTGGTTTTCACTATAAATTTTGAAGTTGAGAAGGTCTTTATGCATTGCAATATTGAAAGAAATATGAAGTACATCTGCTTTCTGGTGTTTCTTGCTATTTTAGCCATTGCCTTGCTCAATGTAGCAGAAGGAGCTGGTGAATGTGGGAAATCATCCCCTGACATGGAAGCCTGGAAGTTAGCTCCTTGTGCAATGGCAGCACAAGATTCTAACGCTCCGGTGTCGGACAATTGCTGTCGACAGGTGAAGAAAATAGGCCAGGATCCGCGATGCCTGTGTGCCGTTATGCTTTCTAACACAGCTAAGAGTTCTGGAAGCAAGCCAGAAGTTGCTGTCACCATTCCTAAGCGCTGCAACATTGCTGATCGTCCTGTTGGTTACAAATGTGGAGGTATATATATATATATATATATATTTTGCATAGTATTATTTACAGATTCTTTGCACATTTTTCCTCTGCTTTATTAAGATTCTCCAAGTTTTGACTTTTGAGTCTCTTTTTCCTTCTTCGTTTGCATCGCTTGAAACCTTTGTTATTCCGACTCTTCATTTTTCTTGAAGTACTCGTGTCCGACACCAGTATCCGACGCATATCCGGACATGGATATGTAAATATGACCCTCCTATGACTCTCCAAATACATGGAAAAACTTTTTAAAAAAAATTGAACATACCCGTATCGGACACATACCCGTATCCGACACTCACACCCGAGTTCGAGTAACATAGTTTGAAACCGCTTTTTATGTTTTGCAGATTACACTTTGCCTTGAACATGAAGACGGAAGTCATGGTTCCTAGTGTTGTGTGATTACTAGTAGAAGTACCCGGTGTGCTGGATTTTGTGCTTTTCTTTAGCTACTTCATCTAGCTGATGAATTAACAGTGACATCCAGCTATTCGGATGATAAATAAAAGCTTGTCTTTAGTTATCTTTCTATAACTTCAATTATTCTCTTATTGCTCAATGCTCAAAAACCTTCTCCATAAGCAATAGAATCCTTGAGACCCTCAACTTGCATGGTTCCTCTATACATATACCAGAATTATGGAAACTAGTATTCAATCAGATTACTCAAAATGGAGTTTTATTCAACTAAATGACATATAACTTCCCTTCAAGTAATTGGATGTGTGGAGATTTAGATAATCAGTTCCAATTTTCGAGTCGAAACCGAAATTTCGCTCACTCCTTTCATATTCTCTAAATTGGTTTAAGTTTTTTTTTGGTACATAAAAGTTTAGGTACAGAAAGATTATTTTAGTCCAAGACCAGGACATGTTACAGGTCTCATAGAAGACTAATAGTCTATGTTATTCCGACTCGGGAGTGAGTGTCGAACACGGGTATGTGTCCGACACGTGTATGTTCAATTTTTTCAAGATTTTCATGTATTTGGAGGATCTTTGGAGGATCATATATTCATACCCATGTCCGGATAAGTGTTGGATACGGGGTATTTCAAGAAAAATGAAGAGTCGGAGCAACATAGTTAATAGTGATACTTAAAAATCATCAACTAAGTAGGATTGTTGGTGAGACTCGAATCTTAATGCTTATTAAGACGTTAATGAGTACTCAACCAATTGAATCAACTTGACAAATTGATTCAAGCTTGTGATCATTCATTGTGTACAAGATGCTAAAATAGATCTAATCTTGAAAGTGAAAATCAAGTTGAGAGAGGCAGAATATAGTTATACTAATTGATTTCCATGTGGGAAAAAATCCCACAGAGCATAGTTCAGTACATGGAGATTAGACTAGACAGGAAAAAAGAAAAGTAGAAAAAACTTATAAAACAAGATTTTGCAAACTGTCTGCTTTAAATACATCAGCTTACAGGGTGAGACTTGCTCAAGTGGAAAAGTTGGGACAAAAAGAACCCAACAATATTCTTCCTCAAGTCCTAAGCTGTATATGCTTTCTACTTTACTGCTAGCTAGCTATATCTACCAGCTTATTTCCATAGTAATAATAAGATTATCTGATCATGCAGCCATTATTCCTGCAAAAATAGTCCATAAAACATAATTTCAATCAGCTGGATTCAAAGGAAATATATGCAAAGAAAAATGGAAGTATGATGATTACATGAAAAAATATTATGTTTAATTTAATATATATATATATATATATATATAAGTCAAGCAAAAACTACATAGGTGGTTTTTTTCCTTGTAAATTTTCAAAGTGCTACATGTAAATGAAATAAAAATTCATAACAGAAGCAGATAAAGAAAAAGGAGTCATTAGTTATGTTGCTCCGACTTTTCATTTTTTTTGATGTACACGTGTTCGACACTCGTATCCGACGCATATCCGGATATAAGTATGGGGATATGACTCTCATGAAAAAAACTTAGAAAAAATTGAACATAACCGTATCGGAGATAAACTCGTATCCGACACTCAAACATGAGTCCGAGTAATATAGGTCATCTGAGTATTTTTTATATATACCTTACAGTATTGGGATGGCAAATTTGCATTATTTTGGATTAAGATGTTAGTAATAAAGTGAACCTGCAAAAACAAAGAATAATTGATTAAAGACTATTCAATACTGTCATTTTTTTTGGAAAGGAAAGTAAAGAGTAATTTATTTATTAATCTACAGCTTTTCATACCCTGCCACCAATTCCCTCTTGAAGCACCACTAGAATTGCTTCCATTGGGATCATCATCTCCCCCATCCTTTTTGAACTGTCAAAACAAATGATAAAGAACAGAGAAATCCCTGGTAATTAGCAATTTAGCATATTTTTTTTAGAGTATCCGTGTTCGACACCTGTGTCCGACACATATTCGGACATGGGTATAGGAGTATGATTTTCTAAATATATGAGAAAACTTTAAACAAATTGAGTATACCCGTGTCGGAAACATGCCCGTATCCGACACTAATCCCCGAGTCCGGATAACATAGCTTAGGAATATTGTAATGTTTATGTTATACTTACATACTGGGGAGACTCAGTGGTTTTCTTCCTTGGAGAATAATTTTCTTGGCCTCCATAGTAGATAGATGAGCTGAGATAGCAAGGTTCCACTGTTTCATTCTGATAAATGGATGAACTCTTGTCTTTGTTAGTTGTGCTACTGCTTTGTCCCTTGCTATCAGTTGTATGATCTGAAACAAAAACATGCATGTGAAAGATTCAGATTATATTCTCTCATCCATCTTTCTCATGTCATTAATTAGTTGCTTGAAAATTCAGTAAAAGCAGGCATTGAGACTTAATTATCATCATTAATTTGATTCCATATAAAGTTTTCTTTTTTTTAAAAAAAAAAATTAGATTCCTGCTACTCCATCTAAGAACCAGCAGAAAGGGCAATGAGAAAAGCTAAAACTTATGTTGCTCCGGCTCTTCATGTATTCATGTTCGACATATATTCGGTTATAGGTATGGGGATATGATCCTCCAAAAACCCTCCAAATACATGAAAAAACTTAGAAAAAGTTAAACATACCCGTGTCGGACACATAGCCGTATCCGATCCTCACACCCGAGTTCGAGTAACATAGGCTAAAACATTAAGAAAAAATGGTATAAGAAGGCATGACAAACCTGGATTTCCATATTTGCCATGATGGGACAAACCCTGATTATTCCATGACCCCCTAATTCCAGAGTGACTGGAATCCCTCCCTAGCACCTGAAATCAGAAAGAGAACAATATTTTAGACCTTTGCAGCATAAATTCCATTTAAAATAACCAGAAAAATCTATAAAACATTAGAAAAAAAAAAGAAAAAGAAATCACAATAAAAACAAGCCATGCATAGTTGGAAGTCACCTATAATTCCATTGCACAGTCCAAAGGCAACTTTTCTCTCACATTCTAATCCAAAAGCACTAAATCTAGCTAGTATATTGGAATATACATATCAGCCAACATTTTATTTCTTATCCTTTCACTTCCCATATCCCTTCATTTTCATCAATGGTTTGATCCAAATCACTTAGCAAAGTTAAAATAATCAAAAGAAAAAAAATGATCAGTACTCCACTAGCTAGTATCTACCGACCAAGTGAATATAGCCAAGCACTTGATGTACAAACTTTAGTGTATCTTTTAAAGAATCATTCACTTAAAGTATATAAATCCCATCAACTTTTTATTATTATTTAAGATATTTCCATGAAGTTGGAACAAAGAACATACAATACTAAACAGATAAAATTATTTGATTTTTATTATCAAAAAGTCTCAAAAATATAGATTTTGAGTTTAAAAATTGATTTTTGGATAAAATAACTTTATTATCCTCACGTCGCTACACTTTTATTATTTTAAACATTTTCTTTTTAACATTTCAATTTTCTACAATACTTTTTTACAATAATGCTAAACACTTAAATAATTTTAAATTACAATTTTTCATCACACTTTTTAAACACATTATTTTCAACTCTAACTTTTTTTCTAACACAAATACTAAACTAGCCCAAAGTCTAAATACAATAAACCAGCTTTATCCTATATATCAACTTCTGAACTTCCTATCAAGTATTACCTCCCAGTCTCAAAATTTCACATCTTTGCAAGTAAATAGTTACCTAAAGAGTAAAAGGGTATTTCTTTTTTTCATCAAAATCAACAAAGTTGTATCATTTATGAATAGAAATTTATGAGCAAAAAGGCTTAAAAACAAGTATTTTTTTACCGTTGATGGAGGAGGGAAAAGAGTCCCAAATATCCCAGTTGTGGAAGATGAAGACGAAGAAGAGTCCTTTGGACCAAAGAGATAATCCAAAGAAGAAGAAGAAGAAGAAGAACCACTCACTTGCCTTTTATTTTCCATACCAGAAAAATAATTTTTTTTGGTTTAAAAACTCTCTTTAACTTAAAAGCTTTCTTTGTCAACTAACGAACAAAACTACTCTTTGATAGATATATCTCTTAATAGGAAACAACCCTCAAAAAAGAGACCAAACAAAAACAAAAAGGAGGGTGGCAATGTCAGGCCAGTGGATAAGATTTTCTTGCCCTTTTTCTCAGAAAAGAAAAAAAACAAAACAAACAGATAAACTAAAGAAGTCTGCAGATGTAAGAAAGCAAAGGAAAGCAAAAGAGATTGAGAGAGAAAGCTGAGAGCACGTGAAGACTGCAGATGTAGAGATATGTTGTTTGTTTGGCAAACGGTCTAAGCTTATTTATAAGCCCCAAAAAAAGGGTTCATTGTTCATCCCTTTAGAGACGAAAGACAAAGGGTATTTGCTAAAGGCTAAAAATCCCATGTGAATTCATTAATTTTATGTCTGGTTTTTGGACACATGGCCATGGATGCATCAATCAACACCCAAGTGGACATTTCCTTTTGACTTCAATTCCAACCCTTGTTTGCCACGTGTCTCCTTGGGTATTTCTTTGACCCTTTGTGTTTTTGAATTTTTGGGATTTTGAGAGAGAATATGAGACAAAGAAAAAGAAATATAATTTCTAGATAAGGTTTTTTTTTTATTATATATATATTTTTGGATAAATATGATTTTAGTTGAGTTTTTGAATATTAAAGCATTTTCATTACTTCTTTTTTAAAGATTATGTTATAAATTATGATCCTTAAAATTAAGAATTTGATATTTTATTAATAAATTACATGATTATTAACTACATTTTGATAACCTGACCTGATTAATTAATACTTTTTCATCCATTTTATTTGTTTTTTATTATTATTAATGAAGGATAAACCTAAAAAAAAATAAAAGGAGTATTTTCTTTTTTGTTTTTGAGTAAAATCAAGTCACCTATTTAAACCTATTAATTTGACATGAATCCCACTTATAAAATTATTTTGTTATACAATTTTATGAGAAAACTTAAAGAAAATGACATTATAGCCCAAGTTTATTTTTTATTCCAAAAAGGAAAGGAAACTGAGAGTTATATATATATATATATATATATATATATATATATAGAGAAAGAGAAGAGGAATCCATTTACATTAGTGTAAAACTAAACTATTTACATACTTCCGTAACTTTTTATACGGCTTATATTTTAAAAAATCGATCGTTGGATTTAACAATATAATCATACTCGTCGTACACGTAAAATTTCGAATTGATTAGATATCTCTATCATACCGGTCGAGAATAATGTCTTTTTTAATATATATTTAACGGTTAAAAGTTTTTTACATCGAACAAATAGTTAGACATTTTTAATTTACTCGAAACTCGACGTGCATGTTCTACGTGAATATAACATGAAATACGAAGGTCGGATTAAACAAATATTAATCGTAGAAAAAGTTATGAAAGTGTGTAAAACTAATTTAGTTTTACACTAGTGTAAGTGGATCTCTCCTCGTATATATATATTTATGGGTTCATAGAGAGAGAGTTATGAAGAAGACTCTTAGCTGTAGATGTTTCATAATGTGATAAAATGGATAAAGGTTAGTTAGGCTCAAGTTGATGTTGTGAGATATGCCTTTGTTACATAATAAACAGTTGACTCTTCAGTCTTTTCAACATATTTTTTTTTTCAGCTTTGAGTAGAATCAATGAAGATACCTTATGCCATGCAATGAAGATATTATAGCAATATTCTATCTATCTATTCCACAAATCTTTGAAGAATCAAGGACCGAATATGTTCTTGAGAAAAGATTGAGAAGGTTTGAGATTTTGATTTCTTTTTACTTGGAGATGTGTTATTTTTTATATTGGGAAATCAAAAATATGAATTTTTTTTAAATAAAAAAGAGTTATGATTGTTAGTGTTTAAAAAACGAATCGGATTGATTGAATCGAGAATCGATGGTCTTTCCAGTTCGGTATATATCATAAAATCGGAGATTGTCTAAATTGGTCAAAAACCAATAAAAACAAAAATTTCAATTTTAAACCCTTTCTGTTTTAAAAAAAATAAAATTATTATATGCGATGAGAGTTGAAACTTTAACTTCTTAAATCTATATTAAAGACTATATCATTTAACCAAATATATATTTATTAAGTATTTATTATATTTAATACTTATTTATTATTAAAATTACTTATTTAATATTAAATTTTTTTAATACAATTGAACAGTACAACTGGTCCAACCAATAGGACAGGTTGAATCGGTGATCAAAGGTCTAACCGATTTGATTTTCGATCTAATTTTTTTAAACATTGATGATAGATTAATAATCGATAATCATGTTATTTATTAATAAAGTATTTTTAATATAGCATGAATGAATTAAAAGCTTGACACATATATGCTTAGGTTATACATAGAGGGCGTTTGGTATGATGGAAAGTGCTCACTTTTTGAGAATTTAATTGGTGAAAATTTAATTGCCATATTTGATATGCTAAAAAATACTCGCTTTCTTGAGAATGTAACTTTCATTTGAGTATTAGTTTCCCACAAGTAATAGAATGTGATTCTCATGAGGAGAAGTGGTAAGATAACTTTCCAATATAGTCGAAAAGTTAAAAAAAAATGTTAAAACAAAATTATCTTTCTTCTTATTTGGTTTAAAATTACCAATTGAAATATTATTTTTAAATATTTAATACAAATGTTTGTTAATAATAAATATCATTTGAAATATTTAAATAATATTTAATTTGTATCCCAGCTTTTAACTTTCCAACTATATGAGAGTAACTTCGAAAATTTATTATTAACAAATATTTTTTTAACCCTAAAAGTAACTCAAATTACCAATTAAAATATTATTTTTAAATATTTAATATAAATATTTGTTAATAATAAATATCATTAAAAATATTAAAATTAATAAAATTTACATTTTATTTGATAAGGGTAATTTCAGAAATTATCACTATATTCTTAATAAAGTGTTTAATGAAGTAAACGTGTCAATATAACTTTTTCAGGATTTTAATAGCACTTTTTCATGTATACAAACACTGTTATTTTCTCAATAATCACATTCTCAAAAATTACCTATCAATCATATTCTATAAAATCATGACATGAAAAAGCATCAAACACATCCTTAATGTCCAATGCTACAATGAATTAGTATAAATATTTTAAAGTCTAACAATGATTAAATTATAAAAAGGAGATAGTTGTAATTTACTTGAATAATATCAAAAAGAGAATAATAAAGAGATTGTGATTAGATAATAACATTAATTAATTAAGCAGTCGTGAGAATAGCAATGATTAGTTGACGCATCTTTTTCTATACCTAGTGGATTCATGGTTAGCAGAAAGAGCTAATGAATTAAGATTTGAAATCAAGACAACTCTTAAACTGATCTCCTAATCTTGATCAGAAATTAAGGTTAATTAATTGTTGGGTTTCATACATATCTTTGACATTTTTTCAAAGTTAACAAAGTAAAAATTTATTTATAATAAAATTCAGATAAATATGAGATTTGTAGATAAGGTTCTTAAGCAATCAAAATATTAATTCCTACTTTATAACAAAGATGAGGATTAAAAAAAACCTTTTAATGAAATCATATCATAGTTAAAAAATTTTGAATTAGTAAACAATTGGGTTACACATAAAAGTATTGTTACTTTATAGGAAACTAATATATTTTTCTAAAGTACTCTTTAAAAATGAACGAAGGAAAGAAGGTATGTAGGCATAAATGATTTATATATACCTTGATAAATTGATGACACGATAAAATTTCAGGTATCAAATCGACAATTTCATTATATAATTTCGGAAATCACATATGTAATTAACCTTTGCTTTATCAAAAGCTAATAATATATTTTTTAAATAGACCTGCTCATGAGTCAGGCCAGATCAGGTTGCGGTTCAAAAATTTTTCATTTTTTTATCCAGGTCGGTTCGATGGTCCGGTTTACAGTTCAAATAATAATAAAAAACTAAAAAAAACATTTTTATATTAATTTTTATATATTTTTATAATTAAATTTAAATAAAAAATATTTTTTATTAGTTAAACACTGATCCAGGCCAGACCGATTCGAATAAAAAATATCTCTATCCAGACTAAATCCAATACAAACTGGGTCAAACAAGCTACCCGACTTTTGAGCAGGTCTATTTCCAAAGTCTTTTTTATGTTTTTGTTTTAAAAAAAAATTAAAAAGAAAACAAGATATGCAAGGCATAAATGATTTATATATGTTAAATTGTCCAATACCAGCCCAAGGAAAAATAAAAGCCTAACAATTGTGTGGTTTAATGTGTGGTTGCAATTGTGTGGTTTAATGTGTGGTTGTAGTTGTGTGATTTAAATGTGTGGTTGTTATTAAACAACAATGTGTGGTTGCAATTGTGTGGTTTAATATGTGGTTGTAGTTGTGTGGTTTAAATGTGTGGTTGTTATTAAACAACAATGTGTGGTTGCAATTGTGTGGTTTAATGTGTGGTTGTAGTTGTGTGATTTAAATGTGTGGTTGTTATTAAACAACAATGAGTGGTTGTAATTTATTTAGATTTTATATTTGTGTGGCTTGTGTTTGTCTTGGTATTGTATAAATACCCCCCTCCCTTGCATTTGTAAATCATCAAGTAGTAAGCTTCAATAAGCAATAAAAGTTCTAAGTTTTCCTAAAGAGTTCTTCTCTAAAGAGTGTAGTCTAGAGTGAAGTGTGAGCATTTGTGAGTTTTCCTAAAATCTAAACTTTCTTCTTTGAGTGGTAAAATTAGAGTTATCTACTCTAAGCTTTTCTCAACAATTGGTATCAGAGCCATTGGTTCGTGGTCCTTATTCCGCTGCAGTGAAAGTGTTGGTTCTTAGTATGCTCTGTGGTTGCAGTATTGTCTGATCTTCCACATCAGAAAAGAATTATTCTTGTTGCTGGAAATAAAGTGTGGTAGTGTGAAAGTGTCTAGGGAAGTTCTGGCTAGGAAAGACTTGGTATTTAAGTGTGTCTATCAGTGACCCACCTCTCTTTCCTGGGAACCTACCTGGTGCACTATTCACGGGCTACGGTCACTGTTCCAGTATACGGTCACTATTCACAGATACGGTTACTATTCATACGTGTGGTTGTATACTTTTGCAGTAATTGTTAACGTATACTGGATTTGTTCTAGTGTACGACATACGTACAATACTGTTCACGTATACGGTACTATTCACGGTGAAATAGTTATTCAGGTACTATTTTTGGTTTGAGCGTTCTTGAGTTGTGAGGAGTTTGTACTCTACAAGTTTGTGTCTCAAAATCAAGCTTGTTCGGTATTGTTAGTCTTGCCGACACGATGGGTGATCTTCAAGTAGTTGGAGGAATCAAGAAGCTCAATCACAAAAATTACAACACGTGGAAGACGTGTATGATGTCTTACCTACAAGGTCAAGACCTTTGGGAAGTCGTTGGTGGTAGTGAAGTTACGAAGCCCGAGCAAGAAGATGCTCAAGGAACCTTGCGCAAATGGAAGATTAAAGTGGGTAAAGCCATGTTTGCCCTTAAGACCACAGTTGAAGAAGAAATGTTGGAACACATACAAAAGCTAGAAACGCCAAAAGAAGCGTGGGATACTTTAGATGCACTCTTTTCGAGAAAGAATGACACAAGACTTCAACTTCTTGAGAATGAATTGTTATCAGTTGCACAACGAGATATACCGATTGCTCAATACTTTCACAAGGTAAAAACGTTATGCCGTGAAATTTCTGATTTAGATCCTACAGCTGCTATTGGAGATACCAGGATAAAAAGAATAATTATCCATGGTTTGAGGCCCGAATATCGCAGCTTCGTTGCCGCTATACAAGGATGGCCAACTCAACCATCACTTGTAGAGTTTGAAAATTTGCTTGTTGGTCAAGAATCTATGGCCAAGCAAATGGGAGGGGTCTCGTTGAAAAGTGAAGAGGAAGCACTCTACACCAACAAAAGCAAAGGCAAATTCAAACAGCACGTCGGTGGTGGATCTAAAAAGTATGGTGACAAGACAAAAAGTCATCAAGGAGAAGGGAGCTCTCGTCCAGGGGGAGCTTCAAAGAATCGTAGCAACAATAAAAGATTTGAAGGTAACTGTTACAACTGTGACAAGAAAGGTCACATGGCAAAAGATTGTTGGTTTAACAAAAGGCCCGCTGAGAGCAATGCTGCTACTTCTAGTACAAAGGAGAAAAGCGAAGATGATTGGGACGCTGAAGCATTTTTTGCTATGGAAGAGGAAGAGTTAGCTCTCACAGTAACAACGGCTGACCGAATTGACTATGAGAATGACTGGATTGTCGATTCAGGTTGCTCAAATCACATGACAGGCGATAAACAGAAGTTGCAGAACCTGTCAGAATACAAGGGAAATCGCATTGTTGTGACAGCTGATAATTCAAGATTACCGATTACTCACATCGGTAAGACGGTAGTAGCACCTCGATATAGTCATAATCAGGTACCACTACAAGATGTTTACCATGTCCAAGGCATGAAGAAAAATTTGCTTTCAGTGGCACAATTAACATCGTCAGGTCACCATATTCTGTTTGGTCCAAGGGATGTGAAGGTATATCGTGATCTCAAAATCTCAGGACAGCCGATGATGGAAGGACGACGTCTGGAGTCAGTCTACGTGATGTCAGCAGAGTCAGCATATGTAGACAAGACAAGAAGGAGCGATACAGCAGATTTATGGCACATGCGGTTAGGTCATGTTAGTTATTCCAAGCTAAGTATGATGATGAAGAAGTCGATGCTTAAGGGACTTCCTAAGCTTGACATAAGAACAGACACAGTTTGTGCAGGATGCCAATATAGTAAAGCACACCAATTGCCATACGAAGAGTCAAAGTTTAAAGCAAAAGAACCATTAGAGTTAGTTCACTCTGATGTATTTGGGCCCGTTAAGCAACCATCAATTAGTGGAATGCGGTACATGGTGACGTTTATTGATGATTTCTCCAGGTATGTGTGGGTTTTCTTTATGAAAGAAAAGTCTGACACTTTCTCAAAGTTTAAAGAGTTCAAAGAGATAGTTGAAGGAGAAGTGGAAAAGAAGATATGTTGCTTGCGCACAGACAATGGAGGAGAATATAGCTCAGGCGAATTCTCTCAATACCTACGAGAATGCAACATACGTCATCAGTATACTTGTGTCAATACACCACAACAGAATGGTGTAGCAGAGAGAAAGAATCGGCATCTTGCAGAAATTTGTCGGAGTATGCTGCATGCAAAGAATGTACCCGGAAGATTTTGGGCCGAAGCTATGAGAACCGCAGCCCATGTGATCAACAAACTTCCTCAACCAAGGTTAGAGTTTGTTTCCCCCTTTGAGAAATTGTGGAAAATGAAACCTTCAGTCAGCTACTTTCGAGTATTTGGTTGTGTATGTTATGTATTTGTTCCTGATCATTTACGTAGCAAGTTTGATAAGAAAGCAACTAGGTGTATCTTTGTGGGATACGACAACCAAAGGAAAGGGTGGAAATGTTGTGATCCTACGAGTGGAAGATGTTACACTTCACGCAATGTGGTATTCGATGAAGCATCTTCTTGGTGGTCCTCAGAAAAGGAGGTGTTGTCAGATTCAAAAGAATTTGAAGACATGCTACAAAAGAAAATGGGAGAGTATATTGTCCAACTTCAATCAACTTCAGACGAAGTAGAAGACCTATGTGATGATGACGATGACGAGCAAGTGTTAGTCCAGAGTCCTTGGCAAACTGGTGTGTATCAACCAGATGTTAGATCGAGTGAAGTGGAAGAACCATCTCCACAGTCACAAATCCGAAGGACAACAAGAGCACGGAAGCCAAATCCCAAATATGCTAATGCAGCCATAGTGGAAGAACCAATTGCAACAGAACCTGAGACGTTTGAAGAAGCATCACAGAGTTCTGAGTGGATTATGGCTATGAAAGAAGAGATCACTGCGCTTGAGCAGAATCAGACTTGGGATCTAGTGCCAAAACCAAGAGATGTGAAACCCATATCCTGCAAGTGGGTTTACAAGATAAAACATCGTCCAGATGGGTCGATTGAAAGGTATAAGGCACGGTTGGTGGCTCGTGGTTTCTCTCAGAAGTATGAGCTAGACTATGATGAAACGTTTAGTCCGGTGGCAAGACTTACAACCGTACGAGTCCTACTTGCCCTTGCAGCCAACAAAGACTGGAACTTGTGGCAGATGGATGTGAAGAATGCATTCCTTCATGGAGAGCTAGATCGGGAAATCTACATGATTCAACCATTGGGATTTCAAAACCAAAATCATCCTGAGCATGTGTGTAAACTGCGAAAGGCACTTTACGGATTGAAACAAGCACCTAGAGCATGGTATGGTAAGATTGCTGAATTTTTAACTCATAGTGGTTATTCAGTGACACCTGCAGATTCCAGCTTGTTTGTCAAAGCTAATGGAGGAAAGCTAGCTATCGTATTGATATATGTGGATGATTTAATCATAACTGGTGATTATGAGGCAGAAATTCTTCAAACCAAGGAGAATTTATCAGTTCGTTTCCAAATGAAAGAACTTGGACAACTCAAGCACTTTCTTGGTCTAGAGGTTGATCACAGACAAGAAGGAATATTTCTCTGTCAACAAAAATATTCTAAAGATTTGCTAAAAAGGTTTGGAATGCTCGAGAGCAAGCCAATTTCAACACCGATGGAACCAAATGGCAAGATGTGTGCACTTGAAGGCAAAGACTTGGAAGATGCAACTATGTATCGACAATTGGTAGGTAGCCTGATCTACTTAACCTTGACTCGACCTGACATTTCTTATACAGTTGGTGTGATGAGTCGGTATATGCAAAATCCGAAGAAGCCTCATTTAGAAGCAGTTCGACGAATACTGAGATATGTGAAAAGTACAATAGATTATGGTCTTTTGTACAAGAAAGGTGAAGACTGTAAGTTAGTTGGTTATTGTGATGCTGACTATGCAGGAGATCATGACACCAGGAGATCAACAACTGGGTACATGTTTAAACTTGGTTCTGGAACAATTTCTTGGTGCAGTAAGAGACAACCAACGGTATCATTGTCAACTACCGAAGCTGAGTATCGAGCAGCAGCAATGGCAGCTCAAGAGTGTACGTGGCTGATACAACTAATGAGTGATCTACATCAACCAGTAGATTATGCAGTTCCGTTGTATTGCGACAACCAGTCAGCAATTCGTTTGGCAGAAAATCCAGTCTTTCACGCAAGAACCAAACATATAGAAGTGCATTATCACTTTATCAGAGAAAAGGTTCTACAAGAAGAGATTGAAATGAAGCAGATCAAGACAGATGATCAAATGGCAGATTTATTCACAAAAGGTTTGAGTATCAACAAATTTGAAATGTTTCGTCGTCAACTCAACATGGTGCAAAGAAGAAGAGCTGGTATTGAGGGGGAGTGTTAAATTGTCCAATACCAGCCCAAGGAAAAATAAAAGCCTAACAATTGTGTGGTTTAATGTGTGGTTGCAATTGTGTGGTTTAATGTGTGGTTGTAGTTGTGTGATTTAAATGTGTGGTTGTTATTAAACAACAATGTGTGGTTGCAATTGTGTGGTTTAATATGTGGTTGTAGTTGTGTGGTTTAAATGTGTGGTTGTTATTAAACAACAATGTGTGGTTGCAATTGTGTGGTTTAATGTGTGGTTGTAGTTGTGTGATTTAAATGTGTGGTTGTTATTAAACAACAATGAGTGGTTGTAATTTATTTAGATTTTATATTTGTGTGGCTTGTGTTTGTCTTGGTATTGTATAAATACCCCCCTCCCTTGCATTTGTAAATCATCAAGTAGTAAGCTTCAATAAGCAATAAAAGTTCTAAGTTTTCCTAAAGAGTTCTTCTCTAAAGAGTGTAGTCTAGAGTGAAGTGTGAGCATTTGTGAGTTTTCCTAAAATCTAAACTTTCTTCTTTGAGTGGTAAAATTAGAGTTATCTACTCTAAGCTTTTCTCAACAATATATACCTTGATGATGATACGGTAGTTTGGGAATTTTATTTGATACCATATTTTTTAGGTTCCTTTTGGATAGCTAAGGATAAATGTTGAAGAATGAAACTTTTTTTCCCCAATGAATGTGCCAATTTCAATTAGTGCAAAAGAAGTTAAACTTTGATCACATGCTACACCATTGGGTTTTAGTTTGACAGCATATGCCTACTCTTCCTCTTTCTCTCTCTCCTATCCATTTCTACTTTTTCATGCATGAACATGATGCTTAGAAATTCTTTTATTATTGATTTCATCCTCAATTATAAAAACGAAACCAAAATTTTTATGTTTGGGGAGTCGGGATAAAGAAGAGTCAAAATATAAATTTTTTGAGAGATCAAAATATATATATATATATATATTTTTTACTATTTTTGATTTAAAAAATATCTTAAAATTTTTTTTTTTTGAGGAACCAAGGGGAAGCCAAGGCCCTCCCTGCCCTCTTTGGATTTGTCCCTGCTCAATTGCTCTTGCAAAAACCATATCAAAGCTGAAAATTGTGTACTTTATTGAGTCATAAGATTAATATATTCTCAATTTTATGCATAAGGAGGCTCCTGTAATATGTAAGGAGTAAATGAATTGCTATCATGAATTTTGGATCATAGAAGGGGGCAAGGTTCAAATGATCCAAAAAAATTAGGTAATTATTGAAATTACAAAAAAGGTTGTTAGGTGATTTATGATTATGCATTTTTTAATTCGAAAAAAAGAAAGATTCGAATTCTGCTTAAAGAGTAAAGAGATTATGTATCAATTGGCTGAGTTAAATACTGATGCATGCTTTATTTGTATGTGCATAATTAATTTTTAATATTGAGTTTATTGGGACAAATTAAAAAAATTTAGTACCATATCATATATAACTGAAAATGGAATCAATTAAAAAATTAATAGTCATGGATCATGGATGCAATTTATTGAAAGACTTAATTTGTTAGTATCATATTACACAATTTAAATCCCACAAAAAAACTATAAACTCTTCATTAATTACATGAACATCAGCCCATTAATTATTAATTGATCAATGACATGTCACATGTGTTTTACTTCTCATACCATGCTTAGCTTGCATGTCTTTTTAATTTTTCTTAGCAGCAAATCTTCAATAAATAATAAAAATTTGATCCTTTTTTTTACATTTGGAAATAACATCTCAAATAATTAATTTGTTATTATCATCTCTATTAAATTCCCTTGCAAATTAAAAATATGAAATGTTCATGAAAAAAGAAAAATATGATGTGATTGATACCATTAAAAATGCATCAAATATAAACTTTATATATTTTCTACTAATATTTCATTATTTTTAGTAATTACTTTGATGTGAGAAGACAATATTTATGCATGCGATTAAATGGAGAATTTATGAGTATTTTACAATTATGTTATATATATGTCGAGATTTACTTGATTAAATGAATTTAATTATTTTAAAAACTTATCATGGTTAGAAAATTGTCTTTTTTTTTTATTTTTAATATATCTATAAATGGGTTAGAGGATTGTAATATAATCTTTTTAAAGTATATTAGAAATATAAAAAATAATAAAAAAAGTACAGAGATAGCTTTTTAATTTTAGAGTTTAGAAATTTCAATGATGATGGATAAAACAATAATAGAAAAATTTTCTCATTCACAGCCAGTGAAATTTAAAAATTTCACCAAGCAGATTAGCATGGTGACAAATATCTTTGTATGTATATTAAAAAATAGTATAACAAAAAAAGAATCTTTGTTAGTTTTTTAATCTTATTTGTGAAATTTTTAAATTTCACCGAGAGTATATAAAAAATGAATTTCATAATAATTTATATTTAAAAAAAATTGGAAAAAAAACCCAAAAAGAGTTGATGTCTTTTAGAAATTACTAGCATTTATTGTCACATGCGTTTGCATGTGAATACTCATTGATTTATTTATATATTTTTTTATTTATTCCAAATAAATGGACTTACTTTGTAAGATTAGTGAAAAGTTAAAATTCTTATGATAAAGCAATTTCATATAAAATTTTAATTCTTTTTATTTATTATTAAATTAATTCATTTAACAAAAGTGTTCGAATGAAATTAAACTTCTTAATCATAAATTAGCTAAATTTTATTAATAATAAAAAAATATTTATAATGACAATTTAGAAATATAGTGAACAACAATAATTATTTTTGTCAGTTTAAAACATTCTTCACATTCATGCTTTATATATTATAGATATAGATTAGAGACCAAAACTTTCTCGATTACATTGTGATGGTTGTCAAAAGATCATGTTTTATGAATTTGAATAAAATTATAAGTATAAATGTTTTGATTAATTCCAAATTCATTTAAAATTGGTCTAAACATATCTAATAATTTATATAAATTCTGATAGAAATTCAAAATACCTCACAAGGAATTTGATCCACTAGTCAAATTGCACAAAGTGAAGAACATTCTTAGTTTGTCAGAATCTAAGACAATTTGCCATGCATGCATTTGTAAGTAATTATTTTATGGGCATATCCTTTTCATGTTTTCAACATATATATATATATACCTTTGATTCTTGCAAGCTAGTAAATTAAATTGACTTTTTGTGTCTTTGAGTTTGATAGTAGTATACTTCTTTGAAGTATTAGTGTTTCTTAACCGCATGACTCATGCCACCTATTTATTTATTTATTTTGGTATAAACTGTAGGTCTGTTCAAGGATCAAGTTATCTGTCCAAATCTGAAGGTCCGTCCGATATTTGAGAGGATTTAAAGAAAAAAATTAGACCTGAAATATGGGCTTGGACAAAAAAATGAAACCTTTTAGAAAATGAGCTAGGTCTTGGCTCTAACAATCAAAGTCCGAGTCCGGTCCATTTTTCATTTATATAATATATTATTTTTATATTGATATATTATTAAATTTATATCATATAAAAAATAAATATATATAATATTATAGTGTAAATATTTAAAAATATGCTAAATTATATATGTTTTATAACTTAATTAAAAAATAGATAAATTACTAAAAATTAAATACAAAATAACATATTTATTTAATTGTTTTTAGAAAAAACAATATGGGTGGGTCTAAATAGGTTTGGAGTACCTATTTACAAATATGGACGGGTTTGGGCAAAATTTGAAGCCCATATTTCGGGTCGGACCGAATTTGGATAAATATACGTGGTGTTAATACCATATTTAGGCCTGACCCGATCCATTAACACCTCTATGTGTAGCAATAAGTCTGATGCACCACTGTTAATGCAAAGCTAAATGAATCTTAATGATCAATCTAACGCAGAGATTTATATTGTGGTCGCAAACGTGTTTGGGATCGCATCGCTTTTATTGCGATTGCGGATGTAATGGATACTATTGCGGTCAATTGCGGTAAATCTTGACAATGGATATTAATGGCAGAGAGAACAAAAATTACAAAATAATAATCGTAATATTGCATTACGATCACTATTTAAATCTCTGAATCTGAGTGATTATTAGCCAACTATTGGTAGATTAAAGTGTGACAAACCTGCCAACAACATCTTCTAGCATGCTATTGTGAAGAGTTGCTGCAGAAAATTCACCCTTTGGATGGTCACCCATGTAAACAATATGAACCTAATTCAACAAAAATTAAACAAACTAACCATTTTTAAACCTCTTTTTGAGACTTTTCAAACACTCAAAAGTTTGCATATTTCCAAATTCTATGACAGTAAGCATGATAGTTTATAACTCTAGACCTATTAATTTAATATGTGATTAGAATTGAAATGCAAGGGCCTTTTGAGTAGAAATAAATAAGAGAGAATTTTGAGTTTAGGTCAGTTGATTCATGTAATCACTTTTAAGAGGTGGCATCCAACAGGTTTGAGATTCGATTCTCGAGGGTTTATATAGGCAGTGAAAGGACTAGAAATTAATAGGAATTTGCTTTGCCAATCCCACCAACAAATAAAAGCTTCCAAAACCAGCATTTACTATGTTCTTGTTGCAAAGCTTAGTTGCATAAACAACATGGATCTTCACAACTTGGGATGATGTTGAAAGAAAGGAAAATCAAGTTAAGATGCAGACATATGGTTTTACAAAAATGTCTGAGGTAGAATTTAATCTATTTCCGTTTGGATCTTAGGAAAAATCAAAGAGAAAATACATATGAATTATGTCTTGGAATTACTAAATACTAACCGGCATGAGAAGTGGTAGCTTTTCGGACAAAACTTTTAAATTGTCCTTAGCTAGTTCAAGACATAGTACTTGAGGAAATAGAGCTGCATAAATTTACGTTATTATAGTAAAGTATGAAAATTTACCAAAAATATTTCAAAGCTAATTGGAAATAAACTTGTCCATGGGTTCGGTTTAATTCGATTTGTAAAAATATTTTATTATTAAATATTTATCTAAATTATTTTTAATATATTTTTAATAATAAATATTAATTTTATGTTTTAAAATATTAAAATGTTAATTTAAAATTATTTTAAAACTATTTTTAATAAATTGAAATTAAATGGGTCTAAATAGTTTTAAATGAATAATAAATTGGATCTTGGACAAGCTTTTACAAGTGTCAATTAGACATGTGACTTGATCTACAGACATTTCTAATTGAAAATATTAAAAGTAAAACTAGGAAAATTGAACCGAATCCATAAAAACACGCACGAACACAAACCCAACTCAATCAGATTTGGTAAAGAAACATCAACAATTTAAACCCGTCAAACCCAAATCGAAAACAACCTGCACACAAATTAAATCGAATCCAAAATGATCCAAACTCGAACGATTTAACCAAAAAATAAATTAATTTAATTTTAAAATTCAACAATTTGAACATTAAATAACTCGAATCTAATGATCCGAACTTGAATAATTCAAGTGTCAAATTCAAAAAATTCGAAATCGAGATGATTCGAACCAAAGACGACTCGATGGACTCAACCTAAAGTGACCTAACTCAAACCCGCTTAATTGACACCTCTAATCAAATAAAAAACAACACAATCAAATTTTATTATTAATTATAACTGAAAATTATAATTAAAACTTTTATTAATTCGAATGGAAAAAATAGAAAACCTTTCAATATTTTCTAATATTTTGAAAATATTGTTTAATATAATAATACTAATAATATTAGCTGTAGCAAATATTTATAAGAAACCAAAATCTATTAGAACTATGATTTTGTTGTAAATATTGTACGAATCGGATATATTTGGAAATTTAACTAGCTAGTTGAAATTAACAAGAATTTTATAAACTATTTATAATCATACATTTACCAATAAAAAAAATTATAATAACAAAAATAAAATTGTTTATCTATCATAATAATCTAACATATCATATATATATATATATATATATATAATTTTAACTACACAAACTTTTTCGATTCCGACAGATATATATATAATTTTAACTACACAAACTTTTTCGATTCTGACAGGTTTTGCATTGTTGTGGGTGACAAGTGACAACTACATTGAGATTTTTCTAATAAGAAGAATTTGCTTTTATATGAGAATTACAAAAAAAGGTAAAGAGTTAAAAAAAAAAATGTTTGCACCAATAACAAAAAATAT
The DNA here is from genome assembly GCA_030761205.1 of Fremontodendron californicum. Lineage (NCBI taxonomy): Eukaryota > Viridiplantae > Streptophyta > Magnoliopsida > Malvales > Malvaceae > Fremontodendron > Fremontodendron californicum. Next base: position 12,622,215 of record JAULJL010000041.1, on the reverse strand, counting down.
TTATTAAAAAAAAAAAGTTGTTTTGATCTCCCTTTTAAATTAAATTTTTTATGATAAAATGAGTATAGATAAAAACACTACAAGAAAAAAAAATTATTTCCATGTTATGGGGTCAAATTCATTTTTAAGTTAAAAATTAATTTAATTATCCAATTAAATTTAGCAACAAGATTTCTACGACCACATATAGCTCGAAAGTTGTTGAATCTAGCAACAAAATTATCAGATAGACCTGTCAATCTTGACTCGAACCCAAAAAGCCTGACCAACCCAAATGATCTGAACCTAAAAAACTCAAGTGTCAAACTCGATTGATCCCAATACGAAATAATTCAAACCCAAAATGACCCGACTAACCTGTCTTGAAATCAATCCGACCCGCCTAATTGACAAGTCTCGTGGCGAAGAAGAAAAAAAAATGATTTGAAGTAAAATTATAATAATAGTTACATATGATAATGGATATTTTAATATCAAATACCCTCATACTATTCAACTCAACTTTTAAATAATAATATTTAATATTTAATGATAAATTATTTATTATTAATATAATACTTACTAAATTAATTCATTAATTTTTGGCAAAAAAATTAATTCAATAATGGTTCTAAATCTAATTTTAAGTTTAATTATTTTATATGAGTTAACTTTTTAATTTAAGTTCCATTAATAATATGTATAAAAATTGATTTTAAATTGATTTTTTATTTTAAATTTCGTTATTTGAGTTGGATAAAATAATTATTTATGATTTAGTATGTTAAATTTAGTAATTGAATTTAGATATTAAATATTAATTTTTGATTTAGTTTGAATAAAATATTGGTCGAATTCAGATATCTCAAATTGCTGTCATTTCTAATGATAATTTTTTCTTTAGCAATTATCAAGTTTTTCTTTCATTTTTATTAAATTATTTTTTATTAATACAAGCATTAAATATTTTTTATGTTGCTTTACCTTATTTTGTAATTTTCATTATTGTCTAATTGGAACCAAAAACCAAAAAAAAAAAGACAAATGAAAAAAAGTAAGCCATTTTTAAGTAAAAAAAATCTAAGAGTTTATGTAAAGCAAAGGTTTGCAAGGGTTTTCACCAAATAAGTTTGCATTGTAGTAGTCACCATTGTTGGGGTGTCAAACATGTGTATTTTTTTTTTTTGGAAAGAAAAAAAAGGAAAGAGGAGAAAAAAAAAAGAGAAGAAATTTTTCAAAAAAGAAAAGAAAGAAAAAAGAAAATTATGTGTTCATGTTAGTAACCCATATAATCTTTATTCTCCAAACTCATTTTTGAGTTCGATTAAGATATCATTACAACCATGTTTTCTTGTCAGATGTCTGAATATGGATTCGGAAAGTGCTATTTCTGTTTTACATCATATTACTTGTTTTTATAAAGGAGGTTTTTTTCCTTTTTTTATTGTTTTTAAGCTTAAGGATGTGTATTTTCTGATCTTGTTTGAAATTGTTTCTTGACAGTCAAAAGATTCTGCCATCTTATCAATGTTTTAAAGAAGGGAAAAGAAAATACTTGGCGTTCACTTATCTGTTGCGTAACAGGCTTCTAATGGAGTAAGAAATAACTCATTTTCCATGCTGCCATGATAATAGTTTTAAATCACGATCGCGGATTTCGTCGCGGATGTGATTGTGGATGTCGCAGACGTTACGTAATGCGTCACGGTTATCGCGGACATGAATTTGATAATATCGCGGTTGTTACGTAACGGATAAAATACGATGCGAGTGTTTTAATTTCCGTTATGTTGCAAAGTCTTAATTTTCATTATGTTACAACCGTTATGCTGCATAACGACCGCATTTTAATACTATAGCCATGATCATCAAAAGGCTTGAGCAACAAACCTTTGTTTGATTGCAGATGATGAAGCTGATGATGATGAGATTGTTGTTGTTCTTCTGTCAGAGTCTAATTTCTTGAGGATCCAAAGGTGAGCTTTTTCCAACAAAACATTGTAAAAGAACTCTCTAGCTGGAAATTACTGTAATTATTTTCAATATCTCCTGCTTGTTAACCTCTTCTTCCACCATAACAAGTAATATGTAACTCAGCAACTAAAGCTATAGCAAGAGATAAACCAAAAACTATGCTCAAACCAAGTCCTACACATTGCAAATCTCGATGTTCGAATCACGCATCGGCTCGGGTTGAATCGTTGGAAAATGAATCCGCTTCTTTGTTGGGTAGGTTAGGGTGAGGTTTCAGCCGGGCCAGGTTCGAACCAGGCATATAGTATCAATATCATATATGTTTGTTCAAATCCGGTCCGACTCGAAATATGAGCATCAAATTTTATCCAAACCCGTCCATATTTGTAAATGGATTGTCCAAGTCCGTTTAGACCCGTTCATTTTATTTTTTTTAAAATATATATTATTTTTTATTTTTTATTTAATCTTTAATAATTTTATATTTTTTTATTAAGTTTTTAAACATGTATAACTTAACATATTTTGTAATGTTTACATTATAATATTATATATATTTAATCTTTATATGACATAAATAACCTAATATATATATATAAATAAAAATAATATACTATTTAATTAAAAAAGGATCGAGTCGGACTCGGGCTTTAAATGTTGGAGCCAAGACTCGGTCCATTTTTTAAATGAATCTCGTTTGTTTGCCCAAACCCATTTTTCGAGCTTAATATTTTTGTCCAAGCCCTCTCAAATACAGGCGGACCTTCGAGTTTGGACGAGTAGCCCGACCCTTGGATAGGTCTAGGTGTACGGCAGGGGGCAGCAGCAGTGTCAGGTTGGGCGGTGGAGATCTGTTGGGCTTACGGGCCTGGCTTTGTGATTTGGGCCTCCAAGCCCAAGGCATTGGGCTCACCAGATTCAATCATTGATAACAGATTAGGCTCAATGTGTGTTGGTCCCAAAAAATATATATCTAAAACTAACTTGAACCTTAAGAATTTAATCCCAATTATATCGAAGCCTAATTCATTTAAAAGGAAATTGGTCCGATTAATTCAACTAAACCCAGCACTTTGTTTCAATACACTCGTAAAATGGATCGATATTAGAGAATATCAAATCGGAAATTGGCAATTTCATGATATTAAAAATATTACGTGTAGCAATATTTATAAGAAGCCTAAATCTATTAGAACTCTGATTTTATTGTATAACATTATAAATTGGATATATTTGGATTAAACAATTAGCTAGTTGAAGTTAACAAGAATTCTAGTTAAACTAATTATAACCATACATTTATCAACAAAAATAAAAAATCTTTTTTCAATAAAAAAAAAACTTTTTTCATATAAAAAATATAATATATATTGTTTTAGGATACATAAACAAAAATTTATCATTCTATTTTGTTTGAAATTTTGTTTTTCCTCTAAGAAAGTCTACGAAAATTTGTTTTTTTCCCTCTAAGAAAGTCTACCATGGAGGAAGGTAATCAAGATGTTTTGCTAGCAAAGCCAACGAAAGACAAAGATGAAATATATTTGAAATCATTGCCTACTGGTTATCGTTTCAAGCCACGTGATGATGAACTTGTTGATTACTACTTGAGGAGGAAAGTTAACAATAAATCATTGCCACCAAACAGAATCAAAGAGGTTCAACTTTACAAATATGATCCTGAAACTCTTACAGGTTTTTTTATTTAAGACCCTTATTTTCTTTTTCTTTTTTTATAATTTTCTTGGCGTTTTCTTTAACTTATTCTTTGCTTTCTTGTAATCAGAAAAAAATGCAGGTGGTTTTTTAGAAGGAAAAAAAATGGAAATCGAACGTATAAACCACATATATTTTTCGTAATCGATAACTTTCATTACGTTCGCAATCGAATATGCTTTCGTAATCGAATATAATCTTCTTTTCTATTGAAGGGTTTTTTTTTTTTTTCTTTTCTTTTTTTTTTCTTATGTTTGACATTAACAGTGAGCAGTAAAAACAAGTCGTCGAATGGAGTGGTGAACGAATGGTATTTCTTCACGCCCAGAGAGCGGAAATATCGCAATGGCAAAAGACCTGATCGAGGAGCTGGCGATGGATTCTGGAAGGCGACCGGAGCCGATAAACATGTCAAACGTAATGGAAAATTAGTTGGATTAAAGAAGACTTTAGTTTACTACAAAGGGAAACCACCTCACGGTGATAAGACCAATTGGATCATGCATGAATATGTATTAAGCGATCCTCCTGCAATTCAAAGAGCTGCGGATAATGATATGCAGGTAACCCTTTCTCTTTTCTTTTTTTCTTCTTTTTTTACTCATTTTTATTTAATTTTTATCTTTATATTTTATGTTGCTCTTCGATTCTTCATTCTATTCGTAGTCTGAGTTATCTTTATAGTTTTATCTTTATAGATTCAATTTATAATTTATAAATAATTTTTTCTTTTATATAAAAGTATATCATAAAGTATTATAAAGTATTTTAATTTTTTTATTATAATTATTATATTTTACGGTAAGTTTGCAAAATCATATTTTTCTTTTATATAAAAGTATATTATAAACTATTTTAAAAATTATTAATTTTTTTATTATTATAATTACTATTACGGTAAGTTTGCAAAATAAAGTGCAAAATAAAAAATTCACGACGGTGCCGCAATAATTATGATAGCATCCGTTACGTTAATTACGATAAACGTGTTTACAATCGTATGTTGATTTTTGACTCTCGGTACCAATTGTAGTTTTGTGCTACAGTACCGATTTGCTACAGTAACTTTATCTCGGGATGCTACAGTAACTTCCGAAAAACAACTCTTTTATTAATATGAGAAAATACCAAATATACACTAGACACACTCTTTTAATATGCACTCACAACTTCACTCTTTCACTCATATCTTTTTCTTCTTTTTTTCTCTCTACTCACCACTCTTCCTTTTCTTTCTCATCTACACAACACATAACACCTAAGGCTCTATTTATAACCATTTATGTCGGTTCCTTACAACATTCTATAATATTCTAGAGAAGCAAATATGGAGAAGAATATAGAAGAAACTAGGGAGAGAAGTTTCTAGGAAGGTGATTGAAGAATAATCTAGGGAGAATTATGTAGACAATTCTAGAGAAGGAGATGAAGAAATTTCTAGGAAGGAGAGAGAATTCTAGAGGAGTTGTTGACTTTAACACTCCCCCTCAACAACTACTCTCTTGATGTCGGTTTGGTTGTCATTCCAGACTGTCTTCTGGACTTATCAAATCTTGCATCAAATATCTTCTCTTTTTCTTTCTCTTCTTAAAATTCATCAGCATCATTAGTTCTGCTTCATCCTTCGTTGATTGCTCTCTTCTCTTTTGATTCTTGATTTTGTTCACTTCCGTCTTTGCTTCAACACTATTTCTATCTTCGTTCTTCTTGATTCTCTCTGCTAGCCTGTCTCTGACTTTGGCATACTCGACTTTGTCAACTACCATTAATTTGTTGACTTCACAATCGATCTTCATATCTTTCACGCCTTTGTAAGTCTTAACCTTGTCGATGACCTCGTTGTCATCTTTCTCAATGTTGACATCAGCTGCAAGCTTCTTCTCGACTTCTAGAAATAACCTTTCTTCTTCAAACATATTTTCTGGTGGCTGAAATAGAGACTCGTTCCCTTCCTTTGACGTTTCTTCTGTTACCTTCTGTCTTGGTTGAATATTCTCAAAATCAATTTCTTCTTCGTCTTCATGAACATTTTCTTCTAACTCGGTGGTGCAACCAGATACGAGTTCTTCGCATTCTTCAATAGTAAATGCTGTCTCAAAATCCCATTCTTCTTCATAGTTATGCTCCTGTCGTGAGAACACTGTTGCATAGCCTTGCACTTGTCTATATCGACAATCTCGAGCATAGTGGCCAAGCTTGCCACACTTGAAACACTGAACGTTTCGACGATGAGACCTCACATTTTCGCTATCGTCTCTATCTCGAACAATTTGAGCTCCCCCTCGCTGAAAGCTCCTCCGTTGCCAAGCTTCTTGTTTGTTTTGAACTTCAATGTCTTCTATTTCTTGGCTCATAGCAACTTTACCTCTACTATTGCTAAAGAGGGCTTTCTCATAATCTTTTATCATGACTTTAGACATTTGGTTATCTAAAGCCTCTTGATTGGCTAGGATATTTTCCAACTCAGTTAAAGTTGGTTCTTTGCTCCATCCACGAGTTGCAGTAACAATCCCGTTGTATTCAGGTCGCAAGCCATGGATGATAATTCTTCTCATCCTCGTTTCGGTAATGGCATTTTCTGGATCTAATTTTGAAATTTCATCACAAAGAGTTTTAACTTTCGAGAAATATTCGCTTACCGGTATATTTTGCTGCGAGATTGACAGGAGTTCATTCTCCAATTGTTGGAGCCTAGCATCATTTTTCCTCGCGAACAGCATTGTGAGTGTGTCCCAAGCTTCCTTCGGTGTCTTTGCATCCTTGATGCGTTGTAATAGACCATCCTCAATGGTGACTGATAACACGTACATGGCCTTACCGGCTTTGATCTTCCATTCCTTCAATTCTTCGACATCGGTTGGTGGTGTTATATCTTCACCGTTAACAATATCCCATAAATCTTCTCCTTGCATGTAAAATTGCATGCGAATACTCCATGTATTATAATTGCTGTTATTAAGCTTCTCGATCTTACCAATCGGACTTGAAAAATCTTCCATTCTGACTTGAGAGTGCCTCACTTTTCTCAAGGTTGTATTCTGTCAGTCTCTATATCCTCACGAACTACGATCCCTGATCGTCTTGGTCCCAGACCAATAATCTTCACAGTCCCAGACTGTCTTTCTCCGATATGCGTACTCCGGTCCCTGACCGTCTAGCTCTGTCTTCTCGCGGTGGCTTTCACTCTGATAGTAGGTAGCCCTTTTCACTTCTTCTTGTGACGGCTCTCACTCTACTCCAAGTAGGTAGCCATTTTCACCTGTTCTCGTGATGGCTCTCACACTGCTTCAGGTAGCCCTTTCCGCGACTCGATCTATCATCGATAATTACAATTCTCGATCATCTGATTTCGAGAAACTTCTGGCTTCTTGTCTTTTCTCTGATGAGCATACTACGATCCCTGACCATCCTGATCTGATATTCCAATCCTCTGGATCATACCGCTCTTTACGCTGGTCCTCTGGATCGTCTCGTTCTGGTCGTCCAACTCTGATACTCTGGTTCTCAAGATCGTCCAACTCTGATACTCCGGTCCTCAGGATCGTCTAGCTCTGATACCACTTTGTTGATTTTTGACTCTCGGTACCAATTGTAGTTTTGTGCTACAGTACCGATTTGCTACAGTAACTTTATCTCGGGATGCTACAGTAACTTCCGAAAAACAACTCTTTTATTAATATGAGAAAATACCAAATATACACTAGACACACTCTTTTAATATGCACTCACAACTTCACTCTTTCACTCATATCTTTTTCTTCTTTTTTTCTCTCTACTCACCACTCTTCCTTTTCTTTCTCATCTACACAACACATAACACCTAAGGCTCTATTTATAACCATTTATGTCGGTTCCTTACAACATTCTATAATATTCTAGAGAAGCAAATATGGAGAAGAATATAGAAGAAACTAGGGAGAGAAGTTTCTAGGAAGGTGATTGAAGAATAATCTAGGGAGAATTATGTAGACAATTCTAGAGAAGGAGATGAAGAAATTTCTAGGAAGGAGAGAGAATTCTAGAGGAGTTGTTGACTTTAACATCGTAATTTAAATTCTTATCTAACGAATATTGATTTAAAACATTATATTTGACATTAATTTAAAACATTAATCTAAATTCTTATCTAACAAATATTGATTTAAAAATATAATCTTTTAAATATATGAATAAATTTAAAACATTATATTAGACACTTAACTCCGAATCCTAATCTAGTTTTAGTTATTGCAAGTTTATTATTGCTTATCATTTAATAATGTCTTTTTTCCTTTTCAGCTTGATAAATGGGTACTTTGTAGAGTGTATAACAAGCAGAAGAATGCAGGTTTAAAACCTGAAACCCCACAGCAAAGTACTGATCAAGAAGAGGAGGAAGCTGAAGATTCAATATTTCCAGCTCAAACTGAAACCCAAAATCAAGAACATGGGATTCCACCACCTCAAACTGAAACCCAGAATCAAGAACATGGGATTCCACCACCTCAAACTGAAACCCAGAATCAAGAACATGGGATTCCACCTCCTCAAACTGAAACCCAGATTCTAGAATATTGGATTCCACCTGATCCTCAACCTGTTCAACAGTTTCAAGTTCAAAACTTTAATATGCTGCTGCCACAATCACAACAAGCTTGCCCAATGCCTTTTTACAATCATGCATATCATAATTCTACATTTGGAAGATTCCCACAGTTTCCTGGACATGATTCAACTATATTTTCTCAGCAGACTGTGTCTGGTTATGGCAATTTTAGACCAACAGTTCCACCAGTATCATTTATACCTCCTCCTCCTCATAATCAGTTCCATTTCATGGGCAATAACAATTTCAACATACATCATGATCAGCAGCAGCAGCAATTTTCAGGTGCTATACACAATTATGACTTCTCAGTAGATGATAAATTCCTTTTGAATGCTGACTTTAGCTTGCCAAAAAATTAGAGATTTGTGGTTGTAATCATGCTTTAACTTTAGGGTTTGATTTTTTTTTTATTTTTTTTATTTTATGGATATGGTTTGATTTTTGGGCAATGGCTGCTATGCCCTTTTTGAGGTTTTTTTTTTTTTTTAAGCAATTTAGTTTAATTATGATTTGAGACCTGCGCAATTGTATGGTACTTAGCCTACTTGGTACGTATATTAAGATTATTCAAGCACTTGTTTTCTCTGGTGATTGAAATTGAAGTATTTAGGTGCATGATTTGCTATCAAATAAACATAATGGCAGGATCATGAAACTTTTGCAGATGTTGGTCGTTCTCGATTCATGTTATGTTTTGTTATGCATTGAACTTTGTTCTTTGCTTTTCTAATTATGACTTATAACTAATGCTGTATTTTCTCGGGTTTTTTTTATAAATTTCTTTTGACTTAAAAAATAATTATTATTCAAGCACTAATTTTGATTGAATCTTCAAGTTCAAGAATTAACAAATTTTTATGGTTTAAGATATATATACATTTTGCAATTGAAATTGTCTGCTGCTACTTGGCAACTGCCTTTCCATTTGCTGGGAGGTGGATCAAAGGCATTTGTTATTAAAAAAACTTTCAGATTCAGGCCAAATTCTGGAGTCTGAAATTCCAATGATAAAATTACTTTCCATAGCAGCTCTTTCCAACTTGTTGGGAGAAGCCCATAAATTCCAAAAACATATTTTGCATATGAAGAAAAGAAATATTTTAGTGTTCAACAAACAAAAGTAATTAGCAACTTTTTTTTTTCTTTTACAAAGGAGGTAACAGGTGCTGAAATTCGAATCCTAAATCTGCTGGATGCCACCTCGTAAAGGTGATTGCATGAATCAACTGAGTTAAGCTCCGGGTTCAATGTACATGTTTATTCCAAAGCTCGAATCCCTTGTCTCCGCTTAGACTTCATAAATGAATTTGAATTTTAATCCAGTTGATTTATACAGACACTCTTAAGAAGTAACATTGAGAGAGATTGAGGTTTGAATCCTAGCATTTACAATATCTTTCTTTATCCCCAAGCTACGACCTCCTTTTGTATAAAAAAATGTAAAAAAATAACATTAATCATTTTTTATTAACCAATAAGCTTCCATTATGAATGATAACAAAAATAAGTTTTAAGAAAAGATCATATTTGAATTTGAGCCTATTTATTTATTTTATTAATGCCAACTTTTGTTGTTACAAACTGAACCTCCTTCTCTTTCTAATAATATTGACTTTGATTGATAAAAAAAAATGCCAACTTTTTTTTGTTGGAATTAAGTACAATATTATATACTCATGCATATGTACTAATTAGGAATTTAGGATACATATATAATAGAATTTTACAACTTCTTCGAAATTATAAGTTAAAATTTATTATAACTAATAAACAAAGAACAGTTTTCCATGAGGGTAAAGGACACAATAGAAAGGGCAAGCTTCAACACTTTGATTAGTGTTCTGTACCCAGAAAAGAAGCTTTCTATATATATATATATATATAATATATTAAAAAGACGTATTTTCAATTGATATGATATAGGATCAATTTAAAACTCTACGTGAACGACGAATACGATTATATTACTAAATTCAACGATCGGTTGTTAAAATATTAATAGTACACAAAATTATAAAAACGTGTAAAATTAATTATTTTTTTCAGTGTAATTTCATTTTTTGTAATGATCAAGAAAATGTAATATATATATATATTTAAAGTGGCCGAATTTAGCTGGTTGGATCCCACTGAAAGACCGTTTTAAGTGCCTTTTCTTACGTTATTCTGTTTTCTCTCATTGGCTATGGAAAGCAATGCTTTCCTTTCTCTTCTCTCCTTCTCCTAAGGACCCTTTGTCTCTCAATGCAAGAACTTTCACCAAAACAAACACCAAATTCCTGAATTTCACTAATCACTCTTTTCTATCAATAATCAAATATTAACCAATCATCATTTTATGGTTAGTTTCTTCTCTTCTTTCACAACCTTATTTGTTTCTCAAGAACATGAAAAATTAGAAAGAAAATTGATTCATTTCGTTTTCTCTATATTTCCATTGGAAATAAATATGTGCTTAGAATTGGGCTTTCTGATTTCTTACATACGAAGAAATTCAGGATAACAATTGTTAAGTCAATTTCAGATTGTTTGATATAATGTTTTTTTTTTTGGATCTAGCAGGTTTTGGATACCGTAAAAGATAATTGTAAATGGCATATAAAGTGGATCATGAATATGATTATCTATTCAAGATTGTATTGATTGGAGATTCAGGTGTGGGAAAATCTAACATTCTTTCAAGATTTACGAGAAATGAGTTTTGCTTGGAGTCCAAGTCAACCATTGGTGTTGAATTTGCAACTAGGACTCTTCAGGTTGGCTTTTTATATACATCTGATTTAATTATCTTTACCATCTTATTTGCTTCATATCTGATTCTTTATTTTTTTAAAAATATTTTCGGACATGAATATCAAGTATGATATTCTAAATATATATATATATGAAAAAACTTTTAAAAAATAAAATATATTTATATCGTACACATACACGTATCCGATACTCATTCCGAATCCGGATAACATAAATATTTTCTATAATTTTGGATATTGTAATGAAAGATCTAATTGATTACTCTATTGAATTCAAACAAAAGCATGCATAATAAATTAACCATCTTGGTAGGAAAAAGAAGATCAATCAGTGATTGGCAAGATATTTTATCTATGAAGCACAGACACTTTTATCAGGGGAGTGTCCAAGTGTCGGACACGTGTCCGATACGATAGAATTCGTGTCGGACACACGAGGATACGTCAAAAAAATAAAAATAAAATCAGACATGATCAAAATATGGTCAAAACACGGCTGGACAAGTCAGGACACGGCTAGACATGTCCGGACATGCGAAAAAAGATTTTTTTTTGTTTGTATTTTTCTCTCAATATGGAATCAACAATGAAAAATTTGGTTCTAATGGATTTTTTAAGGTTCAAATTTTTAAATTCAAAAATAATTTAAAAGAATTGAAAAGCTATTTGCACGGTAATATTTAATTGAAAAGTATAAAATTTATATTTTTATTGTATATTATTATATAAAAAATATTTTTTATTACCCTGTCCTACCGTACCCGTGTCTTAATTTTTCAAAAATTCCCGTGTCGTCGTGTCCGTGTAGTATTGTACCCGTGCTTCCTAATATTTTATGCTTTGAATTAGTATATTTCTACCTGAGCTTAGGAGCTATTTTCTTGCATATTTTCAGGTAGAAGGGAAGACAGTTAAGGCACAGATATGGGACACAGCTGGTCAAGAAAGGTATCGCGCCATTACCAGTGCTTACTATAGAGGTGCAGTTGGGGCACTTTTAGTTTACGACATAACTAAAAAGCAAACCTTTGACAATGTCCTAAGATGGCTACGTGAATTAAGAGACCATGCAGATTCAAACATTGTCATTATGATGGCCGGAAACAAGTCTGATTTGAATCATCTTCGAGCAGTTTCATCGGAAGATGCCGAAAGCTTGGCTGAAAAGGAATCTCTGTCGTTCCTCGAAACTTCAGCACTCGAAGCTTTCAATGTTGAGAAAGCATTTCAGACAATTTTGTTGGATATTTATCAGATAATAAGCAAAAAGGCATTGGCAGCAAAAGAAGCAGCTTCAACTACTAGCCTTCCTCATGGAACTACCATTAATGTGTCTAATCTGCAAGAAAATGGAAATAAGAAAGCTTGTTGTTCTACCTAAAATGGTATCTTTTTTTTTTGGGTACAAAGAGAGGTAACAAAAATGTTGCATTGCCAGCCAACTTTTGTGCTTCCTTTGGAACAGACATGAAAACACTTTGTTCTGACTATATATATATATGTTCATATCAAGGCAATGCAGGAAACAGGTTTTTGCTTTATAAGAACCATAGATTAAGATCAAAATGAGGATTTTTAGCAGTCTTATATGTTTCGGGTTTCGAATTCGTAGAGGGTTTGACAGGAAATTACTGAGTATTTTTTTAATTTAGGCAAGGAGAGGCAGAAGAGGTGTTGTAAGGTGTAGCACTTGATTCTGTTTTCATTTTTTTTTTTTTTTCCTTTCCAAGCCTTGCTTTTGTTGATTTTTGGAACTTGCAATAAATTTTGTTGTTAATTATTCATGTTGTGTAAACAAACCTGAAAACTGAATCTAGGCTTAATAAAGATAGCATCCAACAAATCTGAATTCGAATTCCGACATTTATAACTCATTTTTTTATTCTCAGACTATGACTCTTTTGTACAAAAGATGAACTTTCAATTTCAAACAAAATCTCAATAATTTGTTTTTCTTGCCTAATTATCTTTGAATAGACACTTCAAAAATTTATAGAAGTTGAATACTAAAGTAGGATTTTCTTTCAATTAGAAAAAGAAATATCTTTCATGTCTGATTCCTGGCAAGAGCAAAAACGTTTCAGAGCCATAATGATAGAATCATTTAAAGACGATATGGCTAAGAATCGAACATGGGATTTTTTATTTGAAGATTGTTGTCACTGGGGTGAGCATGGCAGTCCTGAAGTTGCTAGTCCTAAAAATTTTGAACCAAGGATTGATCCATAAACTTTTAGGAGCAATCGGATCCTACGGTTCGGTCCGAGTCGACCCTAGATTTAAAAAAAAAAAATCAAATATAAATAATTAGTACAATAATATTCTAATTATTATAAAAAATTACAATCACATGGTAAAAATTCACAAATACTGAAGAAAAAAAAAATCAAATATCCACAATATAATAAATAATAATCGACCTTATGATTCATTTTTGAAATCTAACATTATAAAGTAATATAAAGTATAAAGATCAACAAGTTTATCTTAAAATCAATTAATTAAAAAGTCGATCCTACTATTCAATTTTACGATTGGATCTTTCGGTTCGGGGTAGTTGGATATGTACCTAGGATCATGAACCACCCTAAAAAGAATCGGTCCTAAAAATTTAGACCATGAACCACTTATCAAATCACAAAACCATCATAAAATCGGTTCAAACCCATCGATCAGAGACTCAAGATTTTTTGTTGATGCTTGACGTGATTGAAAACGGGTGATAAACGCATTCATGACGTGATTGAAAACGCATTCATTACACAAAAAAAAGTTAAAAATATTACCTAGGAAACGTGTCCATGTCTGGTTCATGGAATTCTTTTAAGTAGTACTAAACTTAAGATTTTGTACATGTCTTCAAGATTCTTTGTTGAAACCAAGGCATATTACTTGGTTATCTGCTTAAGACAGCCTCACATTTTGATGGTAAAAAAAATTTAAAAAAAGGAAAGAACAAATTTGGAATCAAAGGAGGAGGAGAACTCAACCAAACTTTATTCATTCCTAGAGAATTTATTCTACTCTCACCAACTATTTCATTGGCCCCTCTATTAATGCTGCTCTAGCTTAAATATTTTACTAGTATATTTTATATCTTAGGCATCCCACAAGAAAAGATTTATAACAGATTTGACAGAATCAAATGAAAAAAGATGTGGAAATTTTCTAACTTATGGTCTTGCAACATCTGATATACGTTGCAGATCACTTTGAATATATGCCATGACCACAAAAATCAAAAGATTCTTTAGTTAAGAGAATGGCATTGATTGGTTTTTTTTTTAGTTTAATTTAATAATAGAATTGTCAAGATCCAACTTCAACATTAATTCTATGTTACTCAGATTTGGGATGAATGTCGGATACAGATTTGTGTCCAACAGGAGTATATTTAATTTTTTTAAACTTTTTCATATAGTAAAAAAATTATACTCTTATATCTATGTCCGAATATATGTAGATACAAATGTCGAACATGGATATCCTGAACCACTTTGTTTTTTGTTTTCTTCTTTATGCATTTCATGAAGAATCTAATTAACAAAAAGTGAATTCTCCAAAAGTTTTCTGCTAGGAAAAAAAGGGTTTAAACCTACATCTCCAAATTCCAAGTTTTTATTATTATCTTTTGATCCGGATATATTTATGAGTAGAAATTATAATCTCAATCAAATGATTTTCAACATATATAAACCCATAAATAAGGAGGGAATTGAACCTATGATCTAACTTGATTCCTAGACAAACAAATTGGGCTTAAATAAGACTTGGGAGAGGTTTTTTTTGGAGCGGGTGGAGCGGAGCGGTTTTGATATATGCTTGCTCCACTACACCTCGCCTCGACTTTTAAAATTACTATTTTATCCTTTAAAATATTTTATATTTTTCCTTATATTTTTTAATATATGTTAGATATATATACTAAAATTATATATATATTAATATTTTATATCTATACTTTTAGTATATATGTATTATATATATTATATTAAAGATTTTTATGTAATAAAATTATGTTCATGAATAAATTATAATATAATTTTTACAATATTAAGTTAAAAATAATTAATATAAAATTAGGGTGTAGCAGAGTGGAGCACCGTGGAGCGGTTATGGATGTAACCGATATCCATGGATGTGGATGTTTCCAACATCTATGCAAGAGTGGGGTGGAGGTGGATAAGACAATATCCTCCCCCGCCCCGCTCCATTGCCATCCCTAACCGCTTTCACCTTTAAATTTCTTCATCTAGTATTTAATTGCCCATCGGTTGTGCATTACTGCTCTAATCCTTTTTCAGCTTGCACCTTTTTTCTACACTTGGGTTCACGTGCAAGTCTATTAATTATTCATCCGACTTGTACGTGAAGAATGTGTTGAAATTTAAATATAATGATTAGGTTATTTCCTATTAATTCAAATTTAAAATTTTGAGATAATTAGTTATCCAATTTAATAGTTTAATGGGATAAGCTGAGAATCTAATGAAGTGATAGAGACTAATAGGAGAATCTGATTTTCCTAAGCCTACAAAATCTAGCATTAGAGATTTGATTAACTCTATGGTTAGAGTATTGTTTAACAAGATTATCATAATCTGGTCCATCAACATTAAGTGCATGAAACTAATCATAGAGAATAATTTTCAAAGAATCAATTTGAACAGATCATTTGGCCAATATTTTACAATTCTGTCTGCATTTTAGATTAAAAAAAAAAAAAACAGCATAAGCTTTGAGTTTTATAATCTAAAGACTGGGAAGGGAACCTTTCATTGTTTTCACTGTTTAAAGATAGTGTTGTGAAAAAAGCAGTCAAAAGTTTAATTTAGCTTAGATAAGTTTTTTAATTTAAAGTTTAAACTCTTTAGTAAAGGCCTTGAAGAATTTTAACTAGGGAAAGTACTTAAGAGTTAAGACTTAGGCTAGTAAAGCATTCAAAACATACATATACTCAATTATATACCATCCTTTTTCTTCTATCCAGAAATTCACTTAAGGATCTGCTTAATCGGTGCCTAGAAGCATCAGTTAAAAATTATCTAATTACCACTTTAAAAAAAATTTACATTTAATATGTTATTTATATTGAATTTAAGAAAAAATATTGCATTAATTACACTTTTTTTTTATATATGTATATCACCTTAACCGATATCACTAGATATTGATTAAAATTTCTCAAAGTTTAACTATAAAGAATTGCCACTGGTTCAAGCATTTAGCAAGTTTAACAATTTATGATTAGGTTACTAATATAGAATGTGTACTTAATATACTTGTCAACTCGGTCGATTCAATGTCTCTTCAAGCACTTTTTTTCTTCATATAATTAAAAGAGAAATAATCAATCAACTGCATGATTATGCAATTGATCTATGCTAATCATATCTGAATATTGTGGAGCCATTACGATCGCTATTTTTCGTTATATCGTTTTTTACGATTATTACTGGTCGCTATTTTTGTAATTTTTTTAACACCATTTTTTTAAAATGGACATTTAATGATGACAGACGGTATTATTATCGCGAAAAAGCAGTCACGACACCGTTATGTTACCACTTTTTAAAACCCTACTGGCCTTGTATTCTTTGAACTTTTGGAGTCCAATTAATGGAAAGGGCAAAAGAGTATGGAAATGTATAAATATAGGCATAGAAATACGTTTTCCATATGTATGTCTAACAACAATGACATATATCTAAAAAGGGAATAAAACAGATCAGCCAAACATTAGTTTTAGCTCTTTAAAGTAACATGATGGAGAACTTGCATTAATATCCACAAAACAAAAACAAAACAAAAAAAAATCCTTTACTTTTTAGTATAAAAGCAGTACTAAGCAGACCCTCAACTTACCATCAAAAACTCTTTTTTCTTTCTTAAATAGTAAACTTTAAATGGAGCAATTAGAAGCAAAGAGAAATGATGGTAAAGATGGAGGAAAAGATGAAGAAAAATGGGTTCATGATTCATCTGTAGATCATAAAGGAAGAGTTCCTCTAAGAGCTTCAACTGGTGTATGGAAAGCTTCTTTCTTTATCATTAGTAAGTAACTAGATTAAGCAATCTTTACAATAGTTATTGACTTTTTATACTTTTATTAATGTCTTAACCACTGAGCCAAATGCAATTTTTTTGTTTTGTTATGTAATTACCACATTTAGTACTTATTCAATCATAAACACATGTTTTCAACTGGAATTCATTGTTTTAATCGGATCGGTTAAACTAGGAACTGGTCCTTTCACTAATTCAACGTCCGGTCCGGTTATTAAATCATTGAAGATTTCAGTCATATAATGGAGACTAAACAACAAGTGAATAATATATATTTACCTAGTGACAAAGTGTTTGAGTTTGGAGGAGACAAAAATGTACATATGTTTTGAACTGATTTTTCAATGTAAATAGTCTAAACTCAAAATTGTAATTGTATTTTTGAATAATACAAGAACTAGAGATTTTGCCTTGAAAAAGTTTGTCTAAGGACGCTAATGTCACTAAGCCAAAATTAATTTTAGACAACATTTTTTTATAGTATTTCTCAAATATTGTTAAAAATAGCAAAAGCAACATTTGACATTATTTTGCATATTGCTGTTATATATTATAATGGCCAATAATTACAGTATTTTTAAAAAATTTAGAAGCATTTAACATGTGCTGTTATAAATCTTATCATATAAAAATACTTTTGGTAGCATTTATAATTGTTATCATTGAGATATTTTACAGCAAATGAACATGCAAAAGGTCATGAAAATCTGTTATAAAGTATAAATAGCAGCATTTTGAGAAGTGTTATTATACATATGTAAAAATGCTACTAAAGACATAAGGCTGAGGCCACATATACAGCACTTGAATAAATGCTATCTTATCTTACAGTAACAGTTTTTTTTAGTTTTCACAACACTTTAAAATATTGTTATATGTCAAATTTGGCGTAGTGTGTGCATGGATGAGGTCAAGGAAAGTCTCATGTCTGCCCTTTATGTTGACCAGAACTTATCTACTCTTGCCAACAGTCAGCTCACATTTGACATTAACTTCATTAAAAATAAATGCCATTTTGGCTCAAACAGTTTTGGTGATTTTTTTTCTTCTTTGCAAGGGCATGTTTTTGTGTTAGTTGCCTCCATCAAGGTTGCCACAGCTCTTTGCTTGAAACGAAATAAGTTGTTTAAATTTTAGTAATTAACAAATTTGATAACAATTCCTCGTGAGATCGATACTCTACTTTTCATTATATTATTTGTTTACGAATACGTGCACATGCGTGATAAATCCGACAACACTTCCCCGTAATGGTGATCCGAAATCCGAATCCTTAGTTTTTAGTAAGGTAGAACCTTCTTTGTCAAAGAACTGTAGTTACTGTACTAAGTACTAACTCCCTGTCAACTTTTGGAGCAGCAATTGAGTTTAGTGAAAGGCTAAGCTACTTTGGAATAGAATCAAATCTCATTTCATACCTCACCAATGTGATTCATCAAGACTTGAAAACAGCTGCAAAGAATGTAAACTATTGGGCAGGAGTCACCACAATAATGCCTCTAGCAGGAGGGTTCTTAGCAGATGCTTACTTGGGCAGGTTTACAATGGTTCTTCTGTCATCCATCATTTATCTCATGGTAATTGCACTTTTATAGATCAGAAAATAACACTATCTTGATTTAAAATTGAAATGCTTTTACACATTTCTTTTAATGTGAAAAACCAGGGTCTGAGCCTCTTAACAATGTCTGAGTTCATCCAAGTTATAAAGCCATGCAATACAAGAATTTGTCAAAAACCAAGGAAAATTCATATAGTTCTTTTCTTTGTTGCACTGTATTTGATCTCCCTTGGGACTGGAGGACATAAGCCTTGCCTTGAGAGCTTTGGTGCAGATCAATTTGATGATGATCACTTGGAAGAAAGGAAAAAAAAGATGTCTTACTTCAATTGGTGGAACTTTGCACTTTGTTGTGGACTTTTACTAGGTGTAACTGTCATAGTTTATGTTCAAGACAAACTCAGCTGGGGCATTGCAGATCTTATCCTCACCATAGTTATGGCTATTACAATCTTAACCTTTTATACGGGCAAGATTTATTATCGATACCGGTTACCAGAAGGAAGTCCCTTAACTCCATTGCTGCAAGTTTTTGTTGCAGCCATAAGGAAGAGAAAATTACCTTATCCTTCCAATCCTTCTCTACTATATGAAGTACCAAAGTTAAATTTGTCCCAAGGAAGGCTTCTATGTCATACAAGTAGGCTTAGGTAATAATTTAAGTAAATTCACAATAATTTTCACTACAATTTTAAACTTAGGTAAACATAGATTCTAATCCATTTATAATCTGATCAAGCAGGTTTCTAGACAAAGCTGCAATAGTTGATATTCAAGACAGTGAAAACATTTCAGAGAAGACTCATAATCCTTGGAGACTAACAACAGTAACAAAAGTGGAGGAATTGAAGCTTGTCTTAAGCATGATTCCTATTTGGCTAACTTCTTTAGTATTTGGAGTATGTATGGCACAAGCTTCGACTTTCTTTATCAAACAAGCTGCAACAATGGACCGAAAGATCGGTAACGATTTCGATATCCCAGCAGCATCTATCTTCTCCCTTGGTGCAATTGCAATGATGGTTTCAGTCACTACATATGAGAAGATCCTTGTTCCATTTTTAAGGAAAATTACAGGCAATGAAAGAGGCATAAATATACTCCAAAGGATAGGTATTGGGATGATATTTTCAACACTTTCAATGGTTACAGCAGCTTGTGTTGAAATGAAAAGGCTGAAAACTGTTGAGAAAGAGATTATTATTATAAAAGGAGAAGGGGAAAAAGGGTATTTATCCATGTCTGTGTTTTGGCTAGCTCCTCAATCAATAATCCATGGCTTGGGAAATGGTTTTGCTATAGTTGGATTGCAAGAGTATTTCTATGATCAAGTTCCTGATTCAATGAGAAGCTTAGGAATAGCATTTTATCTCAGTGTGATTGGAGTTGGAAGCTTCTTAAGCAGTTTCTTAATCATAATTGTGGATCACATCACAATAATAAAAGATGGAAAAAGTTGGATTGGCAAGGATTTGAATATGAGTCGTTTGGACAACTTTTATTGGATGCTAGCAATCTTAATTGTACTAAATTTATGTGCTTATATATTCTTGGCAAGGAGGTATACTTACAAAAATGTAGAAAGAAGGGTTCTTCACTGCCCTGAAAATGATGGGGCAGAGCTAATTTTGTAAAAAAAAAAAAAAATTAATAAAACAAGTGATAATCAATTAAAAATTTGCAAACAAACATGAATACTCTGAATTTGATCATTTATAAAAGAAAAACATGATACTACTTCCATTTTCCATTGGTCTAAAATGCCCATATACATACATAATAAGTGTAAGGAATCAGGCTCTATGTCGAGTTTATAAGTGAGTGTCGAATATTGATATGTGTCGGACATAGGTATTAAATCGTCGTACATAAACATCTCAAGAAAAACAACATAAATATGATCAAAATTCAATATACTTTTTTTTTGCAATAACATAAAGAAGAATCCACATATTTGAGATCGAAAGTGTGACCTACCTCTCTGTCTTTCATACTTCACAGACATTGCAAAGCATTTTAATATGTTTTGCTTTCAAAGCCAAATATTGAAGAGTCCACATCTCAAGAATATTAATATGTTTTGCTTTCAAAGCCATTGCAAAGCATTTTAGTTGCTTGAAGAATGACATTCTAGAGTCTAGACCAAATTTGGTTCACAGACAAGGCCCTCAATAATGCCAGTACTGTCGGTAATAACAATTAGGGGTGAGTATTCGGTCAGTTCGATCAGTTCGGTTTATAAAATCGAGAATCGATTAAACCGACACAATCATGGGAACCGACCGAACCGACCGACATATGCTATTCAAACCGAACCGACCGACATAAGCTATTCAACATCCTGTTTGGCGATCTCAAAGAGGACTTTCCGGATCTTACAGTTGTTGTGCTCAAGACATGTCTGTTCGAACACACCCGTTAGTGATTGTTTAGAAACTTTTCAATACCATATATGTTGCCCTAATTGTACTCTCCATCAGGAATTTAAATAGCGGTCGAAACGTAACGTTACAGTTGTTATTTTGTGGTTTCGGTTTTTTTTCCCGAATTCTGCATTACATGTTTTTTTTTTATAAACATTTGATGAGTATAAAGAGAATTTTAATATTATTAATTCATAACAATATAAAAAGAAAGCAACAATAAAATTTTGGTGAAATTCTTAACCAATAATAGAATTTAACACATTAACTTAATGTCTTTAAACATATTAAATAAACTTTAAATTTTGAATATGGATGATTGACTCAAAATTAAATTAGTAGTACTATGTCAATTGTAAAAAATATGTTTTAAATAAGACAATACAATAAATAATTTAATGATAATTTAATGCAAAGAATAAAAAAACTTGTCTAACTTAGAGATTCTTTCCTTACATGCCAAAATAAAACCATTAAATATGTGTATTATGATGATGGAAATAAGATATATGCAATTAATTAAATTGGTTTTTACTAAATTCAAACCTAAAGGTATGGTAACTTAATAATGAAATGAGCAATCTACTTTTTCTAAACAAAAGTATAAAGAAGATAATACAAATAAAAATAGATTTTCATATATTTATAATAGATCAGATTTATACACAAAGCTATAATTTATTTTTTTAATGTAATTAAGGAATAATTAAGAATTGTTTTGTAAAGAAAATTGTTTTAAATTAGTCAATTTGTCGAAGTAATAATATGATAAATGATGATTTAATTTAATATATAATCAATTAAT
Organism: Fremontodendron californicum; assembly: GCA_030761205.1. Taxonomy (NCBI): domain Eukaryota; kingdom Viridiplantae; phylum Streptophyta; class Magnoliopsida; order Malvales; family Malvaceae; genus Fremontodendron; species Fremontodendron californicum. The sequence goes on along the minus strand of JAULJL010000041.1, from coordinate 12,600,350 downwards.
GTAAAAAATTTAATTGATTACTAATAACATTTTGCAATATTCGATGGATACATAACATAAAAAAATTTAACAGTCCATGTGTGAAAAAAATAAACCTTTCACATTAGATATTTTACTTTAGATTTGCTTAAGCGGTTATTTTATTACTATTTTTAAGAAAGTTTTTTATATTTAATATATTATTTTTACTGAATTCAAAAAAACATAATATATTTATTGTAATAACCAATTTTCGTCCGGGTCGGATCCGAATCCGACCTGGACCAAGTGCGAACCGGGCCTGCTATTCAGCAGGCCCAATCTGCTGTCCAGGCCCAATTTCGGGCCCACTTCACCAGGCCCAACCTAACCCCTTTACTGCTAACCCTAGCCGTCTCCCCCCATTTCCCAAAACCCAACAGCAGAAACCCTCCCCCCACACGCCAAACCCTGGCCACCTGACACCCTGCCCTGCCACCAGCCACCCTTCCCTGCCACACTCAACCTCCTGCCAACCCATCCCCACACGCCACCCACCTGCACACTCAACCTCACACCACCCCTCAACCCCTCCATAAAGCCCCCATCACCAGCAAAAAAAGAGAGGGAGGGCCCTCGAATCGGAACCCAAAGAGGAGGCCAAACCCAGGTTCGGACCCCCCTTACCAGAAACCCCAGATCTGGGGTCCGAAACCCGGATCTGGGTCGCCTTCAAAGTATCTCAAAAAAAAGGGAGGCCCCTCAGCCAGAGAGGCCCCCCTCCTCAGCCCGATCGAAACCCCCTGCAAAAAAAAAAAAAGAAAAGGGAGGAGGGAGGCCCGATTCGGACCCCCCAGATCCGATCCTCCACAGAGGGAGCCCCCGAATCGGAACCCAAAGAGGAGGCCTCAGCCAGATTCGGACCCCCTTTTCCCTAAAAAAAACCACCCATCAAAGCATCCAACCACCAAAAAAACCTGCAACAAAAAAAAAACACCACAAAACCACCAACCAAAAAACCAACAAAAACCTTTCAAAAAAAAAAGAAGAAAAGAGTTAGGAAGCAATTTGAACCGCTTCCACGGAGGTGTCGAGCAGCGGAGTCCGTCGGAGGAGGATCGGACCCGATCTGGACCGAATCGAGATTCGGTAGTCGAAGAGTCAATCCTAGATCTACGGGGTTCGGCTCCGATTCGGGTGAAACGGAGCCCGGAATCAGGGAGGGGCCATCGAGACGGTCCGAACAAGGTGATTTTGGAGCTCGTTGGCCGCCGACGAACGGCGGCCGACGGCGAGGCACGGCGGCCGGCATGGCGGCCGGCCGCCGGATTCTGGATTGGGGGGGGTCTGGTTTATGCAGAGGGAGAGATAAAAGGAAAAAAAATGAAGAAATGAAGAGTAAAAAAAAAAGGGGCTTATATAGCCCCCTGAACCGGGTCAAGGTGACCCGCGCCTGGACCCGCGGGTCGACCCGGGGTCCACGCGGGTCACCCGATTTTTTTTAAAAAAACTAAACGGCGCCGTTTTGACCCAGGGTCCGCGCGTGGACCCGCGGGTCGACCCGTGGTCCGCGCGCCCGACCCGGGCCAAAAAAAAAGAAACAAGGCCTGGACCGGATCCGGCCCGCGCTGAGCCAGGCCCAGAAGGCCTGGCCCAGGCGTTTTGGGCCAGAAGAAAAGAAAAAGAAAGAAAAAAAAAAGAAAAGAAAGAAAAGAAAAAAAAGAGAAAAATAAAATAAAATTAAAAATAAAATAATAATAATAATAATAATTTTAAAAATAATAATGATATAAAAAAAAGAAAAAAAATCAAAATTAAATAAAAAAATGATAAAAAAATCAAAATTAAAAAAATAAAAGAAAAAAATATAAAAATAAAAGTTTTAAAAAAAAAAGAGGAAAAAAAAGTCACGATTATCGATTTTGATTTTGTTATTTTTGATTTTTTTTAGGTGGTCGAGTGCGAGCAAAGAGTTTTACGAAGATCAAGTCCGACATTTTAATTTTCGGATTCTCGACATTTTTGGTATGATTTTAATTCCTTTATTTATTACTATTTTTGTTTATTTATTTTTGTTCAGTATTCGACTTATTTATTTATTATTCGGTTTCGGTTTTAAAAAATTAGTAAAAGCATTTTAACTTTAAAAAAAAAAGGATTTTTTTAATAAATACGAATAACCGACGACGGAATTCGAAGGACGTCATGGTAGTGATTCCTAAGATATCTTGAGGTGCGAGAATTTCGTTAAATATCACCACGAGTGGTGGGAGTATTTAGCGACATGTTCGATACAAAAATTCGTTTTCGTTTAAAAAAAAAATTGGAAATAATCAAAATAAAAAAATGAATAAAGAGCGAATGTTTATTGCGCTCGATATTTTGCCATGCTCGTGTTTTTAATATTACGATTCGCATGTTTAATTTTATAGTTATATGTTAAGCCGTATGCATCCGATATTTAAATATTTGCATCATACGCATTTAAATAAAAAATGGATGTAAATTGCCGACGACGGAATTCGAAGGATATCACGGTTGTGATTCCTAAGATGTCTTGAGGTGAAAAGATCTCGTTAAATACCACCGAGAGTATCGGGAATATTTAATGAGTATTTTCGATAACAAATTTATGTTCACTTTCGATTTTTTTTTTAAAAAAATAAAAATAGTTCAAATAAAAAAGCTCAAAAAATAATAAACATGTTTTTTAATAAAAAAAAAAAAAAAGAGAATTATTTTTAAATAGTGATGTCAAGTCCATTAATCGAGATTTTAGATAACACATGATCAAGTGGTACCGTTTTCTAAACGGGCGTTGTGGGGGTGCTAATCCTTCCCCGCACGTAACCGATTCCCGAACCCGATTTTGTTTACTCTCTGGTTCAAAGCGCGGACTTCGAAATTGGTTTTACAAAAATGTTTTAATTAATTTTAAGATATTATACTAAAACCGGTTTTAATAGGTGGCCAATCACACCTAGCAAAAAAGATTGGTGGCGACTCCATTTTTTGTGTTTTCATCAAATTCGTCGTAGCGGTCGAAAAAAACCGTTATGACAGCTTGGCGACTCCGCTGGGGACGCCTTTGAGAGTCGAGCCACAAATTGATCATGTGTTGTTTTAAAGTCTCGAATTAATGGATTTAATCGGTATTTAATTTTAATTCTCTTTACTTTCTTTCTTTCTTTATTTTTTTTTTTGCTTGCAATTACACTTTGATATTTGTTAATTCTTGATTCATATTTTTTTTATGTCGTTTATTTTTTTTTAAAATCGTGGAATGTTTAGAATAAAGAGTTGTAGACAAATAGTCGAAGGTTTGCTTGTTCCTTCTCACACACGAGCACTTACATTTGATACATAAGCTCTATACCCGAGCTTTATCCCTTTAGGTGAAAGTAAAGTACCTACGCTCTCGTGAGGCAATAACCTCCGCATGGGCTAGCAAAACACTTTCGGAGTAATAAAGTACCTACGCTTTCGTGAGGCAATAACCTCCGCATAAGCCTGGAAAATATACTCCAACAAATTGAACCCGTTTTAAATCGGGATGCCTTACTAGCCTTCATGGGCGACAGTAAGGAGCAATTTGGAGCCTTTTAGAACCTAACTCAACCTCATGTAGTGAACTTGAGTAGAGCCATATCGAATTTCCGATCGGATATCCTCGAAATTAGGAAGGAACATTGTGACCTTTCGCTATTTGTTTACACTCCGAACAAGAACTGTAAATCGGGTAATGATGAACGCACATCGTGCTACCCGCAATTCAGTTTCATTTTTCGCTCCGAAGGCATCGTGATGCTTAAATAAGTCGATACTGTCGGAGCAAATGTTCGTTAACTTTTTGAGTTTGTAAATATGAAAATTCTTTCTTTTCGTACATCTCGTACATTTCATGCACTAATGCACTTGTAAATAAAGCATGTACATTTATAGTTGTATTTTTGATTTCACGGTGATAATAATCTCATTTGATAAACAGCATAGACACTTGTTGTTTATTAAATGAGGATTGCAAACCGGTAGTGTTGAATAAATACTCGGACATTTGTGCCGTAATAAGACCTACTACCACAAAAGTTTTTGATAAAAATTGGTTTTTTTTATATAATATTTTTTTTTTACGAAAAAAAATGTTTCAAAAAAAAAACAAAAACAAAAAATTTTGCGGATTGAATTTGGAGATCAAAGTTTGTGCAATAAAATTGTTAAATGATCAAGTTCAGTCCAAATCATGAATAGTTTTCTATATATATTCATGCATTTATATTGTTTATTCTTTAGACAAACCAAATTCGCATCATATTACAATCATAACATGCATGGTCATTCATTGTAGAATACATTAGTGACATACATGATTGTTCTCTGTATATACTAGTATATCATTTTATTTATTCTTTACATGCATCATATCGACATCGTGATTGCGTTCATTACAATAAGGTCTTGCATTCGTGACATACATGGTCACTCATTGTACATACTCATGCATTAATTTGTTTATTCTTTACATGCATCATATGGACATCGTGTTACATTCACGGCATTCATAGCTCATGCATCATGAAGCACACTTGAGGAATAAATAAAAAAAAAAGTCGGTTTAGTTTTGAAAACTGAAAGATGCAGACAACTGAAGCATGCAGACAACTGAAGGAAAAAGATTGAAGGTCTTGTCCACGATGATATTTTGACTCCAGAGCTAGTCGAACAGTGGAGATCCGCATTGCCATAAATCGGTTTCTTCGCCACAGGTTTGGAGGATGAGAATGGCTACCTCTAAAAGCATGTCGACAAGCATCGAGGAATATGCATGTAGTTCTATGCCTCATCATGAAAGCACTTGTCTTATGTTGACATCCACATGAAATAAATAAATTTTGAATTTCAAAAGCTTTGTGTTTGTTGTGCTTTAATTTGAATTTGCAAAAATAAACATTAAAGAGATTCTTGATTTTTGAAGAGCGCGTTCTTAAAAGAAAAAATCTTTCTTCACGTTAGGAAATGATGAGGAGTCTTGAGATTATTGATGATCATTGTTAGAAATGACCCAACATCCTTCTCTCTCTTTCGGACTTGCCCATGCTTGAATCTTTTGAGTGTGAAAAAACCAATGCTTCCAAGAATATATTGTTGAATTTCAGAAACCATAGTCAGTGCAATAAGAAAAATGCAGATCCTAGTTTAGGTTATGAGCAATGGAACAAACTTTTTGAAAAAAAATCCGAGCTTTTTGTGTCTCAAACAAGTGAAACCTTTTTCAAGAATCTGGATTATGGTAAATTGATGTGTGTCAAAGTTATCCCAAAACCATTCACATCCTTTTCCGTAACCACAAAACAAGAGTTGCCCAGACGTCCCTTCATGATAAACGTCTCGTGTAACAATGATTAAACCTGATTTTCTCGTATTTCTAGAAAAAAGCTGTTTTCGAGCCATATTCTTTCTTGTCCCTTCGGAGAGCAAAAAAGACTCGAGGTATTCCTCTTCAGGATACGAAGTCTCATTTGTATGACCAATCAAATGGTGCATCATTTGTAGATACGAAAGACGCGTGGTGGATAAAGATGGAGTAATTTTTGGAGCATGCAACAACAAAAAAATGAAAAAATGGAAAAAAAATGAAAAATGAAAAATGAGTGTGACATCATGCATTTATGAAATTCAAGACGGTTTCAAGAAAGAAAAAAACCTTTTCATTATTTTCCTCTAGGGAATGACTCTTCGATTTACGTGCTTGTGTTCGAGATGAAAAATGGCCATCTTTCATCATCCTTTCACAAAATAGAAAATATCCTTTTGCTACCCCTTTTGAGCCTAATGAATACTTTCGTTCTTTCAACCCCGATCAAGGATCACCCTCCACGCTATGAGGCAAATGCGGGGAAGGATCTCTTCGAAGGTCACAGATAGTGAAGTCTTGGTTCAAAGACGAAAAAAGAATGCCGTGAATCAAAGAGAAATCTGAGCTTCCAAACGACTACGGGCTCACCTTGTCAAAATAGAAATACAAAAAAAAAAAGATAAAAAGAAAGATGAAAGCAAAAAAATAAAAAAGGAAGAAAAGAACGGATGAAAATCATTGAATAAGAAGAAAGCTCAGAAAAGACAAATGTTTCGAAGAGAATCCTCCTCATGAAATGATCCTTGATTTGATCACCTTAAGCACATGTTTGGGCCTATTTATCTTTTCTTTCAATGCCTCGAACCTCGGCCTACATTACGTACCTCGAAAAGACCATTTCGATCGAGCATGGTCATTTAAATTGATGAGTCTATTCTTAGAGAAATGCATGAGACTTCGGTCTCCTTTCTGGTTAAAAATCTTTTTTGGATAAGTCTTGATTTCTTGAATGCATGGTGAAACATTTAATAAAAAAATGAAAAAATGGAAAGAAGGAGACTCTAGGGTGAAAACCCGACATGGGCAGTCTAGAGTAAAATGGGAGATTTCGGTGCTGCTTATGGTATTGTCGAGGCCATAACAAGAGAAGAGGTCATTTTGAAGAGGTTAAGGAACATCTGGGAATTCCAAAATATTCCAAAACTGTCAACTCTCGTTTGGAGGTTTGACTTTAAAAACTGAGACCGTTTTCCTTTCCAGAATTAACTTTCCAGTTTGAACATCCCAGCTAGTCTTGACGTTTGTCAAAACGCCATGATTTGGAAACTAAAAGAAGGTTGAATTTGTTTGAGTCCAAAAAATCATGTTCTATAAAATCTGTTCCATTTGTGAGTCTAGAAAGGATATGCATTTTTCCTGTTGTGAAGTCTCCTTGGATCAACCAAAGTCTTGTGGTACCAAGCCTTCCGACTCAATTTGAAAAATCCGAATTGACACTCAGAAAAACTTCTAACAGTGATCATCAATCTTCAAGAGATATGGATATCACAATATCAGACGATGACATTTTCAGCTCAAAAGTTTTCAGTAAATAAGCAAACATTTTTCAAAAAAAGAAGCAAGCAAAAGCAGATAAATAAAAATATTTTTGGAAGAAACCATTTCCGATGTTGGCATAAGACGAAGGTTCTTCTGGCCCAGAGGTATGGAACTATTGAGGTAGAAGAAATGAACACTCGGATTCCAATTGATCTTGAAAAACTATCGGGGCAAAGGGATAGTTCCAAAGTGAAGAAAAGGGTTGATCTCTTACGAGGCACGAGCGTTTCAGTATACACTCTGTTTCGAAGAGGAAAAACGATTTGGAAAAGCTAAACCAAGATCAGAAAAAAATAATCGGGAACATTCGCATCATTCATGAACATTTGCATATTTATTAAGTTTTGCATCTGCATCGTGTCGTAAAATGTGTACAGTATCTGAAGGTACTTGCACATGCATCATCAGGGGCATACGCATTGACATCGCATGACATTCATATTTCATGCATGACATTGACTATTTGAAATTTTGACATTTGAATACGAACATTTAGTGAGATTTTCTTCCAAGATATGATTGTGAAAGATCTTCAGGCATGATCACCAAGACCTCCGGGCACCTCTTTTAGAAAAAACCTCCGGGTTACCTCTTTTAAGTCCTCCGGGCACAGGAAAAGAATTTATTTTCAAAGTTGTGGAGCCTCTGATTAGAGGAGCAATTTATTTTTCAAAGTGATAGAAAATTAAAAAAAAATACCAGGGCATCTGTTTTAAAACCTCCGGGTTACATTTTTAAGTCCTCCGGGCACAGGAAAAGAAAAAGAAAATTAAAAAAAAGACCTCCGGGCATCTGTTTTAAAACCTTCGGGTACCTTTTTAAGACCTCCGGGCATAACAAAAGAAAAAGGAAATTAAAAAAAAAAGATCCGGGTTACCTCTTTTAAGTCCTCCGGGCACAGGAAAAGAATTTATTTTCAAAGTTGTGGAGCCTCTGATGAGAGAGCAATTTATTTTGAAAGTCGTGGAGCCTCTGATAAGAGGAGCAATTTAAATTTCAAAGTTGTGGAGCCTCTGATTAGAGGAGCAATTTATTTTTCGAAGTGATAGAGCCTCTGATTAGAGGAGCAATTTATTTTCAAAGTTGTGGAGCCTCTGATGAGAGGAGCAATTTATTTTCAAAGTCGTGGAGCCTATGATGAGAGGAGCAATTTATTTTCAAAGTCGTGGAGCCTCTGATTAGAGGAGCAATTTAAATTTCAAAGTCGTGGAGCCTCTGATGAGATGAGCAATTTAAATTTCAAAGTCGTGGAGCCTCTGATGAGAGGAGCAATTTATTTTCAAAGTTGTGGAGCCTCTATTGAGATGAGCAATTTAAATTTCCAAAGTTGTGGAGCCTCTGATTAGAGGAGCAATTTATTTTTCAAAGTGATAGAAAATTAAAAAAAGAAGACCTTCGGGCATCTGTTTTAAAAACCTCAGGGTTACATTTTTAAGACCTCCGGGCACAGCAAAAGAAAAAGAAAATTAGAAAAAAGAAGACCTCCGGGCACCTGTTCTAAGACCTCCGGGCATTTCTCTTTTAAGTCCTCCAGGCACAGGAAAGGAAAAAGAAAGAGACCTCCGGGCAACTGTTTCAAGACCTCCGGGCACTATTATCAAAAGTCATGGATAAGACCTTCGGGCACCATTTTCAAAGAAAAGACATTTTTAAAGGACCTCCGGGCACCTCTTTCAAGACCTCCGGGCATTTCCTCAAAAGTTATGTTTTCAAGACCTTCGGGCACCTTTCTAAAAAAAATCATTGATAAAGACCTCTGGGCATCACTCTCAAAGTCAAGAATAAGACCTCCGGGCACCACTTTCAAAGAAGTAACATTTTTAGACCTCCAAGTATCTGCTTCCAAAAACCTCCAGGTAAGATCTTTCAAAATGACATTTTTCAAAACCTCCGGGTACCATTTTCAATTTTTGCGAAGTCAAACTCAAAGGTCGAGCCTCGGTATGATTAGTCGAGTGGCGACATCCGTAGAATCTGACAAGGAATTTCAGAACTGGACAAGAAAGAGATGGGGATATCCAGAATAAGTCTTCACTTTTGTAAGACTAAGGTAGTAAGTGAGGTGATGATCTAAGTTGTGTTCAAACTCATTGTCAAAAAAGTTCGAAGTTCATTTTTAAATTTTCAAAGTTGTGGAGCCTCTGATGAGAGGAGCAATTTATTTTCAAAGTTGTGGAGCCTCTGATGAGAGGAGCAATTTATTTTTCAAAGTTGTGGAGCCTCTGATGAGAGGAGCAATTTATTTTCAAAGTCGTGGAGCCTCTGATGAGAGGAGCAATCTATTTTCAAAGTCGTGGAGCCTCTGATGAGAGGAGCAATTTATTTTCAAAGTTATGGAGCCTCTGATTAGAGGAGCAATTTATTTTTCCAAGTGATAGAGCCTCTGATTATAGGAGCAATTTATTCTTCCAAGTGATAGAGCCTCTGATTAGAGGAGCAATTTTATTCTTCCAAGTGATAGAGCCTCTGATTAGAGGAGCAATTTATTTTTCCAAGTGATAGAGCCTCTGATTAGAGGAGCAATTTATTTTCCAAATGATAGAGCCTCGCTAAAAAAAGATCTCAATAACCGGACAAAATTGGTTATACTGTCTTTGCCCTATTCCTGATTCTCAGCAATGTGCAAAGAGGGCCAGCTGTAATAACCAATTTTCGTCCGGGTCGGATCCGAATCCGACCCGGACCAAGTGCGAACCGGGCCTGCTACTCAGCAGGCCCAATCTGCTGTCCAGGCCCAATTTCGGGCCCACTTCACCAGGCCCAACCTAACCCCTCTGCTGCTAACCCTAGCCGCCTCCCCCCATTTCCCAAAACCCAACAGCAGAAACCCTCCCCCCACACGCCAAACCCTGGCCACCTGACACCCTGCCCTGCCACCAGCCACCCTTCCCTGCCACACTCAACCTCCTGCCAACCCATCCCCACACGCCACCCACCTGCACACTCAACCTCACACCACCCCTCAACCCCTCCATAAAGCCCCCATCACCAGCAAAAAAATAGAGGGAGGGCCCTCGAATCGGAACCCAAAGAAGAGGCCAAACCCAGGTTCGGACCCCCTTACCAGAAACCCCAGATCTGGGGTCCGAAACCCGGATCTGGGTCGCCTTCAAAGTATCTCAAAAAAAAAGGGAGGCCCCTCAGCCAGAGAGGCCCCCCTCCTCAGCCCGATCGAAACCCCCCTGCAAAAAAAAAAAAAGAAAAGGGAGGAGGGAGGCCCGATTCGGACCCCCCAGATCCGATCCTCCACAGAGGGAGCCCCCGAATCGGAACCCAAAGAGGAGGCCTCAGCCAGATTCGGACCCCCTTTTCCCTAAAAAAAACCACCCATCAAAGCATCCAACCACCAAAAAAACCTGCAACAAAAAAAAAACACCACAAAACCACCAACCAAAAAACCAACAAAAACCTTTCAAAAAAAAAGAAGAAAAGAGTTAGGAAGCAATTTGAACCGCTTCCACAGAGGTGTCGAGCAGCGGAGTCCGTCGGAGGAGGATCGGACCCGATCTGGGTCCGATCTGGACCGAATCGGAGATTCGGTAGTCGAAGAGTCAATCCTAGATCTACGGGGTTCGGCTCCGATTCGGGTGAAACGGAGCCCGGAATCAGGGAGGGGCCATCGAGACGGTCCGAACAAGGTGATTTTGGAGCTCGTCGGCCGCAGACGAATGGCAGCCGACGGCGAGGCACGGCGGCCGGCTGCCGGATTCTGGATTGGGGGGGGTCTGGTTTATGCAGAGGGAGAGATAAAAGGAAAAAAAATGAAGAAATGAAGAGTAAAAAAAAAAGGGGCTTATATAGCCCCTTGAACCGGGTCAAGGTGACCCGCGCCTGGACCCGCGGGTCGACTCGGGGTCCACGCGGGTCACCCGATTTTTTTAAAAAAAAACTAAACGGTGCCAAAACGGCGCCGTTTTGACCCAGGGTCCGCGCGTGGACCCGCGGGTCGACCCGTGGTCCGCGCGCCCGACCCGGGCCAAAAAAAAAAGAAACAAGGCCTGGACCGGATCCGGCCCAAACCGGATCCGGCCCGCGCCGAGCCAGGCCCAGAAGGCCTGGCCCCAGTAGGCCAGGCCTGGTTTTGGGCCCAACAGCCCAAAACCAGGCGTTTTGGGCCAGAAGAAAAGAAAAAGAAAGAAAAAAAGAAAAGAAAAAAAAGAAAAAAAAGAGAAAAAAAAATAAAAAAAAAAATAATAATAATAATTTTAAAAATAATAATGATATAAAAAAAGAAAAAAAAGAAAAATTAAATAAAAAAAATGATAAAAAAATCAAAATTAAAAAAATAAAAGAAAAAAAATATAAAACTAAAAGTATTAAAAAAAAGGAAAAAAAAAAGTCACGATTATCGATTTTGATTTTGTTATTTTTGATTTTTTTTAGGTGGTCGAGTGCGAGCAAAGAGTTTTACGAAGATCAAGTCCGACATTTTAATTTTCGGATTCTTGACATTTTTGGTATGATTTTAATTCCTTTATTTATTACTATTTTTGTTTATTTATTTTTGTTCAGTATTCGACTTATTTTTGTATTATTCGGTTTCGGTTTTAAAAAAATTATTAAAAGCATTTTAACTTTAAAAAAAAAGGATTTTTTTAATAAATACGAATAACCAACGACGGAATTCGAAGGACGTCACGGTAGTGATTCCTAAGATATCTTGAGGTGCGAGAATTTCGTTAAATATCACCACGAGTGGTGGGAGTATTTAGCGACATGCTCGATACAAAAATTCGTTTTCGTTTTAAAAAAAAAAAATTGGAAATAATCAAAATAAAAAAATGAATAAAGAGCGAATGTTTATTGCGCTCGATATTTTGCCATGCTCGTGTTTTTAATATTACGATTCGCATGTTTAATTTTATAGTTATATGTTAAGCCGTATGCATCCGATATTTAAATATTTGCATCATACGCATTTAAATAAAAAATGGATGTAAATTGCCGACGACGGAATTCGAAGGATATCACGGTCGTGATTCCTAAGATGTCTTGAGGTGAGAAGATCTCGTTAAATACCACCGAGAGTATCGGGAATATTTAATGAGTATTTTCGATAACAAATTTATGTTCACTTTCGATTTTTTTTTTAAAAATAAAAATAGTTCAAATAAAAAAGCTCAAAAAATAATAAACATGTTTTTTAATAATAAAAAAAAAGAGAATTATTTTTAAATAGTTATGTCAAGTCCATTAATCGAGATTTTAGATAACACGTGATCAAGTGGTACCGTTTTCTAAACGGGCGTTGTGGGGGGTGCTAATCCTTCCTCGCACGTAACCGATTCCCGAACCCGATTTTGTTTACTCTCTGGTTCAAAGCGCGGACTTCGAAATTGGTTTTACAAAAATGTTTTAATTAATTTTAAGATATTATACTAAAACCGGTTTTAATAGGTGGCCAATCACACCTAGCAAAAAAGATTGGTGGCGACTCTATTTTTTGTGTTTTCATCAAATTCGTCGTAGCGGTCAAAAAAAACCGTTATGACATTTATTACAATTTTTTTTTTTATTTATAAATATCATCTGGTTAACATTTTCCTTTTTACGTTTTATCAAAAGTTTGATATATTAGATGAGGGATCAAGTTACATAACCTAAAACTAATTAGTTTTGCATCATTTTATAATTTCATCTACGATTAATTTTTTTTTAATCGAGAAACTAATCAAACTAACTTTTAGATTTAACAATATATTCATATCCATCATGCAAATCGTGTAAAAAGTATAAAATGGTGGTAAATTATTAAATTACTTTTACACCAATATAAATAACAGATATAAATGGATCCATTTTCAGGTACATTTATCTCAATTCTGACCCAATGATAAAATGAAAAATAATATAATTCATAGACAACTTAATTGCATTAGCTCCGTTTATTTCCTTTATTCCTTGTGGTAAAAAGAAGAAAAGAAAATTAAAGTTACTTATTAACATGGGTGAACACAATGACATTCAGAATTCTTTTAACATATTGTGCAAGTTTTTGCCTCCACCACCATTGGTTCATGACTTCCTAAAAAAAAACAAATTATAATAAGGTAATATAATTAATTATTATTGATTAAAACCAATAATTCCACCAGGAATCTAGACTTGTTCAAGTATCAGGAAGGGTCGGACCCGTATTGAATCGGATTTGGACATAAATTTTTTCAATTCGATTGACCCAATTTGGCCCGAATTACTGTTTATGAATAAAAAAATTATTTTTAAAATTATAAAAATATATTAATATAAAAATAAAAAATAATTTTTTAATATTTTATGAACAGTGAAACAATTTTCAGCCGGCCCGGACCTAACCCGACCCGAACCTAAATAAGAAAAAAAAAAACTTTGAGCTTAGTCTATGAACAAATATTCCTACCTGATAAATTATTAGAATTTATTTTCAATAAAATCCTTTGTATTCACGGGTTTCGTCGCTCCTATAACTTTTCGATTTATGCTTAGGTAATTAAAACAAAAAAACAAGTGAAAGAAGAAAATGAACTCACCAAATTTGCCAGGGAAGAGGATTGAAAGAAGTAGAAAAGAGATGAAACCTTTCATGATGAATGAAGATAATTTTTTTTTTGTTTGTTTTTTTTAGGAGGGGAGTAGTAATTAGATTTGAGAGTGTGAATCTATTTATATTAAATTTTGAGCTATGTTTGTAAAGTTTATATAGAAAAAAACCCCAGTGAGATTTTCGTTTTTTTTGTTCGAATTGAGATTTCTGTTTTAATTTATATCTTTTTACTAAAAGCAAAATCAATGAATCTTGATCTTAATTTTATTTAGGAGCATTTGTAATATGAGCTGGTTTTCCTTTTGAGAACATATATGTATATATAATTCATTATTTATATGTCTATAAACGTGTGATTTGTTGGTAGATTTAATAATTTTTGTGTATGTGTTGTATCTCGTATTTATTTTATATTAGTCGTGTAAATTATTAAATATGTCAAAATCTTAAACACGAATATGATACATGTATTAAACGTACCGTCTCGTGTTTATTAAATATGTCGTGTTTTTAAATCGTGTCCAAAATTATTAAGTCTATCTATTAATAAAATGTTAGATTCTTAATTTCAATAATCAAGATTTAAATTTCAGACAACCTCAAATAGATATTAAAAAAAATTGTTATATACAATAACATACAATAATAGCACCAAATATTAGCTAATTATGTTGATTTCATCAATTTAGAGTTTACTTTGAGCCATATTTAAATACAATTATTAATTTTAATCGCAAATGCAATGTTAAAAATAATATTTAAAAATTTCCATTCTGGTGAATTTGTTCTCAATCTTAAAATTTCAAAAATAGGTAATTAAGAATATGCAATTGCTTTCAATCACGATTTTTAATCTTAAATCGTTAATATCAAATTGGGTCTTACTCTTTTATTTTGAATATTAAAATTTACCATTCATTTAAGAATCTTTAAATCAAAACTTATTAACCTCACTTTTTAATTGTACTCTCCATGTGTAATTTTTAGTGAAAAATCATAGTATTATATATATGAATAATATGGAAACATATATAGTATTCTTAAATTTAAATGATAAATTTAAATATTTCTTGACATGAATATAAAAGTATATTCAAAAGAAGATCCAAGAAAATTCATTATTTAGTAAAATGAATAAACATAATACTACTTTGTATTATAAAATATAATATGTTATGTAATTTTATAATAAATAAATATAAAATTAACAAAAATTAATAATACCATTTTGTATAATTAGGTTGTGTTGACAAAATTGATAATTTTGTAACTGTAATGCATAACCAAAAATGATATTATCATCTTTTTCTTATATTTCATAAAAAATTATGTTCTTGATAATAAAATAACGTAATTATAACAATATTTATTATTCAATTCCATGCAATAAAAATAGTTTTACACATGTTTCATTAAGAAAAATAATTATTATTTTATACACTGACAATATAATTTTTTAACTAAAAATTGTAACTAAAAATAATAACACCATGTTATTTCATCCTTTTAATAATATAAGTAAATTTGTAATAGAAATTTGTAAAAGTATAATATAAAATGGTAATTCACAAGCTTTTATATATGGTGTTCTTTTTTTTTTTTTAAATTGCAACAAATAGTAGTGATAAAAAATCCATTAACTATCTTCAATAATTTTTAGATCATAAAATTCATGTTAATATTATTTATAATGATATCATATACATATTTCAATCCAATGGTGTAAATTGCTTTATAATTTTTTGTCAAAACATATATATAATTTATCTTATTTATGCTTTTATGCTTTTATATCTTCATTTAAGATAAAATTTTAAACTTTAATTATTAAGGGTTTCTTAAAAACAATGATTTAAATACTTTCACATACATTTTTTCTTTACTTTGCTTTTAAACCATATAAATTCAACAATAGTAAACCTTTTAACAAATTCTCAATACTTAATTATTAAAATTTGTTTACAAAAAATTTATAATTTGTCTACAAAATTAAAGAAAAAAAATACCCGAGTTCAAAGTTTCCAACTCGAACCAAAGGCCACATTGCTGCCAATGAACCAGCCTCAAACGGTCTACAAGACGATAACTCTTTAGGGATGGTAATGAAATGAGACGGGGTGGAAATTATCTTATTCACCTCCCTCCCATTTTTGTACGAATGTTGTAAACATTCATCTTTATGGATATTGATTATATACATAACTGTTTCTTGGTGTTCCATTTCATTTTTTTACTAACCATTTTTAGTTTAATTTATTCATAAACATAATTTTAATATATATAATATACATATATATATTATAATATATATGATTTTAGTATATATATATATATCTAATATATATATATATATTAAAAATATATAAAATGTTTTAAAAAATAAAATAATAATTTTAAAAAATGGGACAAATAAAACGAAGCAAATATTTATTAAAATCATTCAATTTCATTCCGTTTTTTTTTTGAAAAAAAAAAAATTTGTTCGGAACGGATGGATGCGAAATAATTGAAAGATCGGATTTTTCTATCCTATAACTGTCGCGTGAAAACGACAGCGTGTTGAACCTGTCCTTTCAAAAAGAGGGAGATATTATTGGCCCTCGCCCCCTCCTTCACCTAGGAGTTGCAGCCGTCTCCTTCTTCTCCCCCAAATTCTTAACACTTTTCTCTCTCTTAATAACAAAATATATATATATATATATTTAAATAAATTATTATTTTATTTTCCCACTATTTTTTCTCAGAAAAAATTATTTTTTGTCTAAACTAGTAAAAGATTAAAAATACCATTTCCAAAATCCAAAAAAAAAAAAAAAAAATCATTCAACCAACCTCTAACAAAAAAGGTTGTTTCTTTTCTTTTTTTTTGGGTTTTTAAGGTTTGGTTGAATCAGGGCTGTTGAAGGAGAAGGATCTAATGGCGGCGGCGGCGGCACAAGGGCAGACGATGATGATGGACCCCACGGTACTAGATGATATAATCAGACGGCTGATAGAAGTCCGATCAGCTAGGCCAGGGAAACAAGTGCAAATATCTGAAACTGAGATTAAGCAGCTTTGTGTTGCTTCCAAAGATATCTTCCTTCAACAGCCCAATTTGCTTGAACTTGAAGCACCCATCAAAATTTGTGGTAACTTTTTTGATATTTTTGGGGTTAAAGTCTTGATTTTAGTGAATAAAGTTTAGCTCTTTTCTGGAATTCATTATGTGAAAATATATGTGAAAATATAGTCAGGGTTTTGAAGGAAAGTTGGGTTTTTAAAATGTATTTTAAGGGAAAGGTTGCATTTTTTAAAGAGTGAAATATATTGTTCAGGGAATAAGATTCTTTTATATTAATGGGGTTTCATAGTTGATATTTCTGAACTAGAGGTTAATTTCACCTTTCTTTTTTAAAACCCAATTTACTATTTTTTTTTGTGGGTTAATTGGATGGCTTTTTTATTTTTTTATTTTTACTGTTTGATTGCTGAAAGCTATAGGAAATTATATGAAGTTATTGAAATCATGTAGTCTGCAGCAACCTCAGTGACCTTAGCTATAATTATTGTTCCTTAAAAGTGGTTGTGGTGTTTGAAAACTTGTATTAGGAATTAAATGGTAATTGTAGGTTGCCACTTTTACTGTTGCTCCATGACATTTGCGATTATGATGTGAGCTCAAATGGAATGAAACATGGATATGAGTCAAATGAGACTTTTACTACCATCATTATCCTGTATTTTATTGTTTCTCATTGTAATTTTTTGTGTGGGTGTTATTAGGTGACATACATGGACAATATAGTGATTTATTAAGGCTCTTCGAGTATGGGGGTTTTCCTCCTAATGCCAATTATCTATTTCTAGGCGACTATGTGGATCGTGGCAAGCAGAGTTTGGAAACGATATGTCTTTTACTTGCTTATAAGATTAAGTATCCAGAGAACTTTTTTCTATTGCGAGGAAACCATGAATGTGCATCAATTAATCGGATATATGGATTTTATGATGAATGCAAGCGGCGGTTTAATGTTAGACTTTGGAAAGGCTTTATTGATTGTTTTAACTGCCTTCCTGTGGCGGCTCTTATAGACGAGAAAATATTATGCATGCATGGTGGTCTTTCCCCTGACTTGACAAACTTGGATCAAATTAGAAGCTTATATCGTCCAACTGCCATTCCTGACACTGGTTTGCTGTGTGATTTACTCTGGTCTGACCCTGGTCGAGATGTTAAAGGATGGGGAATGAATGACAGAGGAGTTTCATACACCTTTGGTGCAGACAAAGTGTCAGAATTTTTAATGAAGCACGATTTAGATCTTGTCTGCCGTGCGCATCAGGTTATTGACTTTGCTAAACTTTCCTGTTCTTCTATTTAATGCTATTCTATGTTAAATGCTGAACTGATTACTTATGGTGTAGGTTGTGGAGGATGGTTACGAATTCTTTGCTGATAGGCAACTTGTTACAATATTTTCAGCACCTAACTATTGTGGTGAATTTGATAATGCTGGTGCAATGATGAGCGTCGATGAAAACCTGATGTGTTCTTTCCAGATTCTCAAGCCAGCAGAGAAAAAAGCAAAGTTCATGTCCACTAAAATGTGATGTTTGAGCTATCAATGTATAATGGCTTACAAATCGTTACCAAGGTCAGCTGAATAGAGTTGTTTTTTTCCCTCTTTCTTCTTATTGGTGATTTTATGGTTGCTGACTGCCGGTGTTTGTTCTCAGCAGTGCATATCTTATTTATAAATATCCTATGTTACTCCGACTCTTCATTTTTCTTGAAGTACTCGTGTCCGACGCATATCTGGACATGGATATGAGGATATGATCCTCTAAGGACCCTCCAAATATATGGAAATCTTGGAAAAAATTGAACATACCCGTGTCCGACACTCAGATCCGAGTCCGAGTAACATAGTAAATATCAATAAAGTATATTGCAATTATGTGTCTGTTAGTGTAGGAATAAATCAAGTTAATGACTTCAGTTGACAAATTGGTTTTAATGTATGTATTATTATCTGTTAGTCTGCAATATGCAGATATACCATGGCAAAGATGTGTTATGAGTAAGAAGAGTTAATGATGTCCTTATTGATTAATGGTTGTTACCTCCCTCTGATATACGTTTTAAAGTTTTCAGCATTTTCAGGTATTGAGTGCAGTCTGAATATGTTTATGATATTAACAAAGTAATCGTAATTGTAAGCTTTTAGGTGGAAATAATGTGCAGTCATTATCAGAATCATGGTTATCATAAAGCTCTCTTTGTCAAGCCAATCATGAAATGCTCATAATTTCATTTGATGATCCAAGTTCAAAAACAAAAGAAAATACCTTCTCAGGTTTATCTATCTCTCTCTTAAAATTCAGATTGTAGGGTTGTCTGGATCACATTAAAGTAGAGAATATTGAAAAGTCAAAAAGGGCTTGTAATGGAGAAGAATGGAAGTGGTTTTCTTTCTATGGTATAATTTAGTAATCAGGCCCCCAATCCTCAGCTATGTTACTCAGACTTGGGTGTAAGTGTCGGACATGGGTATGTTCAATTTTTTCCAAGATTTTCATATGTTTGGAGGGTCCTTGGAGGATTATATCCCCATGTCTGGATATCCGTCGGATACGGGTGTCGGACACAGGTACTTCAAGAAAAATGAAGAATCAGAGCAACATAGACCCTCAGTATCCTCTTGCCCCCTTTCTTCTCCTTAAATTCAATATCTTCCTCTTTTATCCGTTGTAAGAATATTGGTGATCGCCAATGTGTTTTTACTTTTGTTATTGTCAGAAGGGCAAAGTTCAGAATAATGAATCTTTTTCTCTTTAAAGTCATATGATGCTTACTTCAATTGTTAATTATGTCTCATTTTTTATTTACCAGTGTCTGTTATTCATTTGGTTATTAAGTGCCATTCATTTGGTTATTAAATGCCATACCAACCATTAGTGCTACTTTGTATGATTTACTGTTTCTCTTTTTCTCTAATGCAGATATCCTCTTTATATCACCCCCCCCCCCCCCCCAAAAAATGGTTGAAACTGAAGATCACTGGCTTCAAAACTTTAGCTAGAGGAGATGCAAGTGACGGCTTTACAGATACTGTTTGTCGGGTAAAAAGCTTTACAAGTCTGGTGTAGGATAGCATAAGCCACAAGTGTATTTCTCTTATTCTTCTCTTCCCCTCTTCCCCGTTTTATCTTTTCTGATGGCTGCATCCGTCTTCTAAAGATTTTTGTGTTTTTCTTGAACTATTCACTGATTGAGCTGTCTGTATGGATATAATTTGGTGCATTCAAATTTCATGAGATGGTTAGTTGCCATTAAGTGCCTATTTTTCACATGTTATCTATGTTACCCGGACTCGGGTTTGAGTGTCAGATACAGGTATGTGTCCGACATGGGTATGTTTGATTTATTCTAAGTTTTTCCATGTATTTGGAGGGTTTTTGGAGGATCATATTCCCATACTCATGTCCGAATATGTGTCGGACACGGGTACTTCAAGAAAAATGAAGAGTCGGAACAACATAGCATGTTATGATTAATTTGTTCGAAGATTTATCATCTCTTGGTATATGAATGAGTAATGATCAAGTGGTAGCATCTTGAATTACTTATAGAGTCAGTTTAAGATAGGGAGATTTAGTTGATAGCTAATGCTTTTAGTGCAGCATTGTTCTTCATATCCTGACCTTGAGGAACACAATAGATAGCCAGAGAAAAAAGTAGTATATAAGCATGCATTTCCAATGCTCATTGCAGATTTAGATGCTTTCAGCTTATGTTATTCCGACTCTTCATTTTCTCTGAAGTATCCGTTTTCAACATTTATGTCCGATACATATTCGGACAAGGATATACAGGTATGATCTTCCAAATATTTCGAGAAACTTAGAAAAAATTAAGCATCTCGTATCCCATAACCCTAAAGACTTCTTGAAATATCCCCAAGCTTGGTTTGAATAGCTTTGATCTGATTCCCAATTTTGTGAAGATGAGAAGGCTTAGTGATAATGTTTGTAAATCTCTTGTTCTTGCTTACGGTTTACATCTTTCAAGAAGCTCTTCATCCGCTCTAGTTCAGCCTTTAGGCTCTCAACTTCTTCTTTCACATCATTCAAGAAAAATGCTTCATAAATGAGTAAATCAGTTATTCTTTCAATGGCAAGCGAGACGATTGACTCTGCCATTTTTTTTCTCTCAGCTGGGAAAATGATTGTTACAGGCAGATGAAATGCTACAAAATTATGGCTGTATTTGAAATGAAAGAAAAAGGTTGGTTTGGGCAAGTCAATGGGTTTAGAAAAGGATATTAGGATCTCAATAATTTATCATAAACTTTAATTTTTAAACTAACTTTGCTTATTCTAGAGGACATTTCAGTGTATACTTTAGTTTAAAATAATAATAATAATATATAATTTTAGTCAATATTTGTGTTCCCCATATAACATTGACTAAACTCAGTTTCTTGTACCATTTTTAACCAATTATTCTCTTTGGATTTTCTTCATTGCCTTGCAGCACAATTTAGAAATTCAAAGCTTCAATATCACAAAAACAATGTGGTTGAAAACCCTAGACAAGTTGCCTGATCTTTTCTTACTTTTTATTTCCATCGAAAAGCAGCTTTTTCAATTCCTTTTGAATGCTTGATCTATGTTATTCAGATTCTTAATTTTTTTTTTTAAATACTTGTGTTCAATATTTGTATCTGACATGTATTTAGATATGAATATGGAATATGATCCTCTGAATATAAAAAAAAATAATAATAATAATAATTTAAAATTGAGCATGCTCGTGTTGGATACATTCGTATCCGACATTCATTTTCAAGTCCAGGTAACATTGTGCTTGATTAAGCAGCATTACTTTGTTCGGTTAGTGAATGTCTCTTCTGATCACCTTGCTGTTTCATTCTTTTTATGATTTCTGCTTCATCAGTAGGCTTGTCTCATATTAAAGTGAAATTGCTTCTTGGCAATCGTTTGTGCAGAAATGGGTAAAATATCAACAAAAACAAAGTAGTTTAATGAAAAATAGTGCAAATCTGGGCCTCTGGGGCTTAGAGATTGGTCTTTGAAACATGTATAGAAATGCTTCTCAATTGATTGAAAAATGAAGCTTCTAATTTCTGACAGAGTTATTAGGTTATGGGAGGGGAGGCTATCCGAGTCTAGGATCAGGGTATGTCACAGGTCTCAAATAGGGTTAACAGTGGTACTTACGGATCACTCATCAAGTGAGACTGTTGGTGAGATTCAAATCTAAATGTTTGCCAAAGCGATGATGAATACTCGAATCAACCCAAGTTGGTTGACAGAGTTTTCTTTGTACATTGAATTCCCTCTTTTAACATCCATGATTAAATTTTATATGAATGTTTCTACTTATATATTTTCCTTTCATCATCTTATTGCCAATATAATCAACTTCTAACATGATTTAAGCAAGCATTTTAAATAATTAAAGAAGCAGAAATGTTCTTCCTCACAATTTTCCCTAATTTTTCAAGTTGAACTTGACAGGGACTTAATAAGCAAAATTGTAAAAATGGGGAATCCAAGAGAAAATGACTCTGCTCCATTTCATTGTATAATAATTTGAAATTTTCAATTCCTTCTTTTCCATAACCAGCAATAATATGAAAATATATTATCTCAGGATCTAACACAAAGAGTTAACAAAGCATTGACTTTCTTAGGAATGATTATGGCATTGAGGAATTCCATTGGCAGATATAAGAGAATCCCAAAGCAGAGACTCAAAT
The DNA here is from genome assembly GCA_030761205.1 of Fremontodendron californicum. Taxonomy (NCBI): domain Eukaryota; kingdom Viridiplantae; phylum Streptophyta; class Magnoliopsida; order Malvales; family Malvaceae; genus Fremontodendron; species Fremontodendron californicum. The sequence goes on along the minus strand of JAULJL010000041.1, from coordinate 12,578,149 downwards.
AAAGAAGCTTTTCTAGTACATCCATGGGATCCTGGTTAATCCCAGATGAGCTTAAACTTAACTTCGCAATGTTTTTGGGAAAGAAATTCCAAAACATGGGATCCTGGTTAAGTGAAAATGTTGTTAATCCCAATGTTACTCCGACTCTTTCGTTTTTTTTAAAGTATCCGTGTCCGACACTCATGTCCGACACATATTCGGATAAGGGTATGAAAGTATGATCCTTTAAATATAAGGAAAAACTTAGAAAAAAGTGAGTATACCTGTGTCGGACACATACCCGCATCCAACACTCACCCCAAAGTCCGAGTAACATAGGTTAATCCAACTATCCTGGAAACTGAAACAGTTTCAGCAAAGACAGCCAGTTGTGAAATCACATTAACATTTAACAGGCATGCACCTGAATACCAAAGAGAAAGATAAATTGATACACTTGATTAATCTCAAGATATAACTAGAACTGACAATAATGGACGCTACACGATTACATGATACGAACACGATATATAAAAAAAAAAAAAAAACCTAAAACATGACAGGAAAAAGAAACAAATACACAAATATGTCAAAATTTATATAACACAAATTATTAACACAGCAAATTTTATATTAATAAAACATCTTAAACACGATTATGATAGGAAAAAATATACGAACGAATTGCCATGTTTAGATATAACCCATAATCAGATCCAAAGGAACCAATTACAATCTAAAATCAATAAACAATCAGTTCATTCAAGCTCATAGCAATTCATTTATAGAACTCCACTTGATCATCAGAATCATTTACCAAGAAGAAAATGGCATGATCTCCTCTTATACAGGAAAGAATATATATATATATATATATATATATATATATATATATATATATATAGCCCCAAATGAAAACAAAAAGAGATTTATCATAGAAATAAACAACTCATCTGCAACTACTTTGAGTGAGAATTTGGCTGGCATTTGCAAAAGTAAAGAGTTTTTCAGCCGATTAGCTAACCAATTATTTGGATTGAGGGTATTTGCTGCACTTTAAAGAAATCCTCTCCTTGTCTTCCATCTATCACTTGAATCCTCTCTAGCAATGACCTCTTCATCCTATATAAACTCATTTCCTGAAGAGCAGTAATATACTTCAAACCTTCTGGAAACTTCTTCAAGTTTGAAAGACCAGAAAGATGTAAACTCTTAAGACATGGCATTGCCCCTTCTTCTATCTCCCACTCTTCTAATTTATATAAACCCTCAATATAAAGATAATCAAGTTTAAGAAACCCATTGGAAGAACAAAGCAAATGAGTCCCCATATATGATCTATACTGCAAGTTTAGAATCCTCAAATGAGGCATTTTTTCCAATACAACCATTGGATCCTGCTTCATTTCAGATACCCACAAAGTTAACTTGACAATGTTTGGTGGAAGAAATCTTAAAACATGATGGGTCGAATTCAAATGTGGATCTTCTTGTAGTTGAATCTTCCCTTTTAAGAACAGTTTTGAGAGGCTATGAGACTGAGAAAGGAGTTCTAATTCTGGATATGAGATTGAAATTGAATTATCAAACACCATATGCAATGATCGAAGGCGTTGTAATTTGATCTGTGATTTTAGGAAAGCCTCCACATCTTTTGATCTCTTGAAACTTATTCCTAAATTCTGAATGTTAATCAAGCTGACGATTGCATTGTTTTTGATCAAATTCTCATCGAACTGTACGTACTTCAAAGTTTCAATTGTTTTTGGAGAATCACCAGGCGGCGGCAAACACAGTTTTCTTCCTTCCCAACCACCTTCGGAATTAAGTAATAGAATATGCCTTAAGCGTTCTAACATGAATAAAACCTTGGGGATTCTTACTGAATAACTTTGGATTTTTATAGTTTGTAAACTCTTTATCTTGCCTATGGATGATGGCAAGATGATTTTCAAAGAACTTTTTAAACCCAAATACCTCAAATGATGTAGATTTCCGATTTCTTTTGACACATGCCAGTTAGAAACATTGTTTCTTACAAGATTCAAGACCCTTAGAAGTTTGAAACGATTGCATTTTGAAATGTGAAGTTTTATCAGTTCTTCGTTTTGAAAGATCAAAAGAGAGCGTAAGTTTGAATGTTTTCCTGCTTTTCCCTTCAAACAAACATACCTTTTGCTAGGATGAACAGCAATTCTTCGTGCCCCCGCCATAGATGCTGTTGTCAGTGTCAGATCAAGAGAAGAACGAGCATCGTTTTCAATCAATGGTGATGGCTGAATAATTCTCAAGAAATTCTCCTCTTGGCTTTTAATCACACACAAATCTCTCAATAAATCATGTATGCGACAAGTTTTCACACCTGTTCCTGTATGATCCCTTTTGCCAACTTGAACCAAACATCGATTAATTAGTTCTTCTAAGTATTGTTCAGCTACATCCTCTATCAGCATTTCATCTCCTTCAAAAGATGCTGAAATGAAACCTTCAGCGATCCATAATCGAACCAGTTCCTTCTTTGAAATCTCCCAATCTTCCGGATAATGGCCTAGATATAAGAAGCACGGTTTTAAACAAAAAGGCAACTCATTATAGCTTAAAGCCAAAATCCAATTAACTCCACCATAATTATAACCAGAATCTCGTTGTTGGAACTTGTTCAAGTGTGCCTTGATGTTTCTTTGTACCATTTCCCATTCATTCAATGACTTCTTTGTTGCAAGTAAGCCTCCCAATACAACAATTGCCAGAGGTAAACCTCCACATTTCTTCAACATTTCCTTTCCCAGCATCTCAAATTCGCTTGAAAAAGCCTGAGTTTTCCTTCTGAAAAGCTTCCAACTTTCATCATCTGTAAGAAGTGGGAGCTCAATTGGGGAGCTGCAAGGATCAGCAAGAAGAGCAACTTCCTTGTTGCGTGTTGTGAATAACAGTTTGCTTCCTTTATTTCCTTTGGGAAAAGCAGGTTTAAGACTATCCCAATCCTCGCATCTCCATATATCATCAAGAACAACCAAATATCGTTTTTGTTTCAACACATCATAAACCATTTCAACCAATTCATCCTCTTTGAGTCTATCAATTAACTCTCTTTGTTTCCTAGAAGGAGATAGAACTTTTATCAAGATTCCATGAAAAACTTCTCTTGGGAGGCATTGTTGGGATATGAAAATCCAAGCACAACAATCAAAATGTCTTTTCACAACATTTTGATTGTATACTTTCTTAGCAAGAGTAGTTTTGCCTATGCCTCCCATTCCCACTAAGGAAACAATATGAAGTCTGTCTTGAATCTCTTGATCTTCCTTCATTAACTGATCCAAAACATCCCTTGTGCTAACCTCCAAGCTGACAACATCGTCTTCCTCGACGTCATGAGGGTACGATCTTCTTAGCCGGCGTTGCATCTCAGCAGCAGAATTAGACCCATCGGCTCCTTGATCTCCCGATATCCCATAAGCCGGAAGGCTTCTTGAAATGTCACCAAGCTTGGTTTGAATAGCTTTAACTTGTTTCCCAATTCTATGAAGATGAGAAGGCTTAGTGAAAATGGTTGTAAATCTCTTGATGATCCCATGAAAGCCTCCTCGATGAGAAACTTTAAGAATATACGAGTCAATAATATCTTCAGCATCGTAAGCAAGATTTCTGATTTCCTTCACCCGAGTGCGAAGACGTTCATCGTGTTCTTGCTTACGGTCTACATCTTTCAAGAAACTCTTCATCCGCTCTAGTTCAGTCTTTAGGCTCTCAACTTCTTCTTTGACATCATCCAAGAAAAATGCTTCATGGATCAGTAAATCTGCAATTCTTTCAATGGCAAGCGAGATGACTGACTCTGCCATTTTTTTCTTTTCTTTTTCTTACTTTCAGTTAAGAGAAATCCTTATCACAAATATAAGAAATTTTAAAGGAAGGGAGAGTGTCCACGTGGTATGGATATTTATTTATTTATTTATTTCTGTTGATGGAAAGAAAGAGGAAGGAAGGAAGGAAGGAAGGTCGGTAGAAAGAAAAAGAGAAGAAGGGACAGAGAAAAAATTTTTTAAAAAAATTGTGTTTTTGTTTTTTTTAATATTATAAATTTTTATATGTTAATAATTTGTATTAGATATATTTTTATACGTTCGTATATTTATATTGTGTTCGTGTTATTTTCGTATTGTGTTTTAATTATTATTTTTGTGTTATGTTCGTGTCGTGTCTCAATTTATTTTATATTTTACATAATTTATCATTGTAATTCAATTTAGACAAAATTTTGTGTGTTTGTATCGTGTATCAATTCATGATATATCTTGCATAATTTTTTATAGTGATTCAATTTTAAAAAAATTTTATGTGTTCGTGACGTGTTTATATTCGTGTTGCTTTTTTGTGTTTTCAAATTATTATAAATTTATATAAAATTTTACACATTAATAATTAATTTTATATAGATTTGTGTATTCATATTCGTGTTGTTTTTTCGTGTATTTAAAATATCACAAATTTATATAAATTTTTACACATTAATAATTTTTTTATTTATATTTTTATACGTTTGTGTATTCATGTCGTATACATATTATTTTTCGTGTTGTGTTTTAATTATTTTTTTTAAGTTGTGTTCGTATTGTATCTCAATTAATCTCATATTTTATATAGTTTATCATTGTTATATAAAATTCGAATTGAAATGGACAAACATAACAAATATGTTATGTATTCAAGTAAATAATAATTTTTTTTTAATTTTTAATATTATTTTATTATTTGTATATTTCATTATGATATTATCGTTATTACGTAAAGTAAAATTATTTTTTAATTAAAAAATTTAAAATAAAATGTAAATATTTTTGTTCTAGCATAATGTGGACCTATTTCTAGTAATAGTTATGGTCAACTGACTATAAGAGAAAAAAAAAAATGGTCAACTGACTATAAGAGAATGTGGAATAAGTCCTGCCCTTGAATACCATACAGAAGTTGCCTAATATTTTCTTATTTTATTTCCATTAGAAATGGTCAACTGACTATAAGAGAAAAAAAAAATAAAGAAATTTTTTTTAATCTTGAATGGTTTTGTTACTCCGACTTCTCACTTTTATTTTAAATATTTATTTTTAAACATATGTATCCGACATATATTCGGATATAAAAATGAGAGTATGATCTTTTAAATATATGAAATTTTTTAAAAAAAAATTGAATATACCTATATCAAATATATATTCGTATCCAATACTCATCTCAAATTCAAATAAAATAGGTTAACAGGCAACCTAACTTGATGGAAGTATTTCAATTAAATTGTCAAATTTGATTTTTTTTTTTTTCTTTATGACAAGGGAAAAATCTTGATCCCTTTATTATCTCAAATAGGTAGTTTTCATTCATATATTTTATTTTTTTAATGAATTTAATCCCTTTACTATGGCAAAAACTCAACTTTTTGCAACCAAGAGATTGCAGTGTTTATTAGTTTAAAATTGTGGAAATTCAACACAATTTCCAACCTATGAATTTTGAAACATATGAAGAACATGATGCCAGTTATTAGACTGATACCTTTTTATCACCCTGTATAAGGTTTTCCCATACTCTTTGAAGAGCAAATTGCCATGAAAAATCAACTTGAGGATCAGTTGTTGCTAAAGCATGGGATCCCGTCCAACCTTGTGATACACATATCTATGTTACTCGGATTCGAGTATGAGTGTCGGTTACGTATATATGTCCGATACGGATATTTTTAATTTTTTAAAAGTTTTTTCATATATTTGGAGGGTCATATCTTCATACTCATGTCTGAATATGCGTCGGACACGAATATTTCAATAAAAAATAAAAAGTCGGATAGACACAAATATGTTTGGTACTTGTCCAGATGAATCTTACATGTTATTCAATCCAAAAAAATAAAGAAAAAGATAAATCTTATGCAATTCTAGAGTTCATATTAATTTAGAACTAAAACGAGGAAATTAATACCATTCTCATCTAGACTAGAACAGGGCAGAGTTGGACTGCAATTCCTTCATTGTGTCATTAGGATGTTGAAAGAGCAATATGATCTAAGTTATTTGGATTCGAGTGTGTCGGATATGGATATGTGTTCAACACAGGTATGTTTATTTTTTTTTTTAAGTTTTTCCATATATTTAAAGGATCCTACCTCCATATCCATGTCCAAATATATGTCGGACATAGGTGTCAAACATAGATACTTCTAAGAAAATGAAGAGTTGGAGTATTCGTGTTTATAGCAAGTAATAAACACGACACGTTTAATACATATATATAACGTATTCGTGTTTAAGACTATGAAACATTTAAAAATTTGTGTCTTTTCATATTTACACGGTTGACATGAAAAAAAAAAAAAGACATATATATGGATTATCAAGTCTGGTATCAATACTTTTAAATGTTGTTTGAGGTTTACAGGCCGTTTATCAACTAATAAGACTTCTAATTGTTAATCTCTGCTTGTAAAAGTCTGGGTGGTGTAGTTGGTTATCACGCTAGTCTCACACACTAGAGGTCCCCAGTTCGATCCTGGGCTCAGATATTTTTCCATTTTTCGTTTACCTCAGCTTTGTCCAGGTCTCATCTCATCTCCACTCGGGCCTGGACAATGATTTTTTATCCGAGTCGGTTCAGTTCGAATTAGTATTCATTTATTAAAATATATTTTTTAATTTAATTATAAAATATATGTATTAATATAAAAATAATTTTTTTTATTAATTATAACAGTAAATTCGAACCTGTGAGTAAGCTCGAGTCCGTCCAAGACCGGACCTAAATAAACAAAAATTAATAGTTTCGGATCGCGGCCGGCCCATAAATAGGTCTACTCTAGTCTCCAAATGCGGGCTCATTTCTATGTGAAAATTTTTAGCTAATGGACCAAAAAATTTGGCAAGAATTTAGCTCAATCTTATTTAACTTTTAGTTTTACTTTAGATTTTTTTTCTTTCTTGCTAACGACATCCAGTCTGATGAGATATCTTTGATCGAGATTCAAATGAAATCTCAATTAACTTATAATTAATAATAAAGTAGACAATAATTTATATTAGAAGTTGTTTTATTAATTCCACATGATTATAAAATAATACAACAAGGCATATTATAAGTTTTTCAACTCTTCCTCTATTGCTAACAGCAATGTCACCATTACAAAGGGCTTCATCTCCAAAACCCAAAGTGTTTTGCACTTATGTTACTCAAATTTAGATGAGTGTAGGATATGGATGTATACAATATTGATATGTTCAATTTTTTTTTTTTTTAAAATTCATATATTTAGATAATCATATCCATATACTTATATCCAAATATATATTAGACATATAATCGGATACGGATATTTAAAAAAAAATGAAAAATCCGATAACATTTTTACGCTTCACCCATCCAAACCGTCCTTTTATTGAGTTTTACATTGCCCAAGAGTACATATGCGATACTTGCAACATAATCGGACATAAGTATATATCCATATATTTATGTCTGAATATATGTTAGACACATAATCAAATACGAATATTTTTAAAAAAAATGAAAAATCCGATAACATAGTTTTACTCTTCACCCATCCAAACCGTCCTTTTATTGAGTTTTACATTGCCCAAGAGTACATATGCGATACTTGCAACATTTTGGGAGAGTGTTACATATACTTCTTAAAAATACATAATAAGTAGCAAAATTATGTTACTCAGATTTTTTATTTTTAAATATCTGTATCCAACATATATTCGAACATAGATAAGAACATGATCCTTCAAATATATGAAAAAACATAAGAAAAAAAATTAAGTATATCTATATCGAACTCATATCAGTATCCGACAATTGTCCTTGAATCCGAATAACATAATTTACAACAACTTAAAAACGCCCATCATATGATCTAAATTTTCAAAATATTCTTTAATCTTTATTATATATTTTTAACAAAATGTATGAATCATTTCTTTCTCTTTTTTCTATTAGCAAAAGCTGCAGGAAACTTGCTTCATGCCTAGCTTAAACAAAGTCCCTTCAAGCACTGCTACTAATAAAACTCCAACTGGAAATGCATAATTTGCATGACACAAAATACCAGGTATGCTTGATTTGCATGATCAACAAAATCCATTGCTTTAAACAAGTTAGTGAAAATACCAATTGAAATTATAACTCTATTTTAATGTAAGCTAAAATATTAAAAAAAAACTCCTTAATTATTTCACTTTTCTTAAGTAAACCCCTATATTTTTATTGTATCCAAATAAACTCTTATCCTTTGATTTATATCTAAATAAGTCTTTATTTCAAATAAAAGAGTGATTTATGTTAAGAGTTTCTTTAGGTATAAATTAAAAGTTAAGGGCTTATTTAAGTACAAATTAAAGATTAAAGGCTTATTTGAGTGTAAATTGAATATTAAGTGTGTAATAAAAATATAAAAAATTTAAGAGTTTTTTTTTTTATTATTTTAGCCTTTACTGTATGATGACTATTAACCGTTGCTTTTTTTTTTTTCATTTCTTTTCCTAAATATGTTAATACTATTTATTTTTATTTTTGAGCTAAAATTTCTCTCACAATCAATCTAAACGATGATTCATATCACAATACTTGAGTTAACCCATTGTGATGAGTATTTCATAGGGAGTGTCATTTTCGGTAAATCTGATAATTTTGGATATAATATAAAAACATGATATGTTTAAATACGATTAACATGACACGTTTAGTACACGTATCGTATTCATGTTTAGAATTTTGACATATTTAATAATTTATATTGTGTTTATATATATATATATATATATATATATATATACGATTAACACTGGGAAAAAAAAAACACGAGACACGACACTCATACACACATTAACAAATCTAAATTTTGATGACAACTAACAAGTGATTTCTTATTCTTACCCAAATTTTTAATGCGGATTAAGGGATAAACAGTTCTCATTTTAAAAGAAAAAAAAATGGAGAAGATTATAATTATCTTAATTGTCTTGTAAATTATTAAAAAAAAAATTGTTAACCTTTTTGTATTCATGCCATTCACGTTGATATTATTAGAAATTTATTTCTATATAAACCTATGAATCTTAAAGTTCTTGAAACCCTAGATTCAAAAATAAACTCTTTGGTACTTTATATCATGAGAAACCCCAAGTTCATGATAGCTCATTTGGCTCTTATTTTCTTTGCATTGGCTTCCCTTGTGCTGGTCAGTGAATGTAAGTCAACCAAACTAATCTTTTCCATATTTATTTAAAATTTATTTTTTTATTTTATTTATTTTTGTGTGCTTAAAAAACAGGTCGAAAAATGCTTAATTCGAACATAAACCTAGGACCATGTCTCCTGCACCACGAATGCCGCCCCGAAGTTAATTGTTGGTGTTGCATGGGCGACCCCAAAAAGCAATGTTGGTTGTATCAAGCTGACTGCCTCAGCTATTGCTGATCTTTGCCACCTTCTTTAGACTTTTAGTCTTTTTCTTTCCGATGAATAAAAAACCGAATCGAAAGTTAAATTGGTGTGACTAGGGATGGCAATGGAGCGGGGCGGGGGCGGATTTTGCAGTATCCGCACCCGCCCCGCCATTGTACTACTCCGCGCCCCGCCCCGCCCCGCCCCGCTCCGCCATGGATATTGAAATTTCAATACCACTACCACCTCCATGGATGTCGGTTACATCCATAACCGCCCCGCCCCGCTCCGCCCCATTTGATATTTATTAATTATTTTTATTTTTTTCAAATAATAAAGCATTTTAAAAATAAATTAAATATAAACATGTTTCTAATATAGGAAGAGAAAAAAATAAAGTATTAGATTTAAGTTTTTAAAAATAAAAATAAAAATAATAAGTTTAATTATATTATTTTATTATTCATTTAAAAGCTAAATATGTAAGGGTAAAATTGTAATTTCACTATTCGGGGCGGGGCAGTGCGGAGCAGGCAATTACCACAACTGCTCCATCCCCGCCTTTCAGACAAAAAAAACCGCACCGCCCCGCCCCGCCTCCATTCTTCAAAAAAAAAAACCTCTCCATTCGGATCGGATCGGTTCGAAATCCATCGGTCGGATCGGGTTTTGCCATCCCTAGGTGTGACCTCCGGGTCACCGGTTTGAACCGAATTATTCAATTAAAAAATAAATTAAATATTAAATATATGATTTTGATATTAAATAAGTTTAAATATAATAATTAGTTAATAAAAATATGTATTAAGTCAAACTGGTGTGACTTTTGAGTCACCGGTTTGAACCGAATTATTCAATTAAAAAATAAATTAAATATTAAATAAGTTTAAATATAATAATTAGTTAATAAAAATATGTATTTGTTTTAATGACATAGTCTTTTTTATATATATTTGAAGTTGTGAGGGTTTGATCCCTGAACTTAAGAGTTCAGCACTCTACCAACAGATCACATGGCTGTTGGTTAATAATATGGTTTTTAATATATGATTAAGAGGTTAAAAGTTCAAATCTCTTCACTTATAAAAATAATTTTAATAAAAAAAAAATCGATTTTTTATTGATTTTTTTTTTTTTTCAGTTTTTTACCGATTGAATTGGTTTACTACCAATTGATTGAATCCCCAATTTTTTGGTATGTGCCGGACCGGATAGGCCATTAATTCTCGATTGAATCAATCTGACCGGCCGATTTGATCCGAGTTTTTCAACATTGTTTCTTCCCCTAGCTTGTTATTTCATTTTTATACTAAAAAACTAAATGTTTCATTTTTAGCATTCAATTACTCAAGTATAATATTTTTAGATATCAAAATTTGATGTCGGACTTGAGTATATATTTGACACAAACAAAGTGAAGAATCCAAATCTATAAATCGTTTTAAGTAATTAATTTATGTTATTTTGAAGGAGATCATAACGTGAATTCAAGTAATTGATAGTTCGAAATAGACCTGCTCATGGGTCAGGTTACCCGTCCAAGCCCGAAACCCGTCTGATATTTGGAAGGATTTGGACAAAAATATTAGGCCCGAAAAATAGATCAAGGCAAAATTTTAGCCCCATTTTCTAAACGGGCCGAGCCTTGAGTAGGAATTTTTAAGCCAGAGCCCGGACCGGTTACTATTATATAAATAATAAATATATTTTATATTTAATAATAATAAGTAATTTCATTTATACAATTACTTTTTTAACCCTTAACCCTAAAAAAACTCAACACCCAACTCACCTTTACTCTCACGGCCTCTCACTTGCACAAACACAGCCGCTACTGCCAACAACCTCTAAAACCCTAAATCTCACCTCTCTCTCCGTACCTCTTGGCTCTCAAAAGTAAAAGACAACCAATCCCATCAAGAAGAGAAAGCAGAGAAGCAATTAAAAAAAAAAAAGAATATTTGAAAGCAAGAATCAACCACAAAATTAAGACTTCCGTCTTTCTTTCTCTTTCGTCTTTTTCTTCCTTTTCAATTCACAATTTCAAGGAAACCATATTCTATAATAAATTTAACCATATATATAACGTAACATATATATATATATATATAAACTTTGTTAAAAAAGGTTTCTTTGTTATGCAGTTTGTCAACACATAGTGGCTTTGTTTTGGATTGAAGACAACGCTGTCTTCTTCTTTATCAAATACAAATTTTGGGATAACAAAAAAAAAAAATTGGGCGGGCCAGGCCGGGCCGGGCCAGGCCTAGATATTGATTTAATAATATGGGTCGGATTTGAATAAAAAAACTAGCTCATATTTCGGATCGAACCGGATTTAGATAGACACAAAAACTTTTAGCATCTTGTC